>OY720444.1:11818236-12104926 GCA_963082915.1 Dolichopus griseipennis | reverse complement strand
TTTAAATTAATTATTTTATAACATAATATAATATTAACTATGATTAAAACAATTTCGAAGTATATAAATGAATCATTTTTTTCAATTACACAATAGAATAACATTCTTCATACATTTTTCAACTTCCGTAAAATTTGTTTGCATTCAAAGTCATAAGAAGAGAAAATATGGGATTTTGAGAAGCTATATTATAACCTGCAATGAGTACTTATAGAGTGTTATTAGTGATTATTAGTAGTGATTACAAATCAGTCTTGATCAATAATATAAAAATAGAGCAAAACTTAAATAATAATCTAAATCAATTAACTCTTAGCTATAATAAGTATAGAACTCAATTAAATATAGTGTTAAATTACTTAATTTGTATTAAGATATTTACTAATTATAATTAGAGTGTATTGCAACAATAAAATACTAGTAAAATACTTTGAAATATGTACTATTTCTAATATACTTATCCAATATAAGAATAAAATATTGAAAAGTTCAGAAGAGTAACAAAGAAATATAATATGTAAGTTACATTTTATTCTCAAGTCTCAAATAAAACATAAATGATTAATTCTATTTTAATTGTATTAATTAGAAATAATTAGTCAAGGTATGTAAGTTTTTGTAAGCTTATACTATATAAACTTATATACTAAATATATTTTATCTATTTATAATTAATAATTACTTAAAAAGGTACAACGCATTCTAATGGGTTTTTTTAAAATGTATTAAATATTTGTTTTATTGAAATTTAATTGAATGCTATAAACTTATTACGAATTCATATATTTAAATAAACACTATCAAATAAGTCTTTAATATAAAAGAATTAATATATAATTTAAAATAAAGTTGATATTAAATTATTAATTTACTGTAAAAATTTCAGAATAATTCGAATTTTCTATAAAAAAAAAACCAATTTAAGTTTATTTGAATAAAATTCTATAAACAATGTTTTACTATACTTTAAAATTTCGAAAGAAATTGAAAAACTCATATATTTTATACAAATTTTAAGAATTTCAAAAAAATTTTAATTTTCGTAAGGTATGTCTCTTGGTGAAACCAAAAAAAAAGTTATCATTAAACTTTTTTTTAATACTTATTCTGAAATTTCTTTAAAATTTTAAATTGTTGACATTGAAAATCTTTCAAGTGAACATCTGAGGTTCAACCACAATTTTAAAAACAATTTTAAGAAACTTTTGGTATATGTCTAATATTATTATATTCTAAACAATTAAATAAATATTAAGAATAACTTTTTATAAATATTCTAATCGAACTAATCTGATAGTCAAATGATTACAGAAATCCTTTAAATTATTTACTTAAATTACAATAAATTTGTATTTAAAAAAATTATTTAAACCTGCTTAAAAGCTAATTAAATTTTTTTTTTTTAATATATTTAAATACTATTTTAAACAATTGGTCCTTATTTAATACCACAAAATATAAGTTGTATACATATAGTATATATCTTTGAATAAGTTAACCAAACACTTGAATATTAAATGAATTATTTTTTAAATTAAAAATCGCTTTAAGATATTGTTAATTGCACTAAAAACAATTTTTAAGTTAAGAGTATTTACAAAATTAAAACACTGCCTGCCCAACTATGTAATTTTAATGTAATGTATATTTTATATTTAATTACTAAACCTATACTTATGTAAATATCTTAATTAACATTTTATTTATTTTTTTTTTTTTCTAACTAGATATTATATATTTAAATTAATAATTAATTATTTTTTATTTATTTTACCTTTTTTATATAATATAGCGTGTTAAATTTATTAACATAATTAATAATTTTTAAATTGATTAGCATTTGATTAATAACGTAGGAAATTTATATAATTTATATATATATATATATATATTTTTTTTTTATATTTATATAATACTTTTCTTTTTATTTATTTTATTTAATAATTTACATAAAATTTTATAATACACAATTAATTTTTAATTTTTCCCCTTTCTTTTGTATTTATAATTTTATTCACTTTTATTTAAAAAAAATAATATTAATATTATGTTATTTTAAAATTTTTTTTTTTAATTTTTAATTAATTAAAATTTTTATTTTTATTTTAATAATTTTCAAACATATTTGTATTTGTTAATTAATTTATACACTTTAATTTAAAAACAAATAACTTTAAATTAATTTAAACATATATTAATAAAAGAAATTATTATTTTATATTTTATTTTATTTATTTATTTTATTTATATATTTTATAATTCATATATATTTTGTTTTTAAGAAGTAGTTAACTCAACGAATTTTCCGCAACGACTAACTAAAATTTTGAAATTTTCATCTATTAAATACTTTTTTTGCAATATAATAATCTTTTTGATTTTTTTTCCTGTTTTTTATTGTTTTTATTATTATTTTAAATTTATAATACACCCTGTATTTTGCAGACATATACACATATATATTTTATGAAAGTAAATAAAAAGAATAACGGTACTTAAACAAAAGAAACAGTTTTTTTGGATGCTATATATATATATATATATATACTTATATAGAATTTCTGATAAGATAAATATATTCATTCAGTCATCATTTTCAGCATCATCATCAGTTTATATTCCAATCCAATCTACAGATGTAAAAAAGAACAACAACAACAATAACAAAAACAAAAGTACCGTATATCAGCTGTTTTTAAGAATAAAAAAAAAGCAGAATTATATGTTATGAATTTATATTTGTTTTATGAATAAAATTGTAAAATATTAAATTTTAAATAGTTAATTGAATTAGTATTAATATTTAAATTTAAATAAAAAGTACCAAAATACATATCTAAATATTTGTTTAATCCTGAAAGATTTTATCTTGAAGTACCTACGGGTTGTACTGCAAAAAAAATAAAATATGTTTATAATATCTGCTAATGTTTATGTTTTTAAAAATATTTGGAAATTAAATATGATACAAACTTTTATACATATACATATGTATGTATATGCAAATAATATGAATCTGTAAGATTCGAACAAATGTATGTATAGTTATGTAAAAAGATGAAAGAAAGAGATAAATAAATAATATGCGGTTTGTTTACAATTTTCTAATATTTGGATTGGTTATATGACACGTGGTGTATCCTTTTTCCAGTTTTACAGATTCCATATACATATGTTGTGTGCAGAAGTTTTGTGGTGTAGGTAGTAGGTACTGTAATCTGTAATTGGATTTGTTTTTTGGTCATTCAAATAATTTAATTTAGCGTTTTGTTATTTCAATAATTTTTTGAAGTGAGCAGTTTCTGTAATAAAGTTTTTAAAATCATTTCTTTGATTATTTTATGTTTCAGGGCTTCTTAATAAAATATTAACTATTATTAAAAAATATTAAATATTTGTCTTCAATTAATTGAGGAATAAGCATTAAATAGAATTTTCCATCTAAAAGTTAAATGTTCATTAAAATGAATTAAATTTTAATTTTTAAAAGAAATCCTTGAAGTATATTATAATCAGTAACTATTCATGTAAAATATTACACTTACCACTGCTAGTGTAATTAACTTGGTGGGGTTACCCAAACTTCTTTTATTCCTCTAATCTGTTGCATACTTACAGAAATACAGCATGTCCTTCCATATTAAATATTTCAAATATGAAATATTCACAAATGAATGTCTTTCCATAACGGTATTTTTTCAGTCATTTTATTTTTTGCCATACAAGATTGAACATATTTTTTTTTTATCTTAACTTTACCATATAATTTGAATATATATATATTTTAATTTTATCAATATTTATAAAAAAATATACCAAAATTTTAATTAATATAATTTTTAAATATATAATATAAATTTAATATCCTTTTTTCTATTTAAAATAAAATAAGACTCCATTACAACACAAAACTTCATTATTCAAAAATTTTAATACAATAAAACGGTATAATTATAAATGTCATGATTGACATTTATTTTGTAACTGTTTACAAATATGACCGCTAGAGTGGATAGTTTTCACATAAAACAATTTAAAAAAATTTTATATAATAGGAATGAATGGAAATGAAATTTATTTTATATAAACATAACCTTAACTTGTCTTATCTCTAAATACTAAATCTAAATGACAAGCAACAACGGTATGATTATTATTTAATAACAATAAACAAGTTTTATTTTATACAGTAGAGTAGTTATTTGTTTTATTAAAATAACTTAAAATCACTGACAAATAAATGGACGTACATTTGCATTGATTAGTTGGTAATTTATTCCATCTGTTCTACAGGTTAAAAAACTTGTGTAAGTTTTAATTTTAATTGTTGCTTTTGAATTTTATATAAAATTCCTTTAACAAAATTAAAATTTTAAATTCTCGTATTAATATATAAAATAAATAAAATAAAATATTATTTTAGATTTTAAATTAATTTATTTGTAAATTAATCAAATTAATTTATGAGAAATGTCTGAGACAAAATATTTAACATCTTTGATATCAGGTGGTGTTGCTGGACTTTTTGTTGATATAGCACTCTTTCCAATTGATACAATAAAAACAAGATTACAAAGTGAAAATGGTTTTTGGCGCTCGGGAGGTTTTAAATCAATTTATAAAGGAATAGGAGCAGTTGCAGCTGGTAGTGCACCAACAGCAGCATTATTTTTTTGTACATATGAATCAATAAAGTATCATATTGGTGAAGCATTACCACAATATAAAAATACACCATATTTACATATGTTGGCAGCTTCGTTTGCTGAAATTGTAGCATGTACTATTAGAGTTCCTGTAGAAATAGCAAAACAAAGACGTCAAGTTGCGTTAGGAACAGATGTTGTAGCTAATCGTAGTAGTTTACAAATATTATGGTCAGCCTATAAGAATGAAGGCTTTCTTAAAGGTTTGTATCGTGGTTATGGAACAACAGTTCTCAGAGAAATACCATTTTCATTTATACAATTTCCATTATGGGAATATTTTAAAGTAAGATGGTGTGATTGGACTGGTGCCAATGATTTAACACCATGGTCTGTGGCTGTATGTGGTGCAATAGCTGGTGGTATATCAGCTGGTATAACAACACCATTAGATGTTGCAAAAACAAGAATTATGCTGGCAGAACAAAATTCAATAAATAAAAGAAAATTGAATATAAATACGATTTTAAGAAGTATTTACAGAGAAAAAGGGATAAAAGGTTTATTTTCTGGTTTTGCGCCACGAGTTACTTGGATTACAATTGGTGGTGCAATATTTTTTGGAGCATATGATATGACAACAAGACTATTGAATGGAAAAGATATTTTTAATACAACAAAATGAAAATATTACCTCAAGTTGTTACTAGTCAAATAAAAAGTATTTTTTGTACGTTTTTTTGATAAAATTAAAATAACAAAGTTATATTAAAATTTATTTTATTTGTTTTTTTTATTTATAAAATGAAAAGGGTAAAAACAATTTTTTTTAATTCAATATTTACATTTTTTTTTTTTATAAGAAAAATATAATTTGTTTTGATTTATTTAAAATGTGGAAAATACAACTCGTATTTAAATAAAGATAATTTATAAAATTAATACATCGAATCTTTAAAAATCTTAACTTATAATATGTCTATTCAATTTTGTATCCCAACCAACAGACAGTAATTCATTTTCATTTAATGGATTCCATAAAATATCTCGTACAAAATTTGTTGCAGTTGAATCTTTATAAATACAACTGTGTGTTGGCTCACCCTTAGAAGGATTTTTCTTAAGATCGTATACTTTAATCATATTTGTTTCTCCAATAACAGCCAATTTAGTACTAAAAATTATTGAAATATTAAATAAATATTAAAATCCCTAGTTATATTGTAAACTTATATTTAAAATAAAAATTTTAATTTATCACTTACCCACAAAAACGTAATTTTGTTATTGGTCTCGTATGTATTTGAACTTTTTCTACAATTTTGTTTGGCATTTTTGGATCAATTATATGAATATCACCAGCAGCATCACCCAAATATATCATTTCACTATCAGTTTCATTTAAATCACACCAATGAATTGTTGTAAAATCAAATTCATGATTTTCATAAAGACCTGTTGCTGGTCTCGGTTGTCGATAGTCCCATATCAAGGCACTACGATCTAATGAACATGTTGCAAATATAAATTCACTATCTGAACGACTAGATATTCCAGTGATACTATCAGTATGTGCATTATGCAATGAATGAATTGAATATAAATGTGCAGCATTTTCTTTTTCAAGATCCCAAACTTTTAACAAACCATTAGTGCATCCAGTCACAATTGTTTTATTTTTATTCAAAGTTCCCATTGATAATATTATAGCAGAATGTTCAATTTTTTGCGAAATTAAAAATAAACAATAAGCATTTTGTTGTTTATTTTCTGATTTGGTAGACCATACTTGCAAACTTCCATTTGATTGTGTAGTAACAAACTATAAAAATTGCAAAAATATTAATTAAATTCTCTTGCATAAAAACTGAAATTAAAATGAACATTACTCACTACTCTTTCATCCAAAAAACGTAAATTTGTAATGTTTGAATCTAAATGAATTTTGAAAGCAGCATCACTTTCAACACCAAACGATTGAAGATTTTCAAATCCCCAAACATATGCATCCCATAATCTTCCTGTCAATTCATTACAACCTAATATTATTACACCACTATCATTGATAGAAAAGCAATCAAAATATTTTAAAATACGTGGTGTTCTATTGATTGGTTTCATACGATATTGTCTAAAAATTGAGGTTAAAATTATTGAATCAAAAGTTACACAAAAAATATAATAAATATGAAATGATTACAATGAATTATAGTTTGGATTCTGTGTATCTTGTCTTAATTTATCCAATTCTGGAGGAACATATCCTTTAGGAGGTTTATATAATTTGGCATAGTTTGGTCTTTCCATTTCCTTTAATGTTTTTTTTTAAATAAAAATTTTTTAACTTATTTCGTTTATCACTTTGTCTTAAAACCGGCAACGATTAAAATCACTTAACTCTTTCTTTCTAATAAACATATTTTGTTTTGTATTTTGACATTTGACAGTTCAAAACATGAACAAAAACTATGAATCGAAATTCGAAACAAAATGGAAATAGCACATAGTTTGCAAAATTGTGAAATCTAGAGTCGTTTCGTTTCGTATGATTTAATTTTTATATTCAATAAATTTTTTTATATTAATTTTAATCAAATTTAATTTATTTTAACTTAATTAGCAGTTAGTACATAGTATAGAAGATTGTATGACTGATCTAGCATTGACAAATAATGACTTTTCAGTTTATAGTGATGGTTCACTAAGTGAGCAACATTTACCAATGCTTTTTTTAAGCAATTGTCTGATACAAATTAAACATCAAATTATATATTTTAAAATAAAAATTAATTATAAATTCTCATATGTTTAAAAAAATTGATTTTAAAAATTTAATTTTTAAAACAGTGACTGTCAAACCATTGATTTATCATTGCCTAGTGACAATTTGCAAATGACACAAATCAATTAGTTAAATGTCATCCATTATTTAAATGTCAAGTTAATTTTTTTTTCTTTATTAATTTAACTTGACAGTTATTAATAATCTTCGCAAATTTTCGGGGCGGATTAAATAAGGAAATAGAAGAAGAAAGAAAAGTTAATACATTTAAATAAATATTTCCAATTCATAAAAAATTTAAAAAAAAAATATAATAAAATTTCAAATTGAAAAATGGCCGCAGAAATAAAACCTGCGCCACGTAGTAATAATGATCGGTTTAATTCATCAAAGAAACCTGAATTATTAAGTAAATTGGAAGGAAATAATTATGACGTTAATGCGGCTCGTTTAATCCCAGAAAATGGAGTAATTAGCGTTAGTGATGATCAGTAAGTGTTATTTTCAAAATAGTTTTTCAATAGTTCTTACAATAATAACAAAAACAAAAATGTAATCAATAATGAAATGCAACTGCGGCGCAAATTCAATATTTTTTCTTAATATAAAAATGAAAATGATGATATCATTTCTTTTCTCTCTTTAATATTTATTTGATATCTATCTATTGTTTTAACAGAACTGTACGAGTATGGCTTCGTAGAGATTCGGGTCATTATTGGCCAAGCATTTGCCAATATATGCCATCTGGTTGTACCGCATTGGATTACGTTGAAGAAACACGACAATTATTTATTGGACAAGAAAATGGAACAGTTTCACAATATACATTATCAGAGGACTGTAATCGATTATCATTAATACGTGATTATTTGGCACATCAAGGTAGAGTAACTGCATGTATTTTGTCAAGAGCTGATGCTTGGGTTTTATCTGTAAGCAAAGATAAAACATTTGCTTATCATTGTACTCAAACTGGAAGACGTCTTGGTGGTTACACATTTGAAGCATCCTGTACTTGTTTACAGTAAGTGCATATTTCAAATATTTATTTTCACAGATAATTATTTTAATTTATTTTGTTTATAGATTTGATTCTTTGGCAAAATATGCATTTATAGGGGATTATAGTGGTCAAATAACAATGCTTCGTGTTGATTCACTTGCTGCAAATTTCGTTACAACATTTAAAGGGCATACTGGTAAAATATTAATTAATATATCAAATGAGAAATAGTAATTTAAATGTCAAATTTTTAAAATAGGTTCAATACGCTGTTTAAAATGGGTAGAAGGACCTCAGTTATTATTCAGTGGAGCATTTGATCAACTTGTGATTGTATGGGATGTTGGCGGCCGACGTGGTACAGTTTATGAACTGCAAGGACATAAGTAATTAATAATTTTTATAATTGTTAATGAAAAAATAAAATTTATAATATTACTTTTAGCAATAAAGTAACAGACTTAGCATATGCAAATAAAACACAACAATTAATATCTGCTGGTGAAGATTCAGTTGTTGTCTTTTGGGAAATGAATGCAATGCGTAAAGAAGTACCCGAATGGGTTGAATCAAATAATTGTCAGTTATGTTCACGACCATTTTTCTGGAATTTTAAATCAATGTTAGACCAAAAGCAATTAGGTTTGTGTATATAGAAAAAATAGTTATAATTTTTTAATATTCTCTAATACTAATTTTTTTTTTTTAAACGAAGGTATTCGTCAACATCATTGTAGACATTGTGGTAAAGCTATTTGTGATAGTTGTTCAACAAATCGCATTAACATACCAATAATGGGATTTGAATTCGATGTTAGAGTTTGTGATCCATGCTTTAAACAGTTGCAACCAATAGAGTAAGTATTTATATAAATTATTTTATATTTACAATAATATAAATAAGATAATTATCATTAGTAAATAATATTGTTTTCAATTTTTTTATTTTACACAAATATTTATTTTTTAGAACCATGTCAAAAATTCATGAACCTTATCTATTAAATGTTAATAACTCACAAATTATCATATTAATTTACATATTTTTTTTTTCTGTTAAATATAATAATGATTCACTTTTCAACTTATAATGATTATAAAATAAAAAAAAAAAAACAAAAAAAAAATGACAAAGTGCAATATAAATTGCGTTTTATTTTTGTTATTTTGAAAAACTTGTCAAAAATTAAACGCAAATAACCCCATAAAAAACAATTAAACTTTTTTATATACAATATTATAATTAAATATATAATTTTATTTCAGACGACCATCATTAGCTTCATTTCATGATGCAAAACATTCAATAGTATCAATGGATTTAGATGAAAATCGTAAAAGATTATTAACGGTTGGACAAGATCGTATTATTAAAATATGGGATTTATCTTCAATTTGGGCCTAATATTTACTTAATAATACAGAATGTTCCTTATCATCATTAACATCACCAATATCAACAATACAACCAACATTTGCCCAATTTATTAATCAAAATAATGATAAACATTCATCAATAGTAACAACCAATACAACAACAGGAACAACAAATAAAACCGGAAATAAACAACAATACGAAAAACAAGAGACATCGAATAATACATTTTGTAGCAATTCTGAAATTAATAATTTTAATACAAATTTATTTACAAATATTTTTCCTTATACAACAATATCAACGCTAACTACAACTACAACAATAACAACAACATCAACAACTACAACAAATATAACAAGTTCTAAAAATTATGGTAACAATATAATTGATATAAAATCAAATAACTTTAATAATGATAATGAGGGTAATTTAAAATTTCAAAAAATTAATGATTTTACGCCAAATTCTTTATTACAAAATATTAATGTTAATGATATTATAAAAGATGGCACTGAATTACAATTTCAAGAGTTATCATTAACATCAGTTCTATTTGATGATGATAGTGATAATGATGATCATGTAGATGATATTGATAAGAAACAATTCTGTAATATAGCTACAGATGAATTTGATGAATTATTTAAATCTAATAAAACTATAACAACAGAAACAACTCAAAAAACTCAAAAAAAAAATATTTTTGATGGTGATAATGAAGATGATAATGAAAATTCAAATTTAAATCTTGAAAAATCAAAATGTTTAATTACTAACATAAGCGATAACAGTAATGTAAAGGATAATAATATGAAAATTATTAATAATGTTAATAAAGAAAATACTAAATATCCATTTGTTTATTTTTTACATGAAAAATAAATAAATAAAAAAAAAAAAAAAAAACATCTTAATTAAAATTAATTATTTGTATTAGTCATAATTAAAAAAAAACAATTTATTTTATTCATTTATATACATTTATATTTCTATTAAACATTTATATTAATAATCTTTATTCTTTATTAAAAAAATAAAAATCTATTAGTTTCATATTGTTTTGTCTTATTTGTTTGTTAAATTAAAACACTTATATTTGTAATTGATTTTTTTTGATTATTATATATTTACGATTTTTATTAATATTTTATAGTAATTAAAAAAAATTTACAATGAAAAAAAAAAACATAAAAAGTATACATATATTTATATAAAATATTACTTTATTAAATTGTAAATTTAAAAAAAAAAAAAATAAAAACATTAATATTAGTTTTATTCTTTCTAATCATAAAGTTAAAAAGTTAAATAAAAAACGGTTTCTTCATAATAATAATAATTTTTTCTAAGTTAAAATTAAATTAAATAGAATTAAATTTTTTGGAATGAAAATATTGTAAAAAAAAATAAAAATTCAATTATTGTAAAAGAAAGACAAAATTTTTGTATAAATTAATATTAAATTAAAAAAGCAATTTGAAACACATTCTATTTTATATTTTCTTTTTTTTTTTTTATTTACAATTGTCTTGTAAAATTTGTAAAATAAAAAATTAAAAAATAAGAATAACATTTATTTGTTAAATGTAATTTTCATGGTGATTCAGAAATATTTAAATAAAAAAAAAAAAATACTAAAACATAAGCTATACAAAGTTATGTATAATTAAAAATACCTTTATGATTTTTATTCGTTTGTAAAAACTACCTAAATTGAGATTATAAAGAATCTCACAAGAAACTTATCTTCAAAGAATTTTATAATAATTTCAGATTCCAAAACACTTAAATCAAAGATTAAAGAATGTTAAAATTAATTTAATATGGTAGATTAGAATATAACAAAATTTCACTATAGTTTCACTTAAAACGGCATTATAAATCAAAACTTATCAAATTTAAAAAAAAAAAAAACTTATAAAACGTATATAGATTTTATTTTAAATAGAAATTAAATAAAAAACAATTAAAATATCAAAGTAACTTTATATTAAACAACTAAAAAACGAATAAGATTACAATAACAACTAACAAATTCACATAAATTCATTATTTATTCCTTTTTTTGACTTTCTAAATTATTTAATATTGATATTCTTTTTTTTATACATTTATACCATTTATTATTTATTTGCATAATAAATTAATCAAGAGCTTAAAAGTCTTCAAATTTTTAAAATATATAGGTAATCTATATAGATTTGTATTTATATAATGTTAATGTAAACAATACATTTATATCAAAGTTAATGTAAACAATACATTTATATCAAATGTATTATATCTGCCTAGTGCCTCGCTTAATTTTTTTTTTTAAATATTTATTTATTTTATTTATCTAGATATTTAAGTATCCATTTCTCCATTACATATTGATTTTGTTGTTATTGTAATTTTATTATTCGTATCTTTTTATCTTTTAATTTTGAAAAACTTTATTTGTATACAATTTAAGCGTATAATTGACTAAACAAAATATAAAAATTTAGAATAGTTCCTTTAAAAAGTAATTCTTTCACTTTCAATAAATAAAAAATTATGTATGATATGATACAAAAAAAAAAAAAAACAAAAAACAAATAAACAAAATTAAATTATAGATAATTTTAATTAAAAATTTAAAAAAAAGCAAAATCACAGAAACTTAATTGCAAATATATATATTATATTTAATTAAAAAATAGATAAAATATTATAAATGTCGTAAATTATTATGAAGAAATTATAATCAAATAAAACGAAAAAAAAACAAAAAAGTTATATAGTTTATATTTAAAAAAAGGAATTAGAAAAAAATCAAAAAAATTATTTCCATATCATGAGACAAAGAAAGAAATAATAAAACAGAAAAAAAAAAAATGGTATACATCTAAATTAAATTAAAAATGTAATTTTTAAATTATAATTATTATTATGTAAAATTTAAAAATTTCTTAAATATATTCAACAAAAAAAAAAAAAATTCTAAAAGAAAAAATTTGTGTTCTAATTTTTTTTATACGCAAAAATTTTTTTAAATTTATATTTAATATCTTGCTTTTAAAAGAATTAAGTAATTTATGATTAATAAAAGGTACGTGCTGAAAAACTAACATAATAATTAATATTATATTTGGCCCTCAAAAATGGTCAAAATCAATTAAACTTCCAAAAAATATTCAATCTGTTAAGATGTTGCACTTCCAATTTTCCAGTCAAATAATAAAATCTAAGTCTAATAATCAAAATTCAGTCAAATAAAATCAACTCCAGTAAAAAAGATCCAGTTGATATTAAATACAAATCCAGTGAAAGCAAAATAATTCATTAAAACTTAGTAAATTGTCTTCGACCCCAATGCTCTTTTTGCAACTACAAGGCAAATAAACCACACCGTGATTGTTTTATATTTCATGTTTGTTATTTTTTACATTAAAGTTGTAAGAATACTCTTTATAATGGATTTTATACTGGATTTCTTAGTGCTCTCCTCTTAAGATTTATTTTGTTAAAGTTCTTAAAAAACTTGTTAAGCTCCTTAATTCATAGTAATTTAACATCCAATCGGAATTACATCTAACAAAGATTCAGAACCTTGATATTTTTATTACTTTTAAAATTATTTAATAAATATATTTTTAAATAATCCAGTATTATTTTAGGAATACAGTAGGGAGCACTAATAAAATAAAATAAATTAGACATTCTGGAATCAAAATCAGTCCGATATTTAAAAAAAAAAAAAATGTATAACCGTTGAACCTATTACAACTACTTTTGAACTTTGTTTCTTTTCTTTTAATAATTTAAATAATTAATAAAATTGTAATTTCATATATATATGCCACTTTAAAAATCTTAATTATATTTAAAATTTTTATAATTTAGTAAAATTTAAAAAAAAAAAAAAAAAAAAAACAAAAATATAAACAGTTGTAGAGCAAAATAAATTTCCCACTGAAAAGTCTTGTAATGTAATTTTGTAAAACGTGTAATGTAAAACTCTATAGGAATCAAATTGTAATGAATATTATATTTACTAAAAATAAAATAAATTGATTTTAAAGAAAATATTAATGTATTTTTTTTTTCTTGTATTATTTCAATTAAATTGAAAATTATTAAAAAAAAAAAAACTATATATAAATATATGTTACAGATCATATACAAATATATAACATGATTATTGTACTAAATTTTCTTTCTTAATACATATATAATTAAAAAAAAATGTTTATTTGTTTTTCAGTTAATATATATATAATGGCATGTAAATCCAATCTGTGACATATATATTATATAAAATAAAGTATAACTAATTTCTTTATATAAATTACATATATATAATAGGCTTCTAGCTTTTTTTTACTATTATATTGCTATTATATATATATCAGAATAAACTTTTGTATATATTATATATACTTTTTACCAAATACTATATAAAATATTAATTCATATATTATGTATTTCATATTTTTATCTGTACGAATTGAATAATTAAAAAAATTTAATTTATATAAAATATGGTGTATAATTAAAATTGAAACAAAAGATCGACAAAAAAATTTTAATTTAATTATTAATTTACAAGTAAAATAGTATATATATGTATCTAAATTATTTAAAATTATACTATTCTAATTTAGTAACTTTTTCTTTTAATCAATAAATAAAATTAAAGAAATGTTAATTTTTAAAATATATTAATGATCAATGGATGGATGAAATCGAATAATTCTTACAAAATTCAAAATTAATTAAATCAAAACCGTTTATTTTGGCGCCAAATTATTATTTTAAATCTTTTAAGCCCCAAAATAATACATTTTTCTGATATAATACACGTTACTTTAATTTTGAACCATTTTTAAAATACTAACTTTGTCTAAATCCATAGATTTAACAGTTTAATTAAATTTTTTTCCAATTCTTACTATATAGATATACATATATAAAGTATACATAATATAAATGTAAAAATAAATTATAATTTAATTAAAAAACAAAAAACTTACAATAAATTTAAAAATATATTTTTGAATTTTATTATTTTATTTTATTTTTTCAAAATTAAAAATTTAATATTTCAAAAAATTTTATAAAAATTGTACTAAAAACAAAGAAAAACATTAATTTAATATAATATTAATTCAAAGGACTAGGTTATTTATATAAATATATATTTATATGTATATGTAAATGTATACATATACATATTTATATATATAAGAGAATATAAGAAAAAAAAAACGATATTACATATAAAATATGTAATAAAATAAAAATTCAGAAAAAAATGAACCACAATATATATATATATATAGATATTAATTATATGAATAAAAAAAAAAAAAAATCAAAAATGTAATATAAATACAAATAAAAAATATATTAATTAATAAAAATTAGATTTCATTTTGGTTTTTTTCAGAATAAAAAGTACAATAGAGAATTTGAACACTTAAACATCAGAAATATAAGCAAGAAAATATAAGATGTAAATTCTGAATTTAAGGAGTTAATAGTTTAAATGGATTATAGATTCAAATTCCAGTATTTCTAAGCAAATTAGAAAAGAGTGTCTCTTGAATGCCATGAATTGGATCTATTTTATTATAATATTTCAATATATTATACAAATATTAACTTTACTTTTGATCCGCCTCCTAAGATAGTTAACTACTAACTTCAAATATTTTTAGGATCAAATTGCAGATATAATCTCTGAAGTGTGAAGCTTTAAAATATAAAGTTGCTAAATCATAAAATTTAATTAGCAAATGGTTTCAGTTTTTTAAATAAATTACTTTTAATTTAGTCGTGGAGAGCTGAAGTAAATATACTCACTACTGTCATGCCCAATATTTCATTTGTGTAATTACTAATGGTGCATGCTATTTGTTACAAAATCCAGATTCTTAAACTGTGTAATAAAATCGGGAAAAAGACGACAATAAGTGCCCTCTGCATTTAAATTAAAAAAAAACACTGAGAAGATGCAATATATGCTAAACATATCAAATAAAAGTCACTTAATTATTTCTATTCATTTATTTTTAGATTCATCAAAAGTTTCGAAATGCTCTTAAAGACAACATACTTTTAAAATTTCTTTGATTAAATTTACAGCAAGCTTAAGATTTTTAGCAGAAGGATTGTGTCAGTATAGAGCAGGAGCAGATACGAATAATTCGATAGCACAACAAACAAGGTCTAATCCAATTAAAGGAACATTATAGTATACATTTTTATGTGGATTCTATATTTATTATAAACTAATAAACCTTGTCACATACATTGAGGCATAACATAACACTTAATTCTAAATTTAACTTTTAACGATTTTTGTAGCAATGAACGTGCCATAAATATAGGTGTGCCACAAGAGTCAGTTCTTGGACCTACCTTGTATCTATTGTATGTGCATATTATGCAATTTTCTAACATTAAAGTTGATTATAAAATATTTGCTGATGATACATTGCTTATCTTTACAGCAAAAAATGCGGAAACATTTGAAAGATTGGTCAATAATGATTTGAAATTATATATGAGATGGTTAAATGAAAATAAATTAACAATGAACATTGAAAAAACAAAGTACATGATTTTTAAACGTCTAAATAAGCCTGATATCAATCCAAAAAAGAGAACAAACTTATAAATATCTCGGTAATATAATAGATGACAAATTATCATGGAATGATCATGTTAACTACATTATAAAAAAGATAATGCCATTGCTAGGTTCTATTAGGAGAAGTGGAATAATATTAGATGACAAATCAGCTAAACTATTATTTCATGCACACATCATGTCTCATATAAGATACAATGTGGCAACATGGTCGTGTTGTTCAAATACATTAAAAATGAAAATATTAATAAACAAAGCAATCAAGATACTATACAAACTAAATTGGCGTACTCCAACTGATGATCTATACAAAAATACGGGATTCCTTAACTTTGACGAATTAATAATATTGGAAAAGGCTAAAATTATACATAAAATAGAAAATGGTGTTACTAAAAATAAAACTTTATTACCAAAAAGAAGGAATATTCACAATTATAACACAAGAAACATGGGAAAACTATGTAATGAAAAACTGAATTGGCTAGAAACAGTAATTTTTGCTCATCAATAAGAATTTACAACTATCTTCCGAAGAATTTAAAGAACTGCAGTAATATAAGTCGCTTCACATTTAAATTGAAAATATTATTAAAAAAAGATTAGGCTTTATTAAAATAATTGTTAGAATTATAACTAAATTAATATTTTATTGTTAAATATACATTAGGTTATAATAAAAATATATATTTAATTTTTGTATTTATACTCCATAACTGTACATATATATTATAATTGCTAAGACTCTTATACCAATTTTAAGTTATTGTCTAAGTCTAGTATATTGTAATTTTATAACTGTAATATCATGAATTTATAATAAATAAATAAATAAATAAAAAAAAAAAAAATAAATAAAAAAAAAAAAAAAAAAGATCATATTCAAAAATGCATTGAAAAAACAAAAAGAATGCACGTAAGCTCTCTATTGTAATTATATTCTTTCATTTGTAAACTGACCCCTTTTGATATTTAAACCAACAATCTAGTGTGATTTCATAAAAACTTCAATCTAGGGGTTTTAGTGAGAATGTACTTTTATATTGCTTGAGAGCCGGAATCTGTGACTTTAATTTCAGTTAAGCAAGTATAATCCTATACAGACTACAATTCTACAAGAAAATCTGGAATGATTTCACAAAAACACCAATCTACGGGTTTTAGTGAGAACTTATTCGTATATACTTTTATATTGTTTGAGACCAGGAATTTTATTTCAGCTGAACAAGTATCCATCCTATATACAGACTACAATTCTACAAGACATACTATGACTAAAAATCATTTTAAAATTTAACCATATAGATAATTTTGCCTTCGTCAAACTAAATTTTTTTTTTTTTAACAATCAAATCATTCATTAAGTTAATCACAATATATAATTAAATTCTAACTAGGTATGACTAATAAAATATAACTATAATAAATAACAGTTTTTTTGATTTTTCTTGTTTTTTTTTTTCTTCTGACTGAGTTACTACTATAAATATATACATATATAATATATATTTCAATGATCTTTTTGAATGACTAATCAAAATTAAATGTTTTTTTTTTAAATATAGAATATAATTTTACACACGCTTTTTATCCAATTAAATGGACATCATTTGTATTATTTTAAACTACAACAAAAAAAACCTAAAAGTATCTTCTAGCATTTTCTTTTTTTTTTAAAATATTAAAATTTATTCTTTTTTAAATAAATTGTTTAAATATTTAAAAAAAAAAAACCAAAACCATCAGCTTTTCATGACTAATACCCTCATAACCATTCAAAATCATATTCATATAGTCTTTTATATACCTTATTAGAATAACTTTTAAATATTTTAAATGATTTAGATTAGATATTTAAAAAATTAATAAGTTTAATAAAAATGTTTTAAAAAAATGTATATATATATATATATATATATATATATATATATATATATATATATATATACATAAAAAATAGATTATTTTCACACCTCACCCAAAAAAAAAATCTCTATTATATCTTGGAAACCATATAGGTAACAAATTAATTTTTTATTTTATAAAATGTTTCATAAAAATTAAATCGAACAACTTTTTAAATCGATTTATTAAATTTTTTTTTTCTTCATTTGCTTCCCTCATTTAAAAAATAGAATAAAAAAAAAAAAATAATAAAAAAAAAAAAGAAATAAAATACTAAACACTTAAAACGCGATGATTTATTTGATACCAAAATGAGAAAACAAAAAAAAAACCAAACTAAAATTATTTAAATCGGCTCCAACTTGTCTGGTTGAAAGTTTCAATCATATTAAAAAAAAATGTAAATGAAAAATAAAAAATACATATATAAAAAAAAGCCCAATCAGTGTGAATAGATATATCAAAACAAATACACCTTCAGTTGTTAACAAAATAATATTTTAACGTGTATATATTTACTTACCTGGTGACTTTTTTTATGTTTTTTATCATCTTTTTATTCGCAATTTTTTTCAACGCAACTTAATTCGTATATGTAGATATTTTAAAAAAAATTTTATATATTTAAATTTTAAATATAATGTTTGACAGTTGGGTTTATTGCATGGTTTGATTTTATTTCAAGTTTAAAGGCTAATTACAGAGTTTTTTAATTTGCCCCTGTAAGTATGCAACTGGGGATTATTGAAATAAGTCTTTAAGACCTTAATTACTTTTAAAAATTCTACATATTATTGAAAATAGAATTATTTATTTGGTGATTAATTAATTAAATGCATATGTTTTATATTATTATTTTATGTTACAAACCAAATAGGTTTATACCAGTAACTAGTGTTCTTTTAAAGGCAGAAAATGCTTGTAGTCGTACCAGGACTTTCAGTTTATATTGGTTCAAACTCTTACACACGTTTTTTTCGAATTTAATGTTTCTATTAAATTTGCACTAATATTGATAATAATTTTTATAATTATTAAAAAAATGGACGCAGGATTCATTTATTTATTTATTCGAATATTACGCATTACAATAACTACGCAATATTGGTAAAGCCCTCGGCAGCCAGGGCCATTGTGGGCTGATTCTAATTAATATTTCAATTTTTTTTATATCTTATTTAAATTTAAATCTTAAAACTATTTTTATAATTATTTTAATTAACCAATATGCTTATTTACAGTTACATATTGGATTCATTTATATTAAATGTTTTAAAAAATTGCATACTTTTAGGTAATATTTAATTTTTTTTTCAATTACAGAGGTTTTGATGGAACCAAATGAAGTTAATCATTATTAGATTGTTAAAATTTAAACAATTTGATAGTCTAATAAGGTTTTTATGAATACATTATATTTTATCACTTGCCGAATGTTTTTGTGGGCCAAACTTCTTTGAAATAAAATCTAGAATCACACTTGGGTTTGCAGAAACATATCAAATTTATCTTGAAGAGATCAAAATATTTAAAAGAGAATATCTATTACAATCCCCTGTATTGTTTCGTTTTTCATATGCCATTAACCTCTTTTGGATTATATGATCAATGATCATAACTGATCGTACCATTGCAATATACAATTTTTATTCTTCTATGGTCATTACAGGCAACAGCCCCAATAACGTAATAAATTTTCTAATATACTTTTATATTCTAACTTTTATTTCATAATTTAATTCAAATAAAATCCACCCACATAAAATCAAAGTGTTAATAAATTAAAAAAAAACAATTTTTCTTAAAAATTTAAACATTTATTGATTTAAAATCATTTCAGATCTTTTGTTTAAATATGTGGTTATAATTTTTATGAAGTTGTCTTTAACATATTTTATTAACACCAATTGTTAACACAATATCTTTGACGAATGAGGATGTCCATATAGTGTCCATATTTTATAGTTGACCACCCCGAAATAATGATCTTTTACCATAAATAATTCAGAAAATAATAGTTTAAATCAATTATGTTTTTTTTTTTTAACTAAAATTGGAATTGTATAGTAAAAAAAAATTAATATTTTATTAGAATTCATGCTTGGATTGCAGTTTTAACTATAAAATTATAAATTAAAAAAAAGCAATAAAATAAAATATTAAATATAAATTTGATGTTCAATATGGGGGGATTCTTTGAAATTTAATAGATATTTTTTTGTATAGTGTATTATGGTTAATTTATAAACAATTTTGTGATTAATTTTGTGGTAATTCTTGTGAATTTCCTGCCCAATTTTTTTTTTAAAGCTAGTTTTTATTGATACTTATTTAGTATTTACTAGTTATTTTTTTTTATTATTTAATTACAATATTATTAGGAAAATTTATGTGATGTCATATATTTTTTATCCAAAAGAAAAATAAATATAGTTTAAGTATTAGATACTAGTTATACATGTTCGAAATTCCTTAACTTAAATAATATTTTTAAAAATTTTTATTGGGAATCGTTTAATTTCTAGATTTCATTCAAAAAAATTTTAAATATGCTTATGTTCATAATTAATCCCCGTTCCCCGTTCAATTATGTTAAAAATGGTAGACTTTAGATTGGCTTCAAGTGCAAACACTATATCTAAGCGAATTTCATAAAGCTTTTCTGGGTGACTTGAGCTGATTTGCACTCTTGAGCCCCGTAAAAAAATAATTTAACAGCTGATTATTAAAATTTTTTAATCCTAACTTACCTCAAAGGTATAGTACTTATTTGGGTTAAAAACGTTTCAGAGGTCTAATGCTTAAGAAAAACATATGAAGAAAAGGCAGGGATTAAATATCTATGGAATAGAATTAACTTACACTAATGTACTTAGTTAATTTTTAGGACTAGATATTTAATGTCGAAAATTCTCTAATGACTGATCATTAGAGCTATTGATATGTTCAAGTATTATACATAAGAAAATGTAAGAGAATCAATTTTATCTTAAGGGAGCTTCACATAATCTCGGTTTAGTAAATCCTTTTTTTTCTTAAATCTCTTTTCTAAGGATTTTAGAGTTGGATGCAAAATCAGAATTATCAGCCTCATACTGAATATTAAAAAAGAGGTTTTCTAAAATGAGACTTTGTGAAAACGCGATTTACTAAACTGAGATTTCGAACTCAACTCTTATCCTAATAATTAAAAAGAGTTATTCAATTTTAAAAATCTTCCTTAAAAGCTGGTTAAAATAATTGCTTTAATATCTTCTAATGAGAATGAGATTGTACTGAAGCGCTGTCTTTTAACTATTAATTCAATTTTAGATAAAATATTGTAAAATTCTAAATGTTGTCTTTTAAAATCAAAACACAAAATGAACGAATAACTAATAAAAATTTCTTTTAGATTATATAGCTTTTAATTATTTGATAAATATCCAATATATGGTTTTAAATCAATTAGTTACTATGTTTTTTTTAAAATTACTAAATTAATTCGTAAAATGTAAAATTCCCCCAAAAAAAAAAACTCAAACATTGTATGGTTCACGGTGTAATAAAATTAACTTTACAATAAAATCAATATTAGATTAACAATCATTAGTATATTTTATTTTTTTTATTTTTTAAATTAGGGGAAAAACCAGAAGGGTTTAGTGAATTCCAAGAATTGTTGTAAATGTTTTTCATTTATTGTAAAAACAAAATTTTTTAAAATAGTCACTAACTTTGTTTTATTGATAGTTATTTCAGACGCACACTTGTTCTAACAAATGAAATAATAATAAAATGCCACCACTCAAATTTTTTCAACATATTATAAAAACACCTTAAGCCCTGACTCCAACTTTAGGATTATTAAGAAGAAATAGTTTATAGAAATTTATTTTTTTATGCAAACCTGTAGATTATAACACTAAATATCATATCATGCGTTCCATAAATTCGGAAATTTGTGTAAATTGTATGAGTACGTTAAAATAAGACCTACAGAACAATATTAATTAAATCCTCTTTCAAAATATCCCTCCACATTTACTTCTATACTTCTGAGCTAATCCTTCATTATCTAAATAGTTCCTGATTTCAAATTCCCAGACTTCATATCCCAATCCTTATTTCTAAACCTTATCTTTAACGACTGAATGGCAAAGTGGTTTGAGTGCTGACTTTTCTTGTGGGAGGCTCGGGGTCGAATCCCAGTGATCCCAGAGTGAAAATCTTTTATCTGGTTTTTCGAATCGACTCAGCTATCATTCCCTATTGGGTTTAGATTATTGGCAAAATCAATAATTAATAATTATATATCTTTAACAAAAATTGCATTAATATAACAATATAAACAAACAATTTAATTGAATAATATAACTCACAGACATATAGAATACCATATAACTCAAAATACAAAATATTACAATATAAACAAAAATAAAACTGCATTTATTGAAAATCTAAGACATTTCTACATGTTATAAAGCGTAGTACTATCTCATGTTTAAATTGTATGTGGAATTCATTTGATCAGTTCTAATATATGAATATATTTCCCCTGTTCCGACATGCACATATATAGTCAGGCTGTTTAGCCTATCACAGTGAACAGTTAGAACGTAGAGGTGCCGGCAAAAAAAAAAAAAATCCCTATCTCCTGTTTTAATTGTATGTGGGATTCATAGAAATCAATTCTAATAACAAGAATATAATATGATCCCGCTGTTCCAAAATGTACCAGTGGTATAGACAACAGTTGAAGAGTTGGGTATAAAAAAGCCTAATACCAAATTTTAATAATAAAAGGGTATATCCCTTGGGGGTCATATTGGGTTTTGATTCCCATATCCAATGTGGGTTTTATTAAACAATTTGATTTCCAGACATATACGTGCAATTATTTTAGATGACTTTACATATTTACCAGACATCCTCGTAAAAAACACAACGAATTCTTTCAATTCTTCAAATCCACGTGCCTATATTTCGATAATAATATACAGTTGCAAACATAATATACTAATGAATTAATTCATATAATTAATATGTTATATATATATATATATATATATATATATATATTAATAAATTATAAGCATAATTTTGATCGTATATGCAAAATTGATAATCAATTTTCAATATTATTATTATTTTTATTACTATGTTTGATAAATAAAAGACTTCTGCTTCTGCAAACTTTTACATCCGTGTTTTAATAGAACTCGAATTTATTGAGATTAAAATCAAAATCCAAAAATTTAAAAAAAAAAAAATATACAAAATATCCAGAACTTTTAATTATTGTTTTAATTAAAAGGTTAATCAACTTGTTTTTTTAAAATTTTTAATTTGTATTCTTTAGTCATTTTGTTTTTACTACGTAAGAAAATTTCTTTGGGAGAATCCTTTCAAAATGATTCTCATAAAAATTGACGTCCTCAAGGTGGTCGGTTTTTTTTAACTTAATTTTAAAAAAAAAAAACAAAATTTGCTAGTTTATTTTTTTTGCGATACTTGAAAATTTATATATATATATATATACTTAAAAAATTTATACATATATATACTTAAACTTCAAGTTTTATTTTGGAATAATTTGAAAAATAAAAGAATATATAAAAAAAAAGTATCTTAAGATTTTTATCATTAAAACACACGAACGTAATAAATATATAAACGTTTTTTAGTTTTTTTTTTAGAAATTAATATCTAGTTTATACTACATATAAAATATATATATATATATTTTAGTTAACATATATATATATATATTTTGTTATTGATAATTAATTCATTTATCGAATATTTAATTATTATAATTTTGTGCAAAAGACAGTTAATATTGTGGGAAAAATTTTTGTGTGATAGAGCGTTTATTTTTTTTGGTTTTTTTGCATTTTTTTTTGTTTTTTTTTTAAACTATAAACAAAAAAAAAAAAGAAGCAACTAATTGAACTTATAAAAAAGTTCGAGTGTCTCAATTTTGTAAATTTAAAAAATTTAGGAAGTTATTTTAAAAGACAATTGTTGAATCGTCTGTTCATTTGTTGATGTTTTAAAAATGGGCCGTACTATTTATATACAGCAAATAAATAGTACAATCCTTTTCTAAATGATCAACAATTTGACAATCACTTACTGATGACTGTTCCATTTTATTTGCACTTAATAATAGTTGATGACTTTTGCAATGGCAATAAAATAATTACAGTATTACTGATTAACGCATCAAAAAAATTTTTGACATTTTTGTAAAGTATGTAGTATGTACGTTGTAAGCCATGATCTATTCAACTAAACTATAATAATCACAAATACAAAAATATAATAAAATCAATATTTCATTATCAACAAAAGAAATTAACGAAGTCCTCTACCTACACAGAAATCAACATCCTTTACCTTCACATTCATTAAATGATATTAGATAATTATTATAAAAGATTATTTAAAATATTTCTTAAAAACGATGACAGTATGACGTTTCTTAAGTACCAGTGCATATTGATAAGTACCTACATCATTTTCATATAATTAATACTTTGACATTTGACGAAATGAAGTTATTAATTTATTTATTTATTTATTTATTTGTAGTACCAGACAATAGTATATAATGCCTGATAATATTAATGCTTTGCCTATTTGACATTTGGACTTCTTATTAAATTCTTTTAGTATACACTATATTTTTTTATTAGATATGATCCGACCAGGATTTGAACCCGAGTCTTTTCGATTGAAAAGCCGTCAATTTACCACTGACATATCGGTCAGATTTAAGCTATTAAGTTGGGCATTTAATTTAATATTTAAAGTTTAATTTTATTTGATAATATAGTTTTATATAGTAAAATTTTTATTAAATTGTATACTACCTAATTCGTTTAACATTATTTCGTAAATAATTCAGAATATAGTTAAATTTTACTATTTGATAAACACATACATATATACATAATTGTCAAAATTAAATTACCGAATGTTATTTATAAATTATAATTACTCTTAATGCAGTATTGTACATTTAAATCCATTTCAACTATATTTTTTATTTAGTTATTTTATTAAATTTATTTATATTAAAAATTAAATTATTTATTTTTATATATTTAAGGAACATTATGATTTGGTTCTATTAATGTTTTTACGTCAAAACTAATTATTTTAGAATCTAAATGAATGGAAAATGTTAGATAGATTAAATCGAAAGCAAGATTTAAATTATACATAAGGCTTCAGATCTCCCAAAAAATATTTTAATTCCAATATCAAATCTTCTACTTGTATACTAATTCATTGAGCTTATAATATGTTAAAAATAATTTTTAAAAATCTTTAATTCAATTCAAGTTTGTCAATACAAATGGCAAATTTTTTTGTTTTATCAAACATTTAAAAAATATTTATATATATTTAGCTTAAGTAATTTTTAACTTTTTCAAATTTTTTTTATGTTTCTCTTAATATATTATTATTCATTTAATATTAATTAATCGATTGATTTCTATCGATTTATTTTGATAACAAATCAATAATAATAATAATTTCAAATCGTGAGAATTATTTGAGTGCCAGAGAAACAAAAGAAATAATAAAAAAAAAATAAAAGAAATGAATATTTAATTTAATTTTTATGTTGTCAACGAAAAGTTAAAAAAAAAAATAATAAAAAAAATTAAATACTATTTTTAATTAAAAATTTTTTTTTTTTTTTTTGCAAATTTTTCAAATTCCTGCATAATTTTGAAATATGTGTAGGGATTTTTTAAATAGATTATTTCTGTGGAAAATCCCATGGATTTTATTAAATCAAATCCATTATAAAATTAAATCAATGCCCTCCACTCAAAGTTATCCAACTTTAAATGAGGAAGATTGTAGTAGAGTAGACTGTGTCAACTCTGGGATACCCGTATGACTGTAATATTGACATTATATAATTTGGTTAGAAATAAATAAATATTAAAATCGTCCAAAAGAAAACATAAGTTGAAAGGCAGCTCTTCGAACCTCTTCCACTGCACCAGCTTTATTTTATTCAAACGTTGGCCATTATAGAACTAAAAGCTATTTTCGTATAAAATAACAAGTTGTAAGGCAGTTCCATAAAAGAAAGTCGCTAGATTTAATAGCATTTTTATACAGCTATTGTATAAAAATCAATTTGTGAAAATTTCAAAAACCTAGCTCTTTTATTTTTTGAGTTATCGTGCGGACCAACGGATGGACATACATAAATCGATTTATTTTTCGATTCTGATCCGACCTGTGTCACAAACTTAATGGAAAATTTAGTATACCATTTTGACTAAAAGTCATACGGGTAATAAAAGTGGTATACTCAAAAGCTTATCCCAGCATTGCATTTTCGTTTGTTATGTGTGATTTAGGATTATGGAGGCTTATATTCTTTCGTGTGTTTGCTAAAGTTGTCAATTCATATATATGAAAGACTTAATAAAGTTTAGGAAGAAATCCCTATCCAAATTTTATCCTTCATTCTAAATAATCAAAAATTTCGAATCTCCACTCTATTTCTAAAACTAAACTGTGCATTGAAATCAATGAAAAAATCTTTAGTTAGATTTTAATTGGCTTAAATCTAGTACAACCTCTCGGCAGTTAGTTTAGGTGGCCCTATGATATTTACCATCCAGCTTCGCTAGAATACTAGGTAGAATAAAAATCAAATGGTTAGTTTAGAAAGACCAGAACTTGAATTATACTAACAACTGGTAATATATAAATTAAAAACTAAAATTTAACTAGTTTAAATTTATCTTTTTGTCAGAATACTAAAATTTATTTTAATATTTTAATTAAAAATCGTTACATACTAATAATTGAAAATAAAAAAATTAATTAAGAAATTATGATTAAATTGAAAGATCGTGGAATAATATATAATAAATAATGTTAATATCTAAAACATGAATTCTTTTATTTTTTATTTTATAGATCAGATAAAATATATATATACTAAATAGATATGGTGCTTTTTGCATTAAAAGGGCGCCAATCGTTTAAAATTATAAGGAAATTGAATTATACATTAAAATTAGCCACGATTTTGTAGATTATATAAAATTCATGCATTTAAATACAAATTAATTTTATATTATAATAAAGTGTTCTATTAAATAATAATGTTAAGATTTAAGATAAGTTTTCCATTAGATGAATTAATTCATAATTAATTCATTATGTTTTGAAAATTTCTTCTTAGAAAAACCCCGTAAAAATGAAAATTTTAAAACTCTTCAAGTACTAGGAGTACAAATTTAAGATCATAAAAACGATGCCCTTTACAGTCTAAATTAAATAATATCTAAAAACGTTTAATGCCTTTGATTTCATTTGGTAACAATCCTGCAATAATTGCAGTAGGATAAATTGTTAGTGAGGTACAAATAAACTACAAAAAGCAAGCGATAAATTATAACTTTGGACCAAAAGATGGAAAATTAAAGTAATTAAACTGAAATCCAATAGAGTACAAAATTTTGTAATATCACCAAATAATTAAGCCTATCTGGTCAAACGAACACATATTCAGAGAATTCAAACATGTCAAAAACAAAGTGCTATGTGTCAGTGCTTCCTGGTACGAAGGAAATTTTCGACTTATATTGGAATCTAGAGATTCCTAAGATTAGCGATGAAATTAAACGATTCGCAAAAAAAAATAAGACCCGATTAGAAGGCCAAATAAATATAGAAACATTTAATTAAAGGCTTGAAAGAACTAAGTTCCTCGAATTAACAATAGAGGAGGTTGTAATTTTTAATAGATAATAAACAGATAATAAATTTCAATAGATAAAAAACAGTTAGCGAAAAATTAATGGCTAGTCTTTAAGAATAGTTTTAATATCCTAAAACAGGGCAGGAGTTTTTAGTGTGTTAAAGTCTCACATAAAACTATATGTCTCACATATTGCGCGCATTATCTTTCGACGATTTTCATCGACCTTTCCCCAAGACAAAAAAAAATTTTATATGAGAGGAAAACATTAAAAATCACCAAGCTATTTTGTACCAAGATCCTTTTATTTCACTAGTATTTTAATAGTTCAATCAATAAAAACAACCCCAGTCCTTTAGTATTAAGCTTTGAGATTTTATCTTTAATATAAAAGTACTATTATATTTTGATGAAAGTGATTTAAATTGGGTATTGAGAATTATGCATTACGATTAGATTTCAATTTCCAAAAATTCCTCTGAAAAATTTTGGACTCTAATCGATGCAGATTTTTAAAACCAGACGTGAAATCCTTAAAAGAACTGTATACAACTGGTTTGGCTTTAAAGATTAAGAATAGGCGAAAAAAATTTCAGAATGAAGAATAAGAATTATGTATTTTATTAGGAAACTATTATATCAGATCTCACAGTTAGGATTTGAGAAAACGAATAAGGAAAGCAGGCAGAATTTGGATTGCTATTCCTCTTAAGTCTTAGTTTGTGGAAATTCCTAGCAATTCCTAGCAATTGGAATAAAAGTCTTTGGATATTAAAAATCAAAAATTATTGCCAAGTCCTGTAATTCAAAATCAGCTCTTTATATTAAAATATACATTGGATATGTTAATCATAAATTTAAAGATATTTAATACCGAGTTCAGAATCTTAAATCTATTTCAGCTTCAGGAATAACTAAAGAGTGACCCAAATATTCAATAAAACCTATTTAAATGCGTAAAACTTAAATTAATCATCTAAGATTTTGCCGACTATCAAGATTATAATAACAAAATTCGAAATAAGTCCAAAAACCTTTATATATGAGCATTGTATCTTAAATGGTAATTTATCAAATATTCAAACGGTCACTTCTAAAATATATTTTATTTAAAAAAAAAATTTTTGAAACGTCAATAGTTTTTTAAAAATATAATTTATGTCTTTTGATGTATTTAATATTCTTCATTTCATTTTTTTTAATATTTTAACATAAATCCCCTGTATATCATTCAATATTTTAATTTTTAATATAAATGTTTTTGAATCTTTATTTTTTTTAACTTTAAACTAATTTTATTAATTTCTGATTAATTATTCAAAATAAATACTATAAGATATTTCAATGTATAAATTTTGAAAAGAAGCATATCTAAATACAAAACGGACATTATGAATTTATAATTTATATATATATATATTAGATTAGTATTAAAGTGGTTATAAATTAGAATGTGATAAAAATCATGTCAAAACATTAAAAAATATATTATTTATACATATTTGAAATTTTATATACCAGCTTTTTTTTTTGTAATTTTTTTTTATTCCTATTAAAAAGTAACTTGGTAGCTTTTTTTAACAGTTAAAATATTTTTTAGTTTTCTAAATTTTGGGCATTTAAGATATTTTAATTTTTAAAAAGATTTCAGTTCTTCAGTTGAAAAATAGAAACCTTAAAAGTAGATTAAGATTTTCTAATCTGTATCTTCTAAATTTTATTAAATGACATCCTATATAAAAATCTCTGATTTCAAATGATAGAAAAACTAGAAGATCACAGAGGGGAGTTGCACAATATGCCTGTGGAATCTGTTGGGCCTGAGCTAACCAAAGGAAACTTCTTTTTAAGATCAAATTTATAGGATTAACGCATAAATTTGAATATGAGGTTTGGTTTTGAGGAAGGGTATTTGAAAAAGAAGCTATGGATTAATCTACTTAATTAACTTATACTAATTTTAAATTAATAAGATTATCATGATTATGCAGGACACTTTGGCTATTACTGAAAGTTCTATTATAACTAAATTCCAGTTAATAAATTAATTTATCGGGACTCGTAAAAGTTATGTTGTGTTTCCTTCTATGGTCCCGTTTTTTCTTCATCTTTTATTCAAGTAGCATTCGGTCGTCCTCCTGCTAATTTTTTACCAGTTTATCTTAAAGTAACTACCTAAACTTTTTTGAAAAGATTTTCTTAACATTTTATCAAACTTTTGCCCAATTTTTGACTAAATGAGTTGTTATGTCTTAATCAGTTTGTTTAAATTGTCTTTGGATACAATTTGAGGATGAATTTCCTTATGTTATTATAACATAACCAGGCATGATAATAAATCCCAATTAACATTTTTATGATTTTTCAACCAAGCAATTTAATCTTAATTCATTGCCTATAAAAAATTACTACAGTATTAGAAAGTAATGAAGTAAACAGGTATGTTCGTTATGTCAATCATTCAAAGGGTCTTAACTAATGTTTTTTTAAAAACCTTAAAAAGTTCAGAATCTATTCGACGCATCACATCTATTTGAAGAAGCTTATAAGAAATCCATAAAAATTATTAAAATAAATATATATAAAAAAAAAAAATAATCATTAATTTCACGAGAAGATTAAAAATTCCCATATAATGTCTAGTGTTAAACAAAGGCGGATCTGCGCTTTGACATCGTTAAATTCTTTTTTTTTTTTTCTTTTTTTTTTGAATTTTAGAAAAAAAGAATTATGTTCAGATACCATTTATGTAAAAATCCAATTAGTCTAGTAAAAAAATTTAAAATATTTTTTATTTAAGGAATTTTTATGTGACTTTTAACATTTTAATTAAATAAAATTCTATAAAGAATTTCAATAAAATAAAAAAACGAAAAGAATGTTTAATAGAGAACTGGTGGCAACAAAAAGTCTAGGGAAATTTTTTAGAAGAATTCTTTAAATTTAGTATGGAATGAATGGAAATTATATTAAATATGTTTAAGTAGTTATTTAGGGATCCTTTCTTAACCACCAGACTTGTAGACTTCATGATGACTAACCTAGGGATTTTATCTCATGTGTCCTTAGTCTAAGAATTCCAAATGAAGCAATATTTAAACTATTTATTTTTAAAGTTATCTAGATCCATTTTAAAATCCTAGTAGCGGGACGATTAAATTACTTTTAAGTATTTTTTCATTTTAATTTTAATTTAAATTTCTGACTGAACACAAGCTTATCCAACAATTTAGTAAACTTTTAGGCGCAAAAGTTAGAAATAGCAAAAATGGCCAAGAAATATTAGGGAGTGGATTGGTTTGCGCAAAATTGAAGACTTAGTTGGTAAAGCGACGAAGAGAAAGGAATATGCTAACATTTGATCCAACTTAACATAATATTTACATACCGATCCAGCAGTGGATATTCATAGGAAGAAGAAGAGGAGTGTTTTTTGTCCTTTCTTCAGTTCGAAAGAGTTCCGAATGGAATCCGATAGAATAAATTCAATCTTGAAGTTGATATTAAAAATTGCACATATTTAAAACGCTTTTTTTTCTTTTTTTTTTTACACGGTAGTTAAACTCTAGAAAAACTAATTCCTTTATACATAGAACATAGCTAAAAAAAATATATGTAGGCTTGACTATGGGGCTAAGGAGTTAGAAGGAAAGTTCTTTTTAAAACGTTGCAAATTATATAAAGGTCTATTTCTATCAGAGGGAAACACATTGGATAAAAGCACGTTCCATATTCTAGCAATTCCCACAATAAATGAGTTTCCATTCAAAATGTAAAAATAAATGAGTTTCCATAACCAGTTTTGAGCTACCTAGGGATTTCCACTGTGTAGAAATGAGCACTTTTACTGTGCAATTTTGTAGAAATGTTTCAAAATAAGTGCAATTTTGCAGAACTATTTCAATGAAACATAAAAAACTAAACAACATAATATTTTTATTTTATGTATTTACTCCACCTGCATAATAATAAGAAATTCAAAACAAAAGTTATAAGGAAACAGAAACCAATTCCGAACAATTAAATTTCTACTCATGTATACATAAAAGTTTATTAAAAACAAAATCATTGCATTATACATATATTATAAATAATATATATATTATTAATAATTTTAATTAAAATATTTATTTTTTTTTTAAAATAAATTGATTAAAAAATAGCAACCAACCAAAGTATAAGTAATAAGTCATAAAAAAAAAATCCATTGATACCGGAAATTTGTTAAAGTATTGCACGACTTAATTACAAAAAAAAAAAGTTTTTTTTTTAATTTATTATGTTACATATATATGTTGTTTTTTTATTATGAAATAAATAATAAAGATATAAAATATACATACAATCAATCAATATTATATATTTGTCACAATAATAATTATAACAATAGTACCTACTTGTATATTAAATAAATCAATTAATTTATTTTAATAAAATACAAAAAAAAAAAAAAAAAAAAACAATTTGAGTTCAATTACCAATTAATCGAACAAACTATTTAATTTAAAATAGAAAAATATCTTAAGATACTTAATCAAAAAAAAAATATCTCCAATTCATTTTGAAATAGCAAAACAAAAGCTATTTTATCTACATATATATATTTAGTTATATACTTAGATATATATATATATATATATATGCTAAATAATATGGTCAAGATCAAGATTTTTATAAACAATGATTTGTAGTTTTCCTTGCTCGAATAACTGTTTTTTGCGCGCAAGTTTTGTGTATTTTTTTTGTTGTTTTTTTTTTTTGTATATTTAAGATATTCATATTCCATTTATAATGGGTATATTTGAATTTAAATTTCTGTATTTTTATTTTTAGGGAGGGTTTAAAAGTAAAGATATAAGTAAGGGAGAGTTGGAATGAAATCGTATTTCGATATTTCTAAGGATGGTATTTGAAAGGCATTATTATTACTGGAATTCAACAAGTTAGAATGACTCTTTAAAGGTCATGATCCGATGGAGGTTTCATGGAGGAGGATCCGATGGAGGACAATATGAATACAAAGATAAGAAATTTCACCTATAGTTTAATAATATCAAATCTTATACGCAAATCATAAAAATAATTAAGAAAATATTGGTAAAAAAAATTATTTGAGGTTAAGTGGCGCAAAAGCTTCTACCCAAGTTGAATAAGCAATGAAAAACTTTGGTCCATAAGATAAGAGTATAGACTGGAATAACGGAAATAATGAAATGAAAATGGCGATTATGTGCTTATTAACTAAGAAATCCGCTTGCAAAACAATTCCTTGGTAAGAAATGTAAAAGAACTTTCATATTAAACAAAGTGGCGCAATTTTGAAAAATTTGGCACCGAACTGCAGACAAAATAAATGCAGGAATAAGATGGAGAACCTTAGGTGTAAAATCTTATATTTAGCTTTTCATTAATGAAGTTCTTATACTTATATACCTTATAATTTTTGAATACTAAAAGTTGTGATATTATTCGGCATAGAAGCTCCGAACCGAATCACAAAAATTATCAATAAAATCAAAGTCAAAACATTCAGTATTACACAATCTTATAGATTAACGTCCAATAATACCCCTATATATATATTTTAATATTAATTAAAACAATAATTAAAATTTCAATCAAAATATATACTCTATATAAAGAAATAAACAAAATTACGAAAACAACAAAAAATACATAAGCTGAATGTTGAAATATACCGCAGCGAACAGTAGTTCGTGAAAATTCGTTTTGCGTAATACTAGTATACTCATATTTATATACAAAATATGTAGCGACATCATGCAGCACGAGAACAAATTAGTTTTTTTTTTTTATTATTATTTTTATATATAAATTCATTCGCTAAGAGAATCATTTTCAACTTTTTTTTTTCTTTCTTTATCAATCCTGTATCTTTTATTTCTCTGTTCAAAAACTTCTATCTAAATACAATTTTTTATATTATTCTGAGAGAGAGCGTTCTTAAAATCACTTAATCTAATTCTTAATAAAAATACAAAAAAGCGCGACGCGCGATTTTGATCCCTTGTCTTTTCATATATAAATGAATGAAATTAATCTGTAAAGCTTTCATTCAAATCGCATCTCTTGAACTATCAAATACAAAAATTGGATAAAAAGCAAAGTGACGACGGCATTAAAACTTTAAAACAAAAAAAAAAAGTTAAAAAGAAGAAAGCAAAACAAAAACAAAATTCGCGAATTTATAGAATATTTTATTGGTTGGTTGAATTTTGGTAGTCAAAAAAAGAAAAAAAAAAACAAAAGATTTAAATTAAATTTCAATTCTTTGTAAGCTTTTCTGGTAACTTTATGTGGTGTTCTTTGATTATGGTGTGAATACATTTTTTTTTTTTGTTTTTTTGATTGGTGGTTCATTGTTGATCGGACTTTTAAAACAAAAAAAAAAAAATACATAAAATATGAAAATTAATTTAAAAATGAATTCTACTTATTTTTTTTTTGAATTTTAACAGTGATTTTAAATAGTGAATATCTTAAGATATATTTATTTTTTTTTTAAACTTTTTAAGTAAATTATGAGTTTTAGTGGATAAAATAAAAAAAAAAAATAAAAATTACAATACAATTTTAGTGGAATACATATTGGAAATAAAAACAACAACAACAACTAAAACAAAATATTAAAATAATACAATAGAATATTACTGAGGAAAGATTTAAAATTAAAGTATATCTTAAAGATTTAAAGTATCTTGACATTAAACAAAAGCAATAATTTTTATAGGATGATTTTTGGTATCAAAAAAATTTCAAGAAAAAAAATAATAATCACATAATAAAAATTTAACATCAAGCATACACATATATACATATTTAATTTAAAACTAATTTAAAAGCGGATATCATTAAATATATATGTATATATAAGATACAAATTATGTTTAAACATTAGAATTAAAATAAATATTTAAATTAGCAACAATATAAAAAATATATATATATATAAATATACATAATTCTGTTTAATTTCAATGAATTTTTTTTTTACATTGAAAGGTTAATTTTGACTAAAAGGTCAAAATCATATATTTAAGTGATTTATTAAAGAAATTAAAAAAATAAAAATTATAATAATACAAAAAATTAAAAGGAAACAACTATTGGATGATGATGATGATGGTCATAAAGTGCAGTGAATGAAAAATTTAAATATGATAATATATTTTAAACATAATAATGGGAAATAAAAATAATGTGAATCTAAATTAAAAAAAAAATAAAACAAAAAAAAAATTAATGTAATTTTGTTGCTAATTTCAAAAAATAAAAAAAAAAATAAATAAAAATTCTGTTGAAAATAAAATTAGTAATAATAGTAGGAATTAAAAAAAATCAAATCGGGGTTGTTTTTTTCGCAAAAAAATTTTTAATCAAAAAATTTAAAAAATATAAAAAAAATAAAATAATGTCAAAATTAAAATTATCACTTGGATTGCAGAGATTAATATCAACACCAACCTTATTTGTTTTAGCAACAGGTAAATTACGAAAATTGTAGCATTTCTTTTAACAATATCTTAAAGATGTACAAAAATTCTTATTAATTATATTTTGAAGATCTTATTTGAGGTCTTATTAGATCTTGAAGATCTAATTAGATATTTTATTCTCAAATCAATTCAAGAAAGGGGTAGCAATTTTTTTTATAAAAGTTAATTTTATTTAGAAATAAATTTTAAATTAAAATAAAATAAATTGTTTCTGATCCGATTCATTTACTTTTAACTTTTTTAACTGAAAATTGGATTCATGAAAATTGGGTTTCAGATTCTGCAGGTTGTGTTTTTACAAATAATTTTTGAATGGTATTTTATTAATTATATTTCACTTTTGTATGTTTCAAATAGGGTTGACCATATGTACATATGTATTTTGGGTTTTCATTCAATATTACCTTGGACTGACTACAGTTTTTCGTAATATTTATTAAGTTTTATACATAAATTTTTGGTTTTTATTATAATAATGTATATAACCATCTGCAAATTACGAACACTTATAGAAATTCGTAAGATATTTTTTTTGAATTTTAGGAAATGGTTTTAATATAGAACATTGAAAAAATTATATTGATTTAAATAAATTATCCTTTTCAAAAAAATATTAAAAAACACTTAGTCATGTACATGAAAAATTTTTAAAAACTGAATCATAATTGAATATATATCTTAATAATTATATCTTAAAAAAAATATTTCAAATTCTTTTAATAACTTACCTACCTTCTTAATATTTAAAGATAAATATATCAACAACTTTAAGTTGTAAACAATAAAAATAAACAAAAGACTTAAGTGAGAAACTTTTTGTTTTTATTTTTTTATGTAGGTATGTAAATATTTAATTTTATTTTAGTTTTTTTTTTTTTTTGTTTACGTGCTATAATTTTTTAATATCAAAATAATTTTAATTATATATTATATTATATTTAACTGATAGAATACAATTGATTAAAACACCTTCATGTCATAATTGTTTTTATTTAATTTTTATTTATATATTTTTTGTTACTTTACCCCAGGTCGTTATTCATATTTCGTTTTTGAAATATATAATGAGTGTTTATTATTTACGTTACTATACTTTAAAGTTATTATGGGTGCTTTTGGAGGTAGCCGAATAAGATTTTTATACCCAAAGGAACGTAATTCTAAGGGTATACTAAATTTGTCATTGCGTTTGTGGACGCTGTAAACGTGACAAGATAGACATAAACGGAAATGTATGGATCGGATAAGAATCAAATATTTATAAGTATATAAGTTGCTATATAATAAGAAGAAATATTTGACTTTTCAAAAGTACCTATTTATTTCATTTTACATTCTTAGCATCAGTTTAAAATTAAGATAAATTAGTGGCTTAAAGTCTGTGTGGCACACTAGTTAAAATATCGAAACAATTCTAACTATACTAGCTTTAATTTGTGATCACTAATAAAAAAAATTTTCATAAATTTTGTCTTTCAAATCTTTAAACTCGTTTTTGAAGCCTTTAGAAGCATCCAATATAAGAAATTCAAAGTAACTTATAAAAGAATTTTTCCCTATTTTCGAAAAGTAAAATTGTTAATCGATCGTATAAAATCGTTATTTAATACATCCAAATTATATTCAATATAATAGGTAACTTCTTTTAATACATTTGGCTCTCAATTAATTCCAATAACAAATATGTAGATACATTTCAAAATCTATAAAGAGAAAATAAGATTAATTAATTCCGTTGAGTTATAAAAATCAAAAATATATTTAAAACCTAATTAAATTTAAGAGATCTATTTATAATAGAGACATATATGTATATAATGATACTTAATCTTAAAGAGCTCTTAAATAGAGTTAAGCAAATAAGCAAAAAGCAAATAATCTAAAACTATTTTTAATTCCACAATTAAAATAACAATCAATTAACAATTAATCAAAATAATATGTATATATATTTTGTAATATAATATCTTTTTCATTGTTATGATGATTACTGTCATAACCATTATAATCTCATCAATTAATCAATTAGTCAAGATAACAAATACAAAACACTAAAAAAAAAATTTGCTATATCATTTTGTAATTAGATCTATTTAATCTTTCTACAAAAAAAAATACCCAAATACAAAATCAATCAATAAATACTTGAATAATGAATATTGAAAAGAAAAAAAAAACAACAAAAACAAAAGCAACAAATTTTAATTCGCGAAAATAAATACTTTTATTTAAAAATAAATTTATATGTTTGTTTATTATTTAGCAGCAAAAAAAAAAAAACGAAAATAACAACAAAAACTAGCTTACAAACTTTTAATAATATTATAATAACTACTAACCAATTCAAATCTTTTTTTTTAAATCATTATATATATATATATACATATAACAATTTTATTACCAGTTGTCAAGATTTTAAACAACTTTATTTGAAATAATGATTAGATACCACATATAACTACATATATATATATATATATATATAAAATAAATATACATTTGGGTACATATTTACATTTAACTGTGATGAATCCGGATGTATAGAATCAATGATCATCACATTTAGATACGTATATTTAGCAAATTTTTACTATATATATATATATATATATAAAAAAAAACGAAATTTGTTTTAAAATGTGAGGGTCAAATTGTATATTTGAAAAAATTCATTAAAAAAAATTAAATGAACGCGACCATATTACCATAATATATTTAAGCACGTGAACACAAAACATTTCTAACATTTCTAATAATTTAAAAAACAAGATTAAGAGATCGCGATTAGATATTTTTGATTGAATGCGTTCAAAAAAAGGTTCACCCAAAAAAAAAAAAAGAAAAACGAAAAAATAATAATAAAAATTACATAAAAATCACGACCATTCCAATTCAGACTTTGGCAATTCAAAAATAAATAAAACGAGGAAGATTGTTTTATAGATTATGCCAATTCTAGGGTATTGTAGAGCATCCTGAATGTAATATGCACATTATATCCGCGTTAATTAATTTTGGTAAAATTCCAAATTTACAACTTATTAGGATTCCAGACTTTGATATTGGAAAATTTAAGTTATATCGGAGTTCTTCGAAGCTCTTGCGCTACACCAAATGTAATTTTATGTAGATGTTACAAAACTTCAGTTCCTCAACTTCAGTATATATATTAAGTTCTTATCATATTAAAGAAGAAGTTATCTAGCAGCACTCAAGGGTTAAACTATCTAAACTTTTGAATCCTAGAATTCTAGCTTCTTTTTTTTGAGTTGTTGTACAGATCGATTTACTTTTCGATTATGATCGGATCCGATTCATAACTTTGAGTTTATATCAACCCCCCTTCTTTAGTGTCTCACATATGTAACGGCAAATTTAGTATACCCTTTCAACTTCATTCATATGCAGTCAAAAAAAATTCATCAAAAAAATGCTGCGCAGTCGGGTTCAAATGAGGTGTTGTCTACTGTTTTTTCTTTGAATAATAGAAATATATATCTTAAGATTTTTATATATGTATCTTAAGATTCTTTTTTTAAGTCTGATTATAATTTACACTAATTTTTGAAACTTTAACACAAACAATTTTCCAAAAAGTAATAAATAATAAATAAATCAAAAAAAAAAAAAAAAACAAAAAAAAGGTAAAACACCACAAAAATTACAATTCTGTGTTTTTTTTATGCGCATATTGCCGTTTTACTGAATGACATACAAATTATTGAGTATTGGCACTTTGTTTTTTTACTTTTTTGGCAAAGTTTTAAGTTCTTAGCAAAAAAATGTATACAAAACTAGAATATTTAAGAGCTGGCAACCTGACAAACTAACAAAAAAAATTATACAATATGTATATGTATGAATTTACAAAACTATTAAAGCTTGTACAGAATTTTTAACGATTTTATATGTGAATTTTTATTTTTTTTCTAATTTTTATTTTGCACATTAAATATAATTAGAATTCATGTTCTAATACCAGGATTACTTAATAGATACACGAGTTTTAAGATCATGAATGGCATTTTAAAACTTTTTTTTTTCTTATTATTTTTTTTTTTCCAATATTTTGTTAGAAATTGATTTTAAAAAAAATTTATAGATTTTTAGATACATATATCTATAGATTTTTTTTTTTAATTTTCAACTTTTAAACGGATGTTCAACTTTAATTTTTATTAGAAAGATTAATTCAATGAAAATATTAATTTTGTATAAAATGTTATTAACTGTGGGTATAAATTTATACAAAAAATTTTAAAAATTTATATAGATAATAAAAATTTTTTAAAAAAATAGATTTTCAATATAGTTTACATTCCTTAAAATTACATTAATAATTTGGTAGTTTGGGCTTTGAAAAATACATTAGAGAATTAAGAATTAAATAAATCCTTCTTTCAACATCTTATGAATGTATCTTCTGCTGAAAATACTAATTGTTTTTTGTATATTCTGAGATTAGATAAAACTATTCATATGTAATTACTAATTACTCTTAATTTCAATCTGTTATACACTAGAAAAATATAATAAAAAAACTTCAAGGGTTTGAAAAATTTTCATTTTTTTTAATTATTATTAATTGTAAAGTTAATTTTGATTAATTATTCTGCTGCACCAGGTTATCTAAAGTTTGGATTGCCGTTTATCCTATTTTTCTTCTTTTCTCATATTAAGCGAAATTAAGCCTTTGGTTAATTTTTTATTTGATTTTTTTTAGATTTTTGCAATTTGTGATATTCGTCTTTTCTATATCTTATCTCCTTTGGTTAAATTTTTAGCCAAATCTAAGTTTTTTTTAATATATACTCCATTTGTGAATTTTTATTAAAGACTCCACTTGATCTACTGAAAGGTTGAGTTATAGTTTACCTCCAGGTTAATTTGTTGTTTAAATATAACAAATAAGTTTTGATTTTTTAATAAACACATCTTTGAACAGATAAACGCTTCTTTCTAAGGTTTCCCTCTTTTTTGGAAGGAAAATACTTTATTTTCAAAAAAATAAAATGAAATAATAGTGATGCGTGAATTTTCTAACATTTCAATCTATTTTTTTCTTCGATTCATTAAATTTCTCTATAACACTTTCAAATTACTTATATATTCTAATTATATTCATACTGCTATAATATAACAGTTTTGAAATCCTTAAAAATAAATCCTTGTGTTATGAAATAAATAACCGTTTAAAATTATCGAGTTAACTGTTAAAGACATGTTATATTACTCAATACAAAAACTGTTATACACATATTATATTTCTCAATAGTGAAATTGTTATACATAATTAAACTTGAGACTACCTAAAAGAAATTAATTAATAAAAAATTTATAAGTTGCTGAATAAAACTGTTGTACACATGTTATTTAATCTAAATAATAAAACTGTTATACACATGTTATATTTGAATTTGAAACTAATTAAATATATTCTATATCAAAACTGTTATACACATAATTTCCTCAAAAATAAAACTGTTATACACATATTTTATTTGATCTTGAAACTAATTAAAAGAATTTTATTATTAATATAATGCTATCTATAATAATTAAAATTTTTAGATGTAAAAAAAAACAAATTTATTGAAAATAGGTTAACAACCCTGAAAATACTATAAACGTAATTATTGCTATTGCTATTACTATACTAATTTATTTTCTTTAGTTCTTTTCAATATTTATAAATTTTTTTTTGAAAAATAATAAAAATCGAAAGCCAACAAACCGAACCCATCAAAAATAACAACAAAATAAAAATCAAATATTAAGTTTTTATTTAATGTTATAATTAGTATATGTGTATATATTTATATACATGTATATATATATTTTTATTACTTTTAAATGCGATTTTGCATATAAATTAAAGATCCGCTTAAGATCAAATCCATTGTTAAGTTTATACATATATGTACATATATATATACTTTTGTATTTATATATGTATATATATATAGTATAGATTTTAATATTAGAATTCTAGTAACGAATCTTTCTTATCAGAATCATACATAATTCTAAAGTTTTATGACAATTTTATTGCTGAAAATCTTTTTGGGAGGGAAAACGTTTTTTGGGGTGAAGTTCGCGTCATATTGGTCATATATGAAAAATAGTCGCGAATTGATTGATTTTTTTTTTTTTTGTTTTGTGGTTTTTTTTTTTTTTGCACTACTCAAAACTTGTTAATTATTTTTTTTTAAGATAAGTATATGTGTATTTATGTATATATATATAATTAAAACTAATTTCAAGATCAAGATTAGTTAAAAAGAAAGAGATAGCTTGAATAAAATATATCTTAACTTTAAGATCGCGATTAATTAACAAGAATTTTGAAAAAAAAAACATTTTTAACTTTTTCTCATATAAAATTCCTGCTGTGGTAAGTTTTTTTTTTTTTTTGTTGGGTGGTATGTTTGTTTGTTTTGTTGTTTGTGTTTCCTTGGTTCACCTGTTTGTTTGTGTGTAAATATTTGTTGATAAGTTTTTTAACTTAAAACATGCAAATAAATTGTAGTTATTGAATTGTTTTAAAGTCGTTTTCGTTGTTTTCTGTTTTTTTTTTGTATATATATATATATATATATATATATATTATATTATATATATATATATATACTTTTTTTTTGTGCTTAGAATTGAGCTATAAAATTTTAATAGTCATTAAATCAATTGTGACGTTAATGAAAAGAAGATTCACGGCGGCTCAGGGTCTGGTTCTTCGTTTTTAAACTTGTTTTATAAAAAAAATATTTGTTTTTTTTTCCTTTTTAGTTTTGATTAGTGGTTTTTTTTGTGGTGTTTTGTTTGATTTGATCGGTTTTCTTTGTTTAATCATTTAGCAAGTGTATTATATATATACAATATATATGTATATATATACAATTAGAAGAACATAATAAGTGATTTTATTTGATAATGATTTTAGATAAGAAAGTTTGAAAGATGAGAAAATGTTGTGAATTGTTTAAATTAAATTAGTGTACGTGCGTTTTAATAAAATTTTTAAACGTTTAATTATCATTTAATATTTTTTCTACCACTGTTACTTCACTGTTCTCATTCTATTGCTATTTATAGCTTTTTCTGCTATTTCCTTCAGGATATTGCGTGTCTCCTTAACTCATGTATCACCGTTCTTCTCGATGCTGTTCTGAGTGATATGAACTGGATCAAACCTCTTGACCTGAATCCGCCTGTAGGATTTCAGATTAGCGTCATTATCGTTATGCATTCTCCATTTTTCCTTAGTATATCCACCTCCATTTCCTTCTGATGATTTGCTTCACTATTGGTTCTGCGTGTGTAAGTTCCAGTTCTAGAACTCTGCATTTCCTATTCTGTTCGAAGTACTTAGTTGATTCTCTTAATCTAATCATTATTTAATTGTATTCTATAATTATTAATTAATTTTATTTTTAAACTTTCAGTATTCTGTAATCAACAAACAATTGCCATTAAATTAAAATGTACAAATATTGATGAATTTTATTATGCAAGTCCTGGTTCACATTGCACCGGATATTATCGTTGTAATGGCCGAGAAAATTATGAATCAGATGAATGTGGTCCGGGTTCAATGTTTGACTTTTATAAACAATCATGTACAAGATCTTCAGGTATTTATTTTATATAAAACTTTTCGAAATTTTAATTTTAATTATTTTTATTTCAATTTTTCCAATATAGGAATTTGTTATGAGCCAACATGTACGGGTCGAACGAATGGTGTATACCAGGATACAACACATGCTTGCCGACGTTCATATACATGTCATGCTGGGCGGGTTGTTAGTATTGATAATTGTCCCTCCAACAATTTACATAATGGTGTTAACTGTGTTAGTCAAGAATTGGTAACTTGTGATCTGCCACATACAACAGCTATTGCATTTCCATTTGATGGTGATCAACGTTGTTCCGGGAAAACAGATGGCAGTTATGGTATAAATGATTGTACCAAATATATTATATGTAAAAATCAAGAAGTTGCTGATGAAAAATCATGTCCAGTGGGATATCGTTTTAAAATTGATATTAAACAATGTGTTCTAGCAAATCAAGTTCCATTTTGCTACGGTGAATCCAGTAGTAGTAATTCAGTGTGTCGGAATAAAAAAGATGGATATAATTTTGATTCAACATCAACGGATTGTACAAATTACATTGTATGTAGGGAGGGGAAATTTATAAAACGGGAAAAGTGTAATAATCAGGCTGTATTTAATGGAGAAGGTTGTGTTCCAACCCCTCTGTATACATGTCCAAGGGCTGTGTGGAATACTGAGAATGATATTTGTAAAGCACATGGCAATGGATTTTATATGAATCCACAACAAGGATGCTCCTCGTATGTTCGATGTATGCGTGGACGAACAGTTGAAGTTTTTGATTGTCCAATTGGGCAATATTTTGATCCAGATGAGCGGAATTGTGTTTTTGAGAAATTTGAAGAAAGAAAAAAATGTTTAGCACCAAAAAAATCCTCTGATTGTAATAATAAGGCGCAAGGATTCTATCAAGATCAAGAATGTACACGATATTATTATTGTATAAATGGTATTAAAACAGAATTTAAATGTCCGCAAAATAAAATATTTAATGGGGAAAGTTGTGTTAATAAAGGACGTTATACATGTCCATTGGCACATGATGATACTTGTACAAATCGTCCCGACGGATACTACAAAGACAGAAATGGTGGATGCCGGGGTTATTTTTATTGTTCGAATGGTCATAAAATTTCGTATATATGCGAGGAGGGTCATTTCTTTGACGGGAACGAATGTAAACGGAGTACAGATGTTGGTAAATGTAAATCAGATTTGTCATGTAAAGGTAAATCTGATGGTTATCATCCAGAATTACGATCAAATTGTCGCAGTTATGTTTATTGTTTAAGTCAAGAAAAAGTAACACAATTAACATGTCGTGGTGATAAAATATTTAATGGTGTAAAATGTGTCGAAACGAGAGAGTTTGCATGCCCGAGCCTCTTAAATCATCAACAAATTAATTGTAAACCGAGAATATGTGCAGAAATGGGTTGTCAACGTGATGGATTCTACCCGGATATTGATTCTGAATGTAAAAATTATTATTTTTGTATTGGGGGTAAAAAATCTTCACTAAGCTGTTCAGCTGGACAGGTATTTAATGGTGAACTGTGTGTTTCACAGGATAAATTTAATTGTCCTGTTTATTGTAATTATCCTCAAACAGAGGATGATATTAGAAATTGTCCACCGAGTGGATTTTAATTTTAATTTTATATTATTTTCACATGGTTAAGATTAGAAAAAGATTTAAAAAACAATATAAGTATAAATTTATTTTCCTATATTTGAGAGTAGTTTAAAATAAACGTATTCGTATATAAAATAATTTTGTAGTTTATATATTAATTAAAAATAAAATATTAATGTGTTCCTTAATTTGTAATTTAAATTAAAATAAATATAAAATAATGAAAAACAAACCACCTTAATTTTTTTTAAGGCTTATTAATTTAATTTTAGATATAATTTAAATTAAGTCTTTTTTTTAAGATTAAGTAAATAAATTAATTGATAAAGTTAGTAAGTAATAAAAGTGTAAATTATTTTTAAATAGAATGTTTTAATTAATAAAATTTTTATAATTTTTTTTTACTTTAATATTTTTTTAATTTTTAAAGGGTTCACAGGATTCTACCTAATTTATTTCCTACATTCTTCTCTTCTTTGGAGTAAACAGTAGAACAAAATCATATAATTTCAAACTTATAGTTCAAATTACGATATTATGAAGCTTAAAATTCGATAATTTCAGAATAATCTGTATTCCTCAAACTGATCAGCATTTTTGAACACGAAAAAGTGGTGGTAAGCATCGAAAGCCAAGCAGAATATTGAATTACCAACTTTTGAGAACACATTAGCTTTTAGACTCTAGCAACATTTTAAGCTTTTCTGTTCCAATGTTGTTTTAGCTTTAGGAATTTTGATATTTTTTCTGGTTCCGGTTGAATATTCTCCTCTTTGGCAGTGTTAGTTTTCATTTAATATTATTAAGTAAATTAGTTGATCAATATGCAGTGCATCAAATAATTTATATAAATTATTAGTTCTAGTTCCTGCGTACAAAATAAATAAGGTTTTGAGCTATATTCATTACTGTACCGATCTGATTTTTATGAAAATGTGCTCCAATTGCATATATTGTACCTAATTCTTGTTAATATTGGGTCATCATATAATAGTTTAGCCACATAATTAGAGTACCTTCAATTTTTCTGATAAATGTAGTTATAGGTATAATTTGCTTTTATTTTGCTTATAACTGATTCCATTCCATAATTTCAACGTGCCTTCAACAAACGAATTTCCATAAGTCGTTTCGCCATTTAATAACTCAAAGATGAAGAAGTGACCAACCGACGGAGCGACGGTTGGAATATATTTAGAGGAGACATAAATTGTTTTATTTCCTTTATTTCCTACATGTGGCCTTCTCTATTAGATATCTGTAAAACGAGAACTTATACTTATAACTATTTAATTTTAATTTTATCTTACCTTAAGTTGAATTCGAATAATGGAGTTTAAAAAGCACTTTTCCCAATTCTCTTCCATATCCCATTGACTCGGATACCAAAAAAACTTGAAAATACTCTTCTTTACACTTCTTACCTAAATAAAATAAAATCAAATTTAATTTATAATATTCTTAAAAAAATTTAACCGTTATATTTACCATTATAAACTTTTTTAAAAAAAAGTTTCTGAAAATAACTACTAGATGTCGCTACAAAAAAAAATGATAATGCAGTTCATTCAAGGTAATTATTTAAAAAAATAATTCAAAAACAGCTAACTGAGAAGTAAAAAAATTATTTAAATTTTGTCTGTGTTTATTAAAGAGTACAATTAAAGATAAAAATATATAAATTCAGTAAATTCTAAGATACATTTTGTTTTTCAATTTGAAAAAATTCAATTTAAAAATTATTATACTTGTATCATATAAGAATTATGATTTTTACTGACTTTCAAATGAATTTTACACAACGAATTGTTAAGCTGGCATTTACAACTCATTAGTGTTGTTAAGTACAACAACTTCCCAAAAATTTTAATTTAAATTTTCAAAGCGTGGTAAGTATCTCTTAAAATATAATATTGAAAATATAAGGTAAATAGTAGGGAACAGATATAAGAATCATGAGTCACTTCCTGATTGAAATGTGTCAAAAGTCATTGTGAGTCATTACCAGTCATCCCCGAGTTAATGAAAATATAAACCTAACAAATTTTCATATATTTTAAATTAGGACTGAACATTTTTTATAAATTTTTATCAATAATTGTATTTTTCTTTAAATTGAAGACCGCAATTTGTGTTGCAATAGTTTTAATAATTTTGATCTGATCGAGTGAATTATTATCTATGACATTTTTTAATCTAGAACTGCAAAAAAATTTTTAACTTAAAAAATTAGATAAACTCGATACACTCTGTTCCAAAATATCTTGTAGGGGTATTCTTCTTAGAACACTCGGTACACACAGTTTCAAGAGCTCTTTTAAGTATTCTTCTTGTATACACTCATTTGCAAGATCTACGAGTAGGTTTTCTATTTAAATTGAATTAATAATTTTGCTCCAAGAATACATATAGGTACTCTTATCTGATAAATTCGATACACTGGATTGCAACAGCTCCTAATTATATTTTTCTAGATACACTCGATTTCCATAGCTGCTGTTCAGGTCCTTTAAAACGAAAAATCAACTTTATAATACATTATACTAAGTCTGTCCGCATCTACCTAACCGGTATAAAAATAACATTAAAAAGACTCATTTTATTATTTTATTTTTATTATACAAATATAAAACAGGTGTACAAAGTTGAATTTATATATACATACATATATACATATACTAGTTTTTTTTTCAAAACGTGTAACTTAGATACGATACTCAAGTATACCGACTATTTACGTAAATGCAAAAATAAACATACAAATACATTCAAAATAAAATCTTAAAATAAAAATAAAATATTAAAAAAAAAAATAATAATACAAATATTTACTGCTATAACACTTGAAAAAAAAAAAAAACAAAAAGAAAATAAAATTAATTAATGTACCTGTCATTTACATTTATACCTGTTTAAATACACTTTAGAATTCTAAATGAAATCTGTGCATACAAATGCGAAACCGGCACAAGATCCACTACACCATATGTGATTTTTAAAAAAAAATTTTTTTTTTTGAAAAATATTACAATATTTTTCAATACATACATAATTTCAGATAATACTAATACACCTGTATGTGTTTTAACATTTTTTTTTTGTAATGGAAAGATAATTCACGGTTATAATTAACAACAATTTGTTGTTTTTGGATGGAAATTTTTCCAATTAAGAATGGAAGTCAATTTGACATTTGAGTTTTTGACAATCTGTATTTTGATATAGAGAAAATCTATAGAAATTGGAAATATGAGAATTAAATAACTAGAGTTGTTTTTAAAGGTAATTCTTATGATTTGGAAATATAAAAATCAGTTTTCGTTTAACTCTTGGTGGATTAAGTCGTTTATTTAAAAAAAAAAAAATTAAATATAACCGCCATTAATAATTTTTTTTTTTTTTTATATTTTTTTGAATTTACTTTTGTGTTATAAATATGCGTGCACTGTGCAATGCTAAAAGTTATCATGAAATCATATGAGCGTTAAATATATTCATTATTTTTTTCATCAAGTTGACTATATATATTTTATATATATATATATATAAAATATAAATATATGAATATATACATATAGTTTTTGTATATGAATTTTTTTTTTTATTATATGAGATACCACCAGATGGATTAATGCAACGGTATATACCTGATATAATACACGGTTTTTTAAAATAAATATATATACATAGTTATAAATATACATATATATAAATCTGAAAATCTGTAACTTGGAAAGCAAGTTCTAATATAAAAAAAAAAACAAAATTAAAATAAAATAAAAAAAAAAAAAGAATTCGTGTAAAGATCTAAAATAAATAAAATATACATAATATTAGTTAGTGGTGATATAAATTAAAATTAAAAAAAATTGTTTTTTTTTTTTTTTTTATTTATAATAGAATTTGCGTTTATTTATTTTTTTTTTTATCGCGTCATATCTTTCCTGTCTACATGCAGCATAGAAAATGTTAGTTATAAAATATATATGTATATTGTATATATATATATTTTTTTTTAACTAACTTTTGAATACAACTAATGTTATGGATTTTAGTATGAATATAATATGATGAAAAAAAGAGTTGAAATGTATACAAATATATGTAAAAAATATATATATACATATATATGTTGATATTTTGTGGTAGAATTTATAGAAAGTTGAATATTTTCTAAAGAAAACAGAAAATTTTATAATAATAATAATAATAAAATTTTATATTAATATAGTATTTGGAATTTTGACTTAAAGAACTGTTTAAAAACTGGATAATTAAATAAAATAAAGTGATTTTAAAATTTAATTATTTTGCAGATAATATTTTTCAACATTTATAGTTAAACTAATTGAAAATTAAATTTAGTTGTTGTCTAGGCAATGTAATATTACTTGCATACTGATGAATTTAATATATAAGTCTTCTAGAATATAAGGTTGAAGATAGTATTAGTATTAGATTTCAAATCGAATTTTCTTCCAATTTCTCCACTTGGAGACATATTAAATTAAACAAAGTCCTCGTAATTGATCTCTTGACCCCTCTTTAAGAAGAACTTCACTCTTTCAATTTATAATCATAATGTTAGGAACATAATACATCCATCAATTTTTTATTGATGATAAAATTTTAAGCTCTTTTAAACTTTCTGGAACCTTTCGACTTAAAAACTTACTTTACTTTCGTATTAGCTAAAGTAAAGTTTGACTGAATATCCTATCGAACCATTTGTTTACGTTTGACTGTTGGTTTTTTACTTTTCATTAAAAAATGCTTTTCCTTTGTATTTTTGAATTTTCTATTTTTAAAATTATAACATAATAATAATCTAACAATTTTTAATAAAATATAACTGGCCAATACTTTTTATAATATTTTTGGATTATATTAACTATTAATATAATAAAGTATTAACGAAGTCTTGGATCAAACCATTTGTTTTTTTATTCTATGAGATTATATATTTTAACCTGGATAATATAATTACGGATTCAATTCCGTTTTATTTCAAATAAATTTTAAAGTTGAACCTTAATATAAATAAATAGAGTTTTATTGACGGAAATCGTATTAAACCCAATTGATCAAATCATAATAATCGAAATTATAATACTTTCACTTAATATTTAAAAGAAAGTAAAAATCAAATTTTTTCCAAATTTGATTATTTGATTAATTTCAAATTTGATACCAACTAACTGTCATATAAGTACAATCAGTTCAAATTCTTTTCTCTTATCACTTTAAACAAACACTTATAATGCAAAAGATCAACTTAGATTTACTTTCGAAATTTTCACTCAGAAACCAAATTTTCGAACATGTTGACTTATATCCAAAAAAACAAAATTTTTTAAACAAATTTTCGAACACGTCCATTACCATCCAAAAATATACAATTTCACCTAAATTCTTTGCACCAAAATTAATAACTTCCTTATATATATACCTACATACAATTGTAATCATTAAAATTCACTATACTAACATTTAAATTTTCATATATTATTAACAGATTCTTTTTGAGTTATTTTGTTTCTTATTTCTATACTGTTGATTTTTTCTTCAATTTACCAAGTTTCTCCTTCTTCCTCTACTTTAACTTAATTTTTTTTTTTTGTAACTCTTCAACTCTGCAAGTCTTCATTTTCAAAAAAAATTTTTGTTATTGTTGTATTTTTCTTCTTCTTCTTCTGCTTCCGAAGTAGAGGAGTAAATGAATATGCGAATGGAAACTGAAAAAAAAAAAAACAGAAAATTAACTGAACTTAAACTGACTGACTGGTTCGTCGATTTTTCATTTCATATAAAATACATTTATTACAGACAACAGTATGAGTTGACCATTTTGGATACGTGGAAGTACGAAAATTTTCTTCTTTCCAATGGATACGGATAATTTTTTTTTTTAAATATTAATTTTTTTTAATATTTGTATTTTGCAAAAAAAAAAAAAATTTGTTCTAAATCAATTTTAAATTAAATTTATTTAACAAATTAAATAGTAATAATAAAATTAAATACGTATTAAATTTAAAAAAAATAGTTAGTGAATATTTAATTAAGAATTAAAATTGAATTTAAAGTTATTTTAAAAATTCAAAAAATTAATTGGAAATTATATTTAAAAATTTTGAAAAAATATCAAAATTAAGGAAAGAAAGAGATAGAAAATAGTTTTCTTTTTTTTTACCTATATTTATGCTAAAATCAAAAAAAAAAATATATAAAAAATAAAAAAAATGTAATAGAAGGGTGCATTAACCTCAATATTCGTATATAATCAAGTTTAACCAGTTGCACAACAGAATCAAAGAGTGTTAAATTTTGTTTTTTTTTTTTTTTTTTTTCATATTTTTAAATGTTCATGTGTAAAATTAGAAATAAAATAAATTTTAATTAATTTAAAAGAATATTTTTAAAAAATTTTAGAATTAATTAAAAAAATTAAATTACAAAAATTAAATATTCCAAAAAAAAGTTAAATTTAAAATATTAAAATTGTGTTCTTTAAAATGTTTATTGAATTTAATTAAATAAATTTTTAATATATTTTATTTTTGTTTATATATATATATTTATAGTTCAATTTTGTTGCAATTATATAGAATATTTTGTTGCTATATATATTAATTGTTGTTTGATTGTATGTGTGTTAAATTCGAAATTAAAAAAAAAAAAAATCAAGAAAACAAAAATTCAGAAGAACCGCCGATTTTTAATTCTTCAATTTTTGTTGAAACCCTATTGTTTTTTTTTTTCATTTAACCCATTGATTACTGTGTTTTTATTTAACCCATTGATTGCTGTATTTATTTCTTAAAAATAAAAAAAAAACAACAACAACTAAAAATAACTTTGGATTACTAAACAATTTAAAAAAAAAAAAAAAAAAAAAAAAAAAAATTTCAAACGAAACGAAAGAACAGTTGTTTTTCATCTGTATAAACGAAAACGAGACAGATACAAACACATAATATTCACTTTAAATATATAATTACATATATATATAGAATTAAAGGTGTACAAAGGTGAGTGTTAAACATTGTTGATTATTTTTAGTTTACAAAATCAAAAATTTAAATTGAAAAACAAAATCAAATTACTAAAGAACTTTATTTTCAAAAATATTTAGTCTGCTCTGCTTTGTTTTTTCATATATTGGGTATCAAATAGAGCCTATGGGTTTTTTTATCAAAATTAATCAAAAATTAAATTGAAAAACAAAATTATATTTTGTTTTTCAATTTCAAGATATTATAATTTATCTTACATTTAAAAGTAATGTTTACTTTTACTATACACTTTATATTTCATATAGGTGTTCTGTTTTTTTTTACCTGATAATTTAACCTGTCATATAAGCATGTATGTAATGAATTATGTGTTATATGTGTATATATATATATGATTTATTTTCAGTAAATATGAAGTTTTTTTTTAAAAAAATTTTGCTTGACTGATTTTTATGGTTATTAAACTTTAAAAAAAAAAAGTCTAAAGTTTACACTTATATTGTTTTCACCAAACACTGCGACTATATGACTATTAAGATGACACTTTTTCATTTTTCTATATAGGTTTTAAATTTTGGAAAAATTAACTTTATTCTTTTTTTTTTTTTTTGAGAATAAAAGTTTTTAGTTACAGTCTTTTAATATGAAAAAATTTAGTTCTGAATTGTTAAGATTTTATTATATTTGGTAAATACCCAATTTTAAAGAACAAACAATTTAAGTTTAAATTATTGAATTAAATTTGGGAAATGATTCCTTATTATTTTAAATTACTAATTTTTTATTGTAATCGTTTAGTTTTGGGTTCTTGTGTAATTTAATAATTGGGGAATTTAGGCTTTGAACAAGCTTAATTGAAGATTTAGTTTGTTTAAAATCTATTGAGGAATTTTACACACAATTTTTGTGGAGATATTTGAAAATTCGATAATAGTCAAGATTTTAGTGGGAATTAACGAAGAAATTAATAATTTTCAAATACCTAAACTTTTACCGCGTCGACACTGATCTGATTAGAAAATGAATAATTTGTCTATACTAATAATAACTATAGATTTAATATTTATAAAAATATATTGAAATCGTTTCTACTTAATGATTCATTTGTAAAATTAAAGCTTATTTTAATTTCTGTAATTTATTATTATGAGTCACTTCTTGATTGAAATGTGTCAAAATTTATGAGCCATTGCAAGTTATTTCCGAGTTTATTAAAAAAGCCTAACAAATTTTCATATATTTTAAATTAGGAGTGAACACTTCTTGGAGTTTTTAAGTTTTTAACAAGATTAATTGATGATTTTAGTTTTTATGAAATCTATTGAGGAATTTTAGACACAATTTTGATATTTGAAATTTGGAAATCAAGAAGCAATGCTTTGTGAGAATTGATGAGAATTCAAGAAGAAATGCAAAGTTCTCAAATTTTAATTAAGTTTTAATAATGTATCCAAACTATTTTTTAAGGATTTCTTTTTTTGATTGCTTTAATATTTTAAATTGAAAATATACATGGCATGATTATACATTGAATTATTTAGTATTAATTATTTTAACAGCGTCAACCCTGATCTGATTAGAAAACGAGGAAGAGTGTAGTAGAGTAGACTGTGTCAACTCTGGGATACCCGTATGACCGTAACATATACATTATATCATCCGGTTAATTACTTTTGGCAAAATTTCAAACATTCAGCTTTATTAGGTGCAGAGTAATGCTCATATAAAAGAAGGAGTTGTATGGAAGCTACTCGAACCCTTTGCAGTAGACCAACCAAATTTTGCAGTAACTTTGGCCATTACACTAAACTATTTTTGGCAAAATTTCAGACACCCAGCTTCATTTGGTGTAGTGTAATCCTCATATAAAAAAAGGATTTGTATGGCAGCTACTCGAACCCTCAGCAGTAGACCAACTAAATTTTGCAATAACTTTGGCCATTACACTAAACTACTTTTGGCAAAATTTCAGACACGCAGCTTCCATGGGTATAGAGTAATGCTCATATAAAATTAGAAGTTGTATGGCAGGTACTCGAACCCGTGGACCAAAATGGCTGAATTTAAAACTCGATTCCGTTTTTTGCATAAAAACGAATTTGTGAAAATTTCATAATCCTAGCTCCTTTACTTTTTGAGATATCGTGATGACGGACGGACGGACGGACATACATAGCTAAATCGATTTATTTTTCGATTCTGATCCGATCCATACACTTGAGTCTATATCTACCCCCCTCCTTCTCTGCGTTACAAACGTAATGGCAAATTTATTATACCCTTGGACTATATAGTCATACGGGTATAATGAGTAAATGCCCTATTGCCTATACTAATAGTAACTATAAATTCTATATTTAAAAACATACTAAAATAATTTCTAATAATGCATTTGTAAAGTTAAAGCTATTTTTAATTTCTATAATTATATTTTATTTAATTTGACATTTAAATTTTTGACAACTACTTGTCATCTGTGAAATTTAACAGCTTCGATTCTGGTCGATTTAATAGTAATATCTATCGATTCAATTTGAAAAATATATTGTATTTAAAGTTTATTTTTTTTTTAATTATTATTATTCATAAGGAGTCTTAGAATAAAGGTCCGATTGATTTAAAAATTAACTCTAAGTAGAATCTCGACCAATTCGAGTTCGTTTATTTATTTTATTTAAACTCCAATCATTTGTAAACATCCCCCCCAAAGGTTAAGAATGCGTTACGATAACTAATAATTCTCCTAATAATCTCTAAAGAATTTAAGAAAATATGTAATTTCTAAAGTTAATAGCGCCTAATATATAACATTGTGTTTGGTAACAAAAATAGGGGCCTAAAATTATTTAAGAATAAAAAAAGACTTTCCACTACTCCATTGGTCAAATTTCAATAACTTAATACTTATTCAATTACTATAGTTATAAAATAACTGAATAAGACTTTGGAGATTTAAATACACCTGAATGGGGGCTCTTTTCAAAATGGGATCCTTAACTAGAAATTTAATTTATCCTAATCTTTATTTAAATATATTTTAAATTAAAATTTGTTGAAGATACATATTGAATCATTAAAAAATATCTTGTATGTAAATAAATATTTTGAAACTCGGTTTAAAAAAGATTCCATTTTGCAAATGTCTTCAGAAATTAAAAATTTATTCAATTTTTTATTATCTAAATAAATTATCGAATATTTCTTTAATTTATATTATATTTATTTTAATAATATATTTATAAATAATTTTTGAAAAAAATTCTTTTATAAAATATATTATTTTCATGTTTAAAAGTAGTTTAATTCAAACCAGTTAGTATATATATATAACTAAATTATAATATTATATATATCCAAGTATATATGAACAATAAATCTAACTGTAATATTGTAATGATCATTATTGTAAATTACACCTCTCTTGAATTTCTTTTCCATTTTATATATATATATATATATATACATATAGAAATGGAATGTTTAATTCATAAAAATAAAAAAACGAACTAAAAATTTTATCACCTGTACGAGTATCTTCTAGATACTTAGATACATTTTATAATATATAATATGGTGTATTAAAGCGGCTTAAAAAAATGACAGCTTTTTATCATATATATATAAATTTGTATTTTATTTTGTACCCTCATCTATTCAACACACATTTTTATATTAAATAAAAATAAAAAAGTATCTAAAGATTTTTTTTTATAAAATATAATGGAATACAACCATGAACACACCTATAATATATATTAAGTATAAACTACTAGTAAAGGTATTCGTTTTATTCTTTTATTTTATTCCATTCATTAAAAACTTTTATTGGATTTTATAATACATATACATGTATATATTAGTGGCATAAATACTATCTTATAGATATGTATATTAAAATATTTTTAGAATTTAACTTTCATAAAAATACCAAAATATCTGTTAGATAAAAATTTTTGTAAATGTATTTGTGTAAAAATTTAAAAAGTAGTTATGTTCCAGTGAGTTAAATATCATATGATTTAACTTTTTTTTTTTAATATACATAACTGTGTTGTGACGTTCTTTTATGAATCTTGGAATAAATGTTAAATTAATCTTGGAATGATTTTTCGTTTTTATTTTAAAAATCTTGGATTAATTCCATTCCAAAAGAATTCTGTTTTTAAAAGAGATTTGATATCACATACGTTTGACATCAAATCTCAAATCTCTTTTGATAAAATTGAGAGTCAAGAGATGAGAAATATTGAGAGAAGATCTAGAGAAGATCTTGAGATTTTTTTTTATCATAAATGTGAATTGTGATTTGTGAAAGGATTTTGGGTTTTTTTTTGAAGATACACGTCTCTTTTTCTTGTGTAATATTTATTTATAGAAAAATTAGTATCTTAAAGTTTTTATTTTGATTATTTTAATTAATTGTGAAGAGTTTTTTTTTTAATTTAAAAGTAATTTGTTAAACATGATATAAATTTTAAATTAAGTTTCAAATTATAAAAGATTTAAAGAAAATTTTCACTACATCAGAGTGCAGATTGTATTTGAAATAATATTATATATAATCAAAGTTTATAATAAATTAATACAAAAAAAAAAAAACAATCATCTGACTTGAATTAAGATATTTTTAATGATAAATTTTTAAAATTCAAGTCAGGTTATTTATTTTTAAAAAAAAGATACAAGTATCTTTACTACTTCCTTTAACCAGTTTATTTTATAATCATATCCATGTTTTAAGTTAAACTTGGTTGAAAAAATTTATATAATACAGATACATTAAAAGTAAAGGTTAATAGGTGACAGAGAGAACTATATGATTATATTATGAGTCATTTGTTATTGAGACATGTTGAATGGTGCTACGAATTAACCCCGAAGACTTGGAATTCATTCATCTGAATTTAGAAATTAACTAATAATTCGAAACAGCATTTTTGGGGATTAGTTAATGTTTTTTCTGGGGTTAGTCCCAATGTTAGTATTGGGAGCCTAGAATAATGGGATTTTGTTAATTTTTATTTATGGGGCTTGTTAATTTGAAGAGGTTTGTTAAGTTCATAATGAACGTAGGCCCAAAAATTATAGGAACAAGTTACTTTCTGTAATGCTCAAAAATATTTGGTATTAGTTCGTTCCTCTTTGTTGGGGATTAAAAACTCGGGGAGTTTTTTCTTAGCGCAATGTTGACCAGAAGATTAAATCTATAAATTGATATTGAAAAAATAAACAGTGGGAGAAATAGACTTACTCAATTTGTATATCTTCCTTATAGATGTATAAAATATAAATAAAAAAAAGAAATATAATCAACAAAGTTGCTTTCAACACCAAAAAAAATCAATTCTGTTTAATCTCTCAAAAAAAAAGCAACAAAACCTTTCATTTCAAGGAGAAGCTTAGCATCATATGGCAGACTTGAACATTTTGGGAATTGCGCTAAAAGAAAAATTCACTTGGTCAAATCTTTTTTTGGAGTAGCTAAGGATGAAGTTTTTGGGTTTCTGGTATCGCTGCAAAACTTGTTTTTCCTCCTCTAATCTCCTTAACATCCATTAAACTTAAATCAGGCCGAAAATGTAGTATAATGCACAAAGTTGGGTTAGTGTTCCCATTACGGCGCTGGGATATCTTGATAAAGTGCAAAATAGGCTATTCGTCTTATAAATGATCCGAGTGTTACCTCAACGCTCACTCCACTTAGCATTTGTCGTACTGTTGGGTAACGACCTTGTTTTATGGATATCTTAACACCTGTGTTCTAAAGAAATCAAACCAATTATGCCTCCACTCACGATTTTTCAACGGGAAACAAGGAGGGCAACAGTTGCTCATCCCTACATAATTGAGCTAACCAAATGACGTAACACGGATTTTGGAAATTCGTTTGTCGTGCGCTCATCACGTCTATGGAACTATATTCCACCAAATGAGCTCCCCAAAATTGATAATGTAGTTATATGATCCAGAAATCCTAAATTACTTCCACCATAATCCCAAATCCTTCCATATCCCCATCCCTGTAGCCAAACTGTACATTTGCATCACAGGTTCCCTCCTAAAGTTTGGCACAAAAATGGTGTGGTTTTGGTGCGTTAAAATCGCACACTACCCAAAAAAAACATCGCACAGTTACAATTGGTGGCTTTCAAGCTTTCCATTCCATCGTAAAAAAAAACTACCTGCAAATTCAATAACCTCTATTAATAACAAGGAATAGACCTAAGTGTTACTTGTTTATTTATAACATTATATATATATAATATCTTACAATTAATTTAAATTGGTATTTTTAAACACATTTATTATCCGGATAAACAATTACAAAAGCATTTTAATTAAATATAACATTAAGTTCATGGACAAAATGTCAATTAAAATGAATATAACAATTAACAATTAAAAAATACCTAACATTAGTTACGAAAAAATTGCAAAGTATTTTTTTTTAAGTTATAGCATGCTCATGTTATTGAATAAATTTAAATTTAGATACAACTTATAATAATTTTAAATATTTATATTTTTAAAAGAATATATTTACATATTTTATTTTAATTTAACTAAATAAATAATTAGATAATTTCAAAGAAATTCATTTAATAAAAAAAATTTTGCAATTGTGACGTTAGGATGATATTATTATAATGTTAACATTTTTTAAACATTTATATTAACAAATATTAATTTTAAAATTACTAAATTATTAATTTTGTGTATATTATATTTTCATTTGATTATCTGTGATATCTTTAGATGTAATAAAAAACACTTAAATATATGTCTAAAAATTAATAATGAAATAATTTTATTAATATTCACGTAATTAATATTTTTTAGTTTGTGAAAGATCTTTTGGAAACAGTTTACTAAAAAAAAACAAATTAGTTAGTGTTTATAACACACTAAAATAATTTTAATTTCTTTCGTAATTAATTAAAAAAACATTTGACTAAATATTTGGTTAATATTAATTTATTTTGTAAAACAACCGTCTTTGGTGGGCATGTTATTTTGTAAAATAGCTATTTTAATAACATTAATAAAGGCTTTGAAAATTTGTTGGCAATGGCTATGCCATAAAAATGACATAATAAAGGTTTTGAAAATGTTTGGGTAGTGGCTACGCATTTATTAGATGTGATTAATATAGAAAAGTAGAATTATCAATTTCAGCCTCTAAGAAATGATTACGATACAGACTCTTTTTATAACATTACTAGAGAGAGATCTTACCGATTGCCAAATGGTTAGAGTGGCAACTTTTTAAGTAAAAAATCTCAGTTTCAAACTTTGATGGTCAGATTATATCTAATAAAAAAATATAATTTACACAATTGATGTCCTAATAGTTTATATCTTAATATAAAATTAATTTAACTGCCACATCTGAAAAGTAAAGCAGATTCACTCTCTTATTACATTGTATGTGGTAGGGGACTGTACATGAATAAATAAATAAACAGTACAAGATTGGCCTGTACGAGTAATCCTATAATGAACTGTATGATCATTGCTAAAGTTATATATCGACATATCTACAAAACGATAACCCTATGGGTGTAACCCTGATCCCGGGTTATCATCTCAACCTTTAATTTAAGGTATCACCTCTCAAAATAGGGCTTATAGTTTCTGCGCTATCTTAAAATAAAAATTCGGCATTACGAAATCATATATATTTAGATTTTAAAAATCGAAAAAATTCTTAAACTGAAAGATCAATTGTTAGAAAAACAAGTCTATCTGTATACAATTGATACAAGTTAAAAAAAGGAGGGATGGTTACCCTAATATTATTTTAATATAATTTTTTTTTGATAATTTTTAGAATATCTAAATGTTTTGAATTTTAAAAGACCTGCCCCTATGAATAATACAATGGAAATTCTGCTATTATAAAACCCTAGCTCCGATAGACCCTCTGGCAACCCTTAAAAAAATACATCTAAAAAGAAACATATAAGCAAAGGAAAATTTTGAAATGTTAAATAAAAGATAACCCTTATGAGTTAGTAAAACATTGAAAAGTCAATGTCAAGCGTCTTTCAATCGGGCGATATATTAATATGACATTTTTTAAAATTTTTTTAATTATTAAATTTTAATGTTTTAAACGTTTTTAAACATATTTTTATTATATATTTTATCTTAAGTTTTTAAACAACAAATTAAATGCTAAATAAAACAATAACTTCAAGGGTATATATAGACAAAATCATTTGTATTTAAACAAAATACAAAGCTTTAATATATACAACTTATGAAAATTTTATATTAGTATCATTATAACAATACAACAAACTTTTTTATCTAATCAAAACTGAAATATAAATGAAATCATTAACTCTTTAAAGATATCTGTACTTTAACCGGAGATATGAGCATATTTTTATAAATATTATATTTTTTTTTATTTTATTCCACATACCTATTGATTATCAATATTATATATATATATATGTGTAATATAATATATATTGGTATGTTATATATAAAATAAAAAGTATCTATAGATATTTATAAATACCTACGTATTATATGTTATTATTTTATAGGTTTACGGTATTTTTATTTTATGCGGTTATATTTTATTCGCGATAAGATACAGATACGCGGTTTTTCTTTTTTTTTTTTGAATACTTTGTTTTTTTATTAACATAAATATTATTTTGCATTTTTTTCTTTTCAATTTTCATTAATGAAATTGTAAAATATTATAAACAATATTATCGTAATTCAATATTTTTGTATAAATATTATAAAAAAATATATTAATTTTTTAAACAATAAAGTATTAAACAAATATTATGTATATTTATTTAAAAATTGTGGTAATCCATAATCATAAAATTATTATTACAAATTAATATTGTATACATATTTATGCAAAAACAAAGATTTTATTAAAGTTTAATTAGGCAATTGACCCCAATATATAAATTATTGTATTTAATTAAAATTACATAATTTTTTATCTTAAAATAAAGATTACACGTTTAATATAACTTTAATAACATTTATCTGTAGATATTTATAAAAAAAAATTTGCATGATGTATGTAGAAATTGTGTAATAATATTAAATAATAATAATAACAATATTTAATTTATAATAAAATATTATTATATGAAGATTTTAATTCTTAACAAACAGGTCATTTATACTCATTTGGTTAAAAAAAAATTTTTTTTCGCATGACTAACTTTAGGGTTAAGTTAAAGCTTTATTAAGTAAAGGCTTGTTATCTTTTGGCTTTTTCGGTAATAAAAAATGAACAAATTATAAAATACTAGGTTAGATTAATATTTAATATTATTTTAGATTAATATTTAATATTAATCTAAAACGGAATCATAGTTGTGATTATTAGTAACCTTTTAAATCTAAATTTGTAATCTTTGTAATCTATTTGATAAATTAACAATTTTGTTTTTATTTATCAATCATTTTATGATTGTAATACCTAAATATTTATAGGGTGAAAATTTGATAATTTAACTATAAATTAATTAAAAAACGTGTATTTAATTAGAATTTTGTATTTTGTTTATGGAAGGTTTTGTTTATTTAAAAAACAAAATTATTTTTATTAAAAGCTATGTCTGCGCCATCTTTTACAATTAAATTTTTGTTTTTTTTTTTATTTTTATTGTTTTTTATTTTTACGTAGGTTGGAATGGAATCTTCAAAAGACACAATGAGCCCCATAGCTTGCAATTGCGTGTGGGATTCTTACCCACTAAACCACACCCTTCCTCTATTCTAGATCTAGTCCTATAGGGCTAATGAGCAATTTTTTTCTGGCTTTATTTTAGTTTTAAATGTAGATTCTATCCAGCGATGCCTATCTAACTGTTTCATTCTCTTATTATAGCTACACTAACTCAAAAGGCTTTACTCCTTTGAGTCGTCTGGCTATATTTGTATTATCCAGAAGCTGGACTACCTCGACATTTACATGGTTTTGGAGTCTTTTTTCGTGACTTTTTGCAAAATTTTGGATTTCTTTGTCTACAAATTCTATTTGCATATCTAATTCTATTTTGCATGTAGGTCATAGTTTCTGATGAACCAGGGCGCGTTCACAACATTTCTTAGAACTTTATTCTGGAACCTCTGAATAACATCTCTATTTCTCTTTTTGCTGCATCCCCATAGCTGAATGCTATATGACCATACTGGTTTCAATATTTGTTTATAGAGCAGAAGTTTGTTTTGTATTGTCAAGGTAGAAAGCTTACCTATGAGCCAGTACATTTTTCTATAACGGATTTGTAGCTCTTCTTTCTTGTTTTTGATGTGGGCTTTCCAGCGAAGCTTCGCATCTAATGTCATACCAAGATATTTGGCAGTATTTGAATAGGGTATTTCTTGACCATTTATATATACTGGTTTATGGTAAATTTTTTTATTTGTGAAATCCACTTGAATTGACTTAGCTTCATTTAATTTTAGCCTCCATCTTTTTGTATAATTTTGGATTTTTGTCATAGCTCTCTGCAGTTTTTCTGTAGATTCTTTATTATTTTCTCGGACAGCCAAAACCGCTGTATCATCAGCAAACGTCGCAATTATATTATTTTCTAGTGCAGGAAATGTAAACAATAATTTACAATTAAATGTAAATTTTTTTTTTGTACAGATCACAGACCCTGGCCTACATAATTGTATGTGTTATGTGGTTGATTTAATGTGTTATATAAAGCAAATTTTGATTTTGTACCAACTTAAAAAAAATATACTGCTATTTATAATATCTGGTTATATTCAAAAATATTAATTAATTTATTTTTTTAAATAATTACTTATTACTATTAGTTTTCTATATAGTTATAGCATTTATTGCATAAGTACATTAAATTTCATATAAGAATAATTTCATACCATCTGGATCGTAATTCATGCAACAAATTAGTCTGACATAGACAGTGGTTGATTAATATTTTATTATTTATTAGTTATTACTTAGTACATATTGTTAAAATAAGTTATGATTGTTCAACAAATAATTATTAAGTAAATTTTATTACTACAAATCGATTTTATTGTCATAAAACTGTTATACTAACAATTATTAGTAAATTTTTAATTAATTTTAAAAAAAACTAATAAACTCAAATTAATCTGTGAAAATTTAAACTTCCTTAGGGTTTCTAAAACACTGATCAAAAATATTAAAGTATAAAAGAATACATGTATATATAAAACTCAAGAAAAGACACTATTTATGAAAGTTATTTAATAATTGGGGGAAGGTTCGTATTTTAGAAGTATTTAATCAAACATTTTCATTAAAGCATAATTCAAGCTAATTTTAGCTTATCTGACAGAACGCATTAATAATTAACAACAAGGAGCTTTAAATTGGATTTCAAAATATTATAAAAGTGTATAATCAATGTGCTTTACAGTACCTAATTGGTTATTTGATTAGGTACTCTACTTGTATTATTACTATGTATTTAATTATAAGTTTATTAACAATAAAGTATTAAACTAATAGATTTTTGCAATAGGATACTGTTAGTGAGGTATCAGAACTCATTTTTCAATAATAACTGGCATTTTTGATATCCAATGGGACTTCTGTCTCTTTAAAGTGAGTTATAACTCCCAATTGTATTTCTGAGCTATGAGACTTCTAACGCGTCACTGTACTGATATTATATACACTACTTAATTTAATTAAGGTTGTTAGTATTTAGTCATAGGCTTTGATAAGCTCAACATTTTTTTACTACTTTCTCAACTCCAGACAATCAAAACAAGTGGGTTACCATAGAGATGAATGTATTCTTAATTAATTACCAATACAAATACTTCTATAATTTTATTCCACCAAGTGAAAACCCTTCTCATAATTACATTTAATACACAAAAAAATCAATTAAAATTATGAATCACTTTTAACTTATTAATGTTAAGATAGGTCAGAACATTATTATGATATCCGATACAATTAAATTCAAATTGTAATTTTTCGTTTTTTTTTAACTTAAGCCAAAATGTAATTTAATATATGATTAAAAAGTAATGCACCAAATATTATGTCATAATTTTTTTTCAAAAGTTTTTTTTTTTATTTTAAAATACGCGAAAGCGAAAAACAAAAAAACTAATCAAAGACAGAAATAAAAAAAATTGTAAAATTATATCACTAATTTATTTTTGTCATTTATGACTTGTTGCACTTTAAGCAAAAAATAAATTTTAAGAAATATAAAAAAAAAAATGGTAATTTGTTTTAAATAAGTAATCACCCAATCAGACAGATTACTTGTGAGTCATTCTTATTCAGATTGTACATTTTTTTTCTTGATAAATATTCCAGGTATTTTTTGTATTGCAGGGGAACGATTACATTATGAATTCTGTCTGCGCATCACGGCCAGGTATATTTTAAGACAATGAGAGAGGAAATGATAATGTGAAGAATATATGTTAAAAATTGTTTGGTTGATTTAATTCATAATTTTTAAGTAGAAGTTCCCGAATCACTCACATTAGGTACTCACTTTTGTAGAATCACTCACATTAGGTACTCAATTTTGTATGAACTATTCAGATGATTACACGGTATAACTTTGTATTAAAATTATTAGAATTAAAATTGAATGTAATTAAGAACCCCATTTTTAGAAATCAAAAAATAAGAGACTATAGATTCAAATTTGTTAAAAAATAGCTCAGGTTCTTTTTTTTCGCTCAAATCATTTAGGTAAGCCATATTTTGTATTTCTTTTTATGTCAGGGTGTGCTTTGGCAGCTTGTTAGAAATTTTGAAGATATGGGGTATATAAATTCCTTAAAATCATTATCATATATATTAGTTGGCTAATCCGGTCACAAAATTGCCGGCCGCGGTTCAATTATTTCTTTATAAATGCAAATAATATTTTGGGTGCAAATATCCTTCGAATTTTGAGCACTTCGCGACACTGGCAACCATAAATTGATTTAATTACGTGAATAATTTTTAAAATAATCGACAAATCGACATTAGAAAGTAATTTGATGAGAGTATTTTAAGTTAAAAAATACAATTAGAATTCTTTTTTAATTCATAGCGTTGAAATTCGAATAAACATTAATGGCCCTGATTTTTTAAGCACACGGTGATTCTACTCTTAAGACAGACTTCATTATAAAACCGCCAAACTTATATAATACAAGGCCTTGTAAAAATTATATCTGATATCTAAATTCAAAAATTATTTACCTAAATCAATTAGCATTATACGAATTATTTCTTCATTATTCTTAAAAACCCCCACGTTTTAAGAGGCTATTAAGAGTCTATACTTTAAATTAATTCTACTATCCTACAAATTAATTCTATAAATTTAATATTTTATTATTTTAATTAAAATTTTATATTTAATATAATAAATAAGATAATACTAATATTTTTTTAGTAATAGTTTTATATTTTCAAACTAAAAATGGAATTAATACTTAGATTAATTCCATCTAAATTGTTCACAAATTAACACCTTACTAAATTAAATTTTATTTCTTGTTTTTGTCATATTTATAATGTTATATTTTATATTAATTTATTTATTTTATTTAAATTTAAAAGTGTAGGTAGACTTGTTGATTCGTTAAATCAAAATAGAGAAAAAACTAAAATTTAAATTAAAAATTAATATATTCAATCTAATTTAAAAAAAATTAAAAACTAATTTTATTCATGATAATAATTGAATGAAAAAAAAAATAACAACTTATTAAGAGTATCAAATGTCATAAACCTCTTTTTTTTTGAAATACTAGTAAATACAAGAAAAAATTTATTTTATAAAAGAATTCAAAGTAACATTTAAATGTTTTCGTGTCTTATATAAGGTTTCCATAATCCATAAATATGACAGACTCATCAATACAAAATCTAGACATTGTTTTTGTAGGTTTTGTGTTTTGTTGTTAGTATTTGGTTTTTGTTTTTATAATATGTTCTGTTATATTGTACAATGTATAGTTTTTTTTCTAGAATTTTTAATATTGGGTAGAAATCGGTCAAAACCTATTTTCTAAAGTACAAAAATATTGGATAGAATCGATTGAACCCAATCTTTTAAAAATTTATAGTTAATTTTTAAATAGAATATTTAAAATCTTCTACTCCAAAAGCATTATTAGTATTTTATCTGTATTTAATTAAGAAAATAAAAGTTTTAATTAACTCATTGCCTGCCATAGTTAACTTTTCGATAAATTCGAATAGCCATGGCTTGCTATATTGAATAGGCAATGAATGACTGAATTATGGAATTAAAGAATTTATTAAATGTTAAATATAATATCATTCGTAAAACTATGATGACTATCATTTTTAAAAATTTTTAAAGCCATGACTTGCTGAATGAAGAGCTGAATTGATAAATGATTAGGTGAATTGCGGAATGAATTAGTTACCTGTTAATGGATCAAAACAAACGTTAAATTTTCATGACTAAGATTTTAGATAACTTTTCAAAGCCCCGAATTTCTGATTCAACAGCTGAATTCCTGAAAATTAGCTGAATTACAGAAATAATTTTGTTAAGTATTAAAGCATTCGTTAAATTTTCATAACTATAATTTTTGATAATTTGTTGAAGACCACGACTTGCTGAATAAGTAGCTGAATTGTTAAATATATAGCTGAATTGCAGAATGAATTCGAGATTTTGTTAATGGATTATAACATTGATTAAATTTATATGTGTGTCCATGTTGGTACTTCTTGGTCTTGGTTAAAAGTAATTTATATATTATTAATACCTTAAGAGTAAAACTCGAAAGCTTCAAAGTTCAAAAAGATTCTATAAGCCTAAAAATGGTAGAATTTTTAAAAAGAAAATTTTACTTACTCCTCCTTGTGTTAACTAATTTCAAATATACTTTTCTTTAATAAAGAAGATTTTGCGTGTGCTTATATTAATTTATAAATTTCCCAATTACCATAAAAATTTTCCTTATTTTCTTCAACTTAATTGCAATATTTAGCAATGAATAAAATGTTTTTTAATGAATTTCTTTTTTCAAAGAAGAAGACATGTGTGTTTCTTTTACTACACTTCTTTCTTCTCGTCAATATGTAGTGAACCCACCTTGAATTATATTTTAAATAAAGCTTTTTACCCTGAGAATTTTCATGCTTTCATTAAACATGAAGGAAAATAGAAAATTATATTCAATGATTTTTATATTATAAAATTTTAAAAAGAAACAAATATGGCTCGGTTTGTAAAGTTGTTTTATAATATAAGAGGTGGAACACATTATAATTTAAATATCGAAAAAAAAAACACATGTTAATGAAAAACCGGGACTTTTCAAGTTCAAGTTTTAATTTTATTAACTTCAAACATGAAGTTAAAATTAATGATAAAGCAAATCTTTTAATTTTAAATATCAGTTTATGAATATTTTCTTTATATACTTGTATATATCTTAATGTGTAATGTGTTAAAACTTCATTTCACGCATATATACATTCGTGTTTTTTATTTTGAATATTTAATTTTTGGTTTTTGAAAAATTTTTTTAGAGAAGATGGTATTAATTAAAATTAATTAGTTGAAATTTGAGGTGAAGTATTTTATTGCAACGCATGATATTTTAATACCTTAACATTTTATACGCATGATATTTTATGTTTAATTAATTTAAAAACTGCAATGGTATATAAGCCTAAAATATAATAAAATTGGCTTCTATGTCAAAAATATTCCGTCGAATGCAGAAAACTGAGCTTGAAATCAAATTGAGATTTTTCAAACAGTCTGTGGAAATCACAAAACTATCCTTAAACTATACCTAAAGGTCAAATCAATTACGTCCCTTGAACTCAAAATTTTATGTTTGAAAAAGTGAAATTTATATTCAAGCTCCATTGTATGCATTCAACCAATCGATAAGCTGACATTTTGGAGATGGGAAATTATACAAACTATTACTTAATCAAAGTTTAGGGTAGTCGAAGAATCTATTAATGAAAATTTTCTAACAACTATTAAAATTTTGTCAAATGGTTCTGGCATTGCCTTTAAAATATAACAAGCTATGTTTTGTTATATTTTGTTTTGTGGAGGAATATCACTTAGGCCATTCATACGTTAAAAAAAATTCTAAGATTTCCACAAATATTTTACTTAACCAAAAAATTTATATATGAGTCCATAGATATTTAATAATACTACATATTACAATAAAATAGGTTTAGAAGAGTTCATTGAATGAGTACATACAAATGAAAGAATGGAATCATGCTTCATTCGACAAAAACAAAATTTAAATATGAGTTCAGATTAGTGATAGGTGATTGCTACAATGAGACCCAACTATTCATAATCTAAAAACTATGATACAAATTTCATTATTAAACAATACTTCACTGAGTGAGTTCTAATTCCAGAGTACATTGAGTGAGCACATATACTTCCAAAGAACAAATCTATAGAAAATAGATAATTCATCAACTAATACATGTTTAAGACTCAACCTCATCTGGTAATTTTAAAAGCTATAAGCTATAACTTCCTGAATGAAAAGCTGAATTAATAAATGATTAACTGAATTGCGGAATGAATTAATTACCTATTAATGAATTAAAGCATTCATAAATATTCATAACTATAATTTATGATAATTTGTTGAAGGCTACGACTTGCTGAATAAGTAGCTGAATTGTTGAATATATAGCTGAATTGCAGAATGAATTCGAGATTTGGCTAATGGATTAAAGCATTAAAGCAGAGTGATAAGTGGTTGGAGCAATAGAGCCCCGATCCCGATTGCACCTACCAGTCAATTAATCAAATAATAATTGTTTTGTTAAGTGAGTGGTTTTTACAACATTTATTTATATTTAAATATGCTTCTGATAATTGATTGCTACAAAGGACCTAGTATACCCTATTAAATGTAATGTAATTCTACATTCTTGAATAATTTTAAGTTTAATGCCACACCAAACTTTTTAAGATTACTACAATTTGTAATATTTGATAAGTTAGTTTACCTTAGTACAATCTGACCGATTATACTCTTAACACTTTTCTTAATAGTAACAATGTTCGTTAATTATTTAACTGTTTTTTGTTTTTTTTTTTGGTAAAAGGTGTTAAACATGTATAAGCTATTTACACAACAATCTACATAAGTCAATAAAAATAGTAAAGCAAATCAAAAATGAAAAAAAAAACTTGATTTAAAACAATTGTAGAAAACATTATGATAAGTATTATGAAAGATTTTCAAAATTGTATATTTAACAAAATTAAATTGTTCGGAAATTGCATATATGTGTATATGTGCAATCAAAAATAATTTTGTTTTCTTCTACATCTTCTATTCTCCACTTGTTTTTGCCAAACGTCCACAAATAGGCCCATTTTTATACCCATTTAATGCTCGTTTCTACAAATTACAAATTCACTTTGTACAATTGTTATTTTATTAATGTTGTAATGAAAATTAGTGAAGTGGAAATGCACCATGTATACTTAACAGAAGATAAATAAAAGAAAAGTGCATTTTCATTTAAATATTTGTTTTTTTTTTTTTGTATTTTATTTTAAATTTTGTTTTGTATTTAGTTAAACTTTTATAATATTTCAAGTCAACTGGAACTGTAAATGGAGAGTTTTACTAATAATTGTAGGGTTAAAAAGTGAATACATATTGCTAATACACTTATTTTTAAAATTATATCAGAAGTAAATGGAATCAAAAAATATAAAAAAATTATTATGAAATGTTTTTTAATACAATAAAATTCTTAAAATAAATGATTACATAAAAATACTATAGTATCTAGCGTATTCTAGATTAAATCATATTTTTATTATAAGTACATAAGTACTTATATCAAAATTTTGATAATAATTATATACTTAAAGTAATATGTACTCAAGATATGAAATTTTATTTAATTATTTTATTTATAAAACAATAAAGTTATTTTATAATTAAAGTGTGTATAGAAAGTAATTATAATCATTTTTGAGATAATTAAAGCTAATAATAGTTTTATGTTCTTAAAACTTCTTTACATTTGAGTTAGCTATAAAAAAAATTAAGTTTCTAGATTCAAAAATAAATGGTACTTGCCCATTATATGGTAAAAAACTACCTATTTATAAAAACTCACAATTACCAAGTATCAGTACAAGTACTATTCATAGTACATCTACTAGAAGCGGTATTAGAAGCGATTGGGATATTGTGTAGTCTCCAGAAGCGAAATTAAAAAGGTCAAAAAATAATGGCCTATTAGAAATTAGAATGAGTTGGGGTATTGCGTAGTCTGCAGAAGAGAAATTAAATAGGTCACAAATGATAGTTATAACAATATAGTTTGGAATGAGGAATGGTTGAACAATTCACTTAGTATGTGAATAAATTCAGAAATTTAAAACAAGATCATCAAAAAATTGATCTGATCTCTTAAAGATCATTTCTTAGATCAAACAATTTATTTTTGATCTTCAGTAGATCAGTTCATTCGGCAATTTAAATATAAAAAATTAATTTAAAATTAAGATCTTGTTCAAAGATCTTCATCTAAAAATTAATCTTTAAAAGATCAGACCAACTTTTAACTGCCGCAGAAAGGATTGTTATGAAGCTCTGCTACAATTAAGAATTTCTTAGAGCAGAGGACATTAAATTCTTTACTTTTAATTAAAAAAATTTTATTGCATAGTTTTTGGCAATGATTTTAAAACTTTTTGGAAAGTTATTAAAAGCAATCTGCAACAGTTTTTATTTATTTTACAAGGGATATGAAAAGCTTCGAAAGCCACTTATTGCAGTTGTGTGTAGTTCTTATAGATAGTGTGTGACTTTAACACACCAAAACCACAAGTTTCCATGGAAAACTTCGAAAGCCACCTATTGGAATTGTGTGTAGTTCTTATAGAAAGTGAGCGACTTTAACACACTAAAACCACAACTATATATAAGTTGGATTCTTTCTGGGATTATGGTTAGTTCTATTTACAATACAAATTCTTAAGAGATTAAATTACAGTTAAAAACCTACTAAAACTGTCTACTAATTAATATGTCAGAAAACTGTATTATTAAAAAAAAAACTTTGATCATCAATTTCATTGTTCTGTATTTGATTTTACACTTTTATACATAGAATGTTTGCCCTTACCAGAAACTAATACCAATTTAAAACAACCAATCATATATATACAATTCTTACTTCAACATATTTTCGTGATAATCAACAGAGTGTAACTGAATTTTTATATAGAATTATAATATTTTTAGATGATAATGATAAGTAAATACATGGATGACGAAGAGATGATGAAATTCCATTTTAGTAAACGCCAAACACTTTTTTACAAAAATATTATCCAGACTTATGGTATCGTGGATTAATTAGAACAAGGTATTCCATGCTATTATAATTATAAAAGTTGAACAAAATAATTAAATAAAAATATATTACATATGTATTAGTGTTAGGGTCTTTTGTTGTTGTTCTTTTTTTTCTTATATTGTAACCTGATATCTACCTGTAATACCTGTGCTTATTTAACACAGGTGAATATGTGAATCATCAGCATCATAAAAAATTCAAACCAAAATATTAAAACCATTAGTTTTAAGTAGTGGAAGGAGGGATAAGTACCTATATATTTTGTTAGTTTTAGATTGAAGCTTCCGGTAGCTTCAGTATAATACAAATATTTGTTAAATTAAAATAGAATGGAATTTACAATTTTCACCTCTTATGTCTTTTTTGATGATTTGAATTCAGGTGCAGATAAACGCTGTACAATAATTATAAGTTTTCAGAAAAAGCATTAGCAAATAAGTTTTTTAAAATTTTATTTTAAATTAAATTTAAAAAATAGTTTGCTGGTAGTTTGTTTGAATTAAAATCTAAATAAATATTTTCTATCACTTTTTATTTCATGAATCTGGATTAAACTAATAGAGAGTTATCAACTTTATTAGCATACTTTAGTTTAGGAAAAATTTAAGGCAAGGTTATAATTTTATTTAAAATATTTTATTTTCCTATTGAGATTAAACTTTTAAACCAAAAGTGAATTTCGAGGAAAACAAGACCAAACCTTAATAATTGAGGAATACTATTTAGATGAGTCTTTTGTAAATATTTTTAAATTATAATAAAACCTAAATACCTATTACTTATTATATTATTTTAAATAAATATATTTCATTGATATTATTTGAAGGTATTTAGAGCAAAGTCATTTAAATCTACGATTTCATTCCGAATGAGTTTGAGAAGAGCCATTCATTTACCTCCTAGCAACATTGTTTAGAACTGTGGGGAAAGGCATGCAATACAAAAATTAGAATACTTGAATGTTCCAAGCAAAAGTGCCAATTATCAACGTACAATAGAATAAATAAAATTTAATTATTCAATTATAACTGTTTCTGAACTCTAAGGAATAAACCATAAGCGTATTAAAGAAACTATTGAACTAGAGAAATAGATATTACAAGCCAACTGATCATGCGCGGTGATTTATATTATAATTTCCAATTTAAAAAATCTTTGGAAATAAGGACGACATACGACGACAGTTTTTGCTTAGTCCAATAGACAATTGTTAGATCCAATAGACAATTACCAGGAGGTACAATAGCAATCTTTGTCAATCCAATAGGTAATTTGGCCAATCCAATAGATAATTTGGCCAATCCAATAGATAATTTGGCCAATCCAATATCCATCTTTACCAATTGCCATCTCTTCTAAGTCACTTCAACCTCTAAAGTTTCTTAAATAGTCGAAAAACATTATGATTCGAAATTTCTTCTTTAAAAATACCTTAAAACATTGACACCCTCCCTCTTTCTCCTCTTCTAATTACCCAAACAAATAAATTATGCAATAAAAAAAAATCTTCAATTTGTACAGCAAAGACATTCATTCATACCAAAAAAACAACTTAACAAATTAACAACTTCATCTAATGAATGATCATTTATTTTCTATTAACCCATTAATTTTATGGAAAAAAAGCAAAAATAATTTAAGATAACGAGTATTTATGATTACATCTAATTTATAAATTATTTCAGTTGAACACACCTTCTCTTAAAAAGTAATCAAATAAAAAATAAAAATATTTCAAAACAATACAAACTCCAAAAATGAAAAAATTCAGTCCCATAATTCAATTTAATAGAAAAAAAAACGATTTCTTTTAATCAACATAAATAAAATAATAATTTACAAAAACAAAAAAGAGTAGAAAAAACAAGTTAAACAAACGTTATTATATTATTGAACATTACCAGTACTCAAAATTTTTTAGCCCATATTCGTGTAACATTTTTGTTTTGGAAAAAAATATAAAATTTTATTAAACTCTAATGATCTCTCGGTCATTGAATACTTAGAAAAAAATGTTTTCTTATAAATACAGTGTGGGATAAAAATAGATGGATGTAATATTTAATTTATAAGCTGCAAAATATTATAGCCACTTCCAAGACTGTCATTGAAAAAACTAAAGAAATCGATGGAAGCTAAGTTTGCAAGTTCATATTGAGTAATTTGCAGTTTCGAAAAAGTGTGGCAGTCCTATCTCGTCTTTTATTTGACGTTTTGATGACATTTTTAATGTCACATATTGAAGTTATATTAATTACTTTGGCACTTTGGAAACCTAAATCCCCTGTTCGTATTGGACTTCTTCTAACAAAATTAACCTTTTCCATTGCCTGGATTGTAGCAAAATTTGCAGGGTAGAAAGTCAAAAGCTAAATAGTGGAGGAGTGAAAACAGGAAGTCAATAGAAAAGGATATTTTTGGTTGAAGGATTTTATCATGAACGAGCAAACAAAGAAATCTTATTTCAAACTTAAGTTTAAAAAAAAATAGTTGTTTTTATTTATATTTACTTACTTGCTGAATCCTAGAACCCCTGCTGGCGCATAAGGCGTCGACAAATCCTCTGTACCTTTCACAGTTCTTAGCAATTCCTTTTAGTTGTTACAATGTTTTGCGCTGGGCTTCTGTTTCTTTCAAAGCGGTACTTTTCCATGTTTTCTTTGGTCTATCTACTCGTCGTCTACCTTGTGGGCTCCACTCAAAATATTGCCTAGCCTAGTGTTTTCTTCTGATTTTTTAATTATCTGCAGATACATTTTAAAAAATATTCAAATACAATTACCACTTTCGCATTAATATAATGCTGCCTTCAGTTTTATCAGTTTTAGTCTTTACTTCGAATCCTAAGATGATTTAGTATTAGTCACTTCTGATATTAAAACATTAGCTATCATAGTATTACTCAGACCTTAGGGAATTGATGATTTAATCTAAGATGACTGGTTAATTGGTTAGGTCTTATGGAATTAAATTGAATTCAAGCTAAATAATTTTGGGGTTTAAATTTTCCTATTAACTTTTCCCCTTAAATTCGGAAAGAAGTTTTTTTTGCTAACAGAGTAATGTTACTCACTAAAAAAACCCTTCCGCTTCCCCTTACTCAAGGGTTAAGTGGAAAAACCACAAGGAACAAGTTGACACTCTCTTAAATTAAATCCGAAATTATAAGTTTTATGAAACACAATAACGTGATAATGCGCTTCGCAATTTAAAGTTATGACTTATAAATAAGTTCCTATATTTCAGAGTTCCAGTTCGAAAAAGCTCTGTACAGTATAAATATGTGATTCAGTTGCTAAGTGTGTGTATATAAATAATCGAATATCAATATATGTTACCAGCAAGTTGTGACTATTATTTTGTTCAAAACTGTATTTAAGTATTATATACACACCTAAGTATGTAATAAACAAAAATATTTAATATAACATACATACTTCAAGTTTTTTTTTTGTACATACAACGTCGTCGTAAGCATTAAGCGCAATAACAACATGTCATGGTAACCGAATGCACTTGTGCAATTTTCAAGTTTTTACCGTAAAGTTCAACTTGTTCAGGTTTTTTTTTTTTGTTTTTTTTTTCAGGTAATTGTTGTTTTATTTTCTTTTTCCTTCTTTCCTTTGGTTCGTTATTTCAGTTCTTTGAATAAAACAAGTCTCATCTACTATACGGTATATAACAAGCTAAGACTAGATTTTAAATTTAGTATATTCATCATATTATATATATGTTACACACATACACATAATAATAAGTATATAGAAATAAATGTATGTAATATGTGATATGAGTTTTGTATTATATTTAACCTGGTCTATTACAGAATAAGCTGGGAGGCAAATATGACGTTAGTTTGATTATAATTTTGTTGTACTGCTGTTGTTGTTGTTGTTTTTTTTTTTAGTAAGTGGATTTGCCTTTTTTTTTTTTAATATCCGTTGCATTGAAAAAAAACAAAAATTAAAAAATTTTCTAACCATTGATGGTAATGTGTGTACGTAATGATGATTATAAGTATGTAATAAATGTTTTTAAGTATATATAAAATGGTTAAATTGCAATGATCATGATCACGAAGTTTCTACTGTTAACTGGTAATTTTGTAATTTTGTTGTTGTACTTACCGGTTTTTTGGTTCGAAAGAACACAGGAATTAAAAAAAAAAATGGGGAGTTTAACATGACAATATTAAATAATAAATAAAAAACAAATTAAAGAAATTAAATAGTTTTTAAATAATATATATATATGGTGTTATTAGTAAATTTTACTGCATACTAATTACAAGTAGTAAATTTTCTATTTAATATGGATGATTAAAATTTTTTAGCTTCTTATTACGTAGGCATTTATTTGCGTTCTTTGGGATCGACTTTTATGTACGCAGGGAGTCCAAAAATTGTAGATTACGAGAAGAGAGAGAAATGGAGTTGCTCATAGTTGATATCTTTGAAATTGGCTTATAAATGCCGGGTATCCGAAAGTCGAAAACCACAATGAAAGCAGATGGGAGAAGTTCTTAGGATGTGTATTGATATCTAAAGGGGATTTCATTTTTATCGGGACCGGAAAAAAAAAATTTTTTTTTGCATACTTTGAATTTGACTTTACGGTACACGGAATGCGACAGTTTGAAGACCTCGAGGAGAGAAGATGATAGAAGTTTTTATATTTGAAGATTGGTATTGACGTCTAAATGAGTTTTCTAAGTTTATCAAAGTCGACAATGTACACAAAAATATTTTTCCGTCCTTTGAACTTGACTTTAAGGTACTCGGAGTGGAAAAGTTGAAGACTTCGAGGAAAGAAGATTATTGAAGTACTCATATTTAAGGATGTGTACTGAAATCTAAATGAGATTTCTAAGCTTATCAGAGAGGAAAATAGACACAAAAATTTTTTGCCATTCTATGACCTTACTTTTTATACAAGGTTCTGAAAGTTGAATATCACCTAAGAATATGGTGACAGTAACGCTCATTGATAAAGATCATTATTTAATTTACCATCGAAACGAATTTTCTATTTTTATGTCAGAAGCAATTATCAGGTGTAGAAATATGAATATGTACTCTAATATTTTACTGTGCTCTTTGGATTGGGTTTTTATGTACCCCAGGTATCAAAAATTCTGAAGAAGAGATGTTTTAGAAGAGCTCATAATTGAAGTTGTGTATTGACATCAAAACTAAATTCCTATATATGTACACCAATGCCGAAGATATTATTATGCATATGTAGAAAATAGTTTGAAGACTCATGTCTCATGATTAAGAATACAACTCCTCAATCTCTCTCCTTATTTCGATCTTCCTGACCTCCGGAACAAGATTTTACTTGCTTCGATCTCAATTTTCCTCTACTCTCTTCTTCAAATTAAATTATTAACTTAACATATGCAGGGTATCCAGAAGGCAGTTCTGTATCATACACTCGTCTCGATGTCCACTATCATAACCTTCGCCTACCAGATACCCAGTATATGTTTAAGATAGAAATTCAATATAAGGCCTACAAATTAAACATTGTATCAAACATGATTAACATTAGTTTACTATTAAATATTTTATAAAAAATTTTACTAATAAAATAAACTGAACTGACTGGTTAAACGTTCTATAAGATACCGGGAATAAAATATTTTTATAATAAAATTTGTATATAAGTGTATACAAATAACTATTAACTATATTATAAAATAACTGTCTTTAGATTTAGTTTTAAAGAAAGAAAAAATGAAAAACAAATGTTTTATTATATAGGTAGTTTTTCTTTTGAAAAACTTTGACACCAATTCTTATTTAAATGCTAAATATTATAATTTGTGTTTTTTCTTGCTTTTTTTGGGGCTTTTATTTTTTTTTTTTTCAAAATTTTTGTCAAACCCATATATTTTATGTTATTTTGGAGTTCATATGTACCTATGATTTAATGGAAAATTCAGGTCATACAATATATAAAGATATTCTTTTAAAGCGGTTTTTTTTTTATTCTTAAGATACAAATATTCGATTTCAAATGATGCTGAAAAAGTTGATTACATAAAAATATATAAAAGATATATTGTATTAAAATTACAAAGTATCTATTACTAACACTGAGTTCAGTTTTTTTTTTTTGAATATCTATTTTATCTATTCACAGAGTGCACAATTTGAATATATAGGGAGGGGGGGTTATTGTGTCATTATAAAATCTATATTTCATTTTTTATTTTATTTGTTTGTTTTTATTTTTTAGTTTTTTATTGAATTTATTGTCATATACGAATACTAAATTTATCTTAAGATACTTTCTTAGTGAGAATTTTTTTTTTTTTTTTTTTTTATTTAAATATTAAAATAATTGAAAACTTGTTATTTTTTTTACAAGAAATGGGACCGTGAAACCGTTGGATTTTTTTTTTGTATCTTGAAGATAAATTTTTTTTTTTTTTTTTAGTTTGACATCAATTTTCATAAATTTTCATTTCGGTGTATCTGTAGGTGTTTTTTTTCAGATTTTACTTTGAAATTAAGCGAATTCTAATATATCAGAGTATCTAATAGTGATTCTGAGGATGGGCGGAAGGATTAATAAAAAAATCTTATAGATTCGAATTTTTTTTCATAGGATGTATAAGGAAATAGCATTTGATTTAAAATTAAACTAGTTTAATAAAAAGTATATATATTATAGAATTTTAATTAATTTAAATGTCAAAATAGAATAATTTGTAAAAGATTTTTAATACCAAATGATAATAAATTTAGGTGTTACATAATTTTTTATGTAAAAATTGTACATGATATAAGGTTTTGTATCTTGCAGTCTTTTGTATCTTGTAACTTAATTTTAAAACAGGTTAACTGTGTTTAGAACTAGTTCTTAAGAGTTGTATAGATAATTTAGTGACCAGTTTTAAATTAAATAATAACTATAATATGAAAAAAAAAATATTCAAAATTTATTGAAAAGATATATTTTAACTAGGACATTATAGACAAACTATATACGTACTCTATTTTGACATGTGAGCTAAATTTTTTATTCATGTAAATTAGCTTAAAGACAAGATATAAATCAAATATTGAACCCCAGGTTATAGAAACAATTTTGATTGGATTTGAAAGTTATTTTATGTACTTCAGATACAGAATGCTATTAAAGAAAATTTTTTTTTCAAATTTTTAATAGAAGACTTAGAGTCTACCACTTGAAGATATTGCGTGATTGGTTGTGATATTTTATTAGATACATTGCAAAAAAAATTGGGACACATTTAAAAAATGTTTGCATCTATTCAAATATACATGACAGTGAAATAAAATTTTTCCAATTTCTTTACCTATAAATTTCAGTTAAATTTATTAGATATTATTTAACACATATCTTAAGATATATTATTATCTAATCAATTTTGCAAAATTCTCAGAAAAACGAAATAAAATTAATTAAATATTGAAATTAAGTTGCTGGTATCATTTCAATTTTATTTTCATAATTTCTTTCAATTTCCTTAATTTTTAATTTTAAAATTTTGTATTATTAACTTATTTCAACATTTATGCCATCGATGGCACATTTTTAATTTGGTTTCGTTTTTTTTTTAATTAAAAAATTTTAAAAATAGATTTATTTACCCTATGATATAGCGTGACTGACTGCAAATATAAAATAAATCTACAAAATTAAATATTTATTGCAAAAATTAATGGGGGTCTTACATTCAATTTGTATATATAAAAATTTAAAGAAAATTGAGCTTGCGCCAATTGATTTTGATTAAAAAGCGCACACCAACCAGTTGATTTCCGTTGCGTGATTCAATTTTTAATTTTTTTTTTTTCTTTATTTTTAAAATTATTTAAAAGATTTAAAATTAGATTCAATTTGATTTAATTTGTTAGTTGCGCTTATTAATTATTATCAAATGAAAAGTGATCAATATAATTGGATGTATTTTTAAAAAAATTGCCCATTTTTTTAGCAAAATTTCAAAAAAGTATTCAAAATAAACTTTTAAAATAAATTACTGCCATTAAAACGCTTCTGTAGAATATAGTTGGAATATTTTAATAAAAAATCCATTAATTTTAATATCTACCTATTAAAAAATTTATTTAAATTTGAAGAGAATACCTTTGAAATATAAGTGGAAAATTGAAGAGTTACTTTAGACCGCCATCTCTGTATTCTTTTTTGAATAAAACACACATTTTTTAACGAAACTCTTATTTTTTAGAAACTAAATATTAAAATCTTACACGGTCATACCTCCTTAAATTTATAAAGTTTAGAATAAATTACGAACAAATTAAATATTTCACAATATATAATGCGCCAGTTAAATTTTAAATGAAGATTCCAATTTATCTTTGTGATTAAATAAAGAAAGTGCAGAAGTACGAAACATTTTAAAATATTTAGAATCATGCGCTAAAAGTCAGGGTAGGACAACCTTGCCAATATTTTATAAAACATTTATATTAAATCACATTAAATTGAACTTTTTAATACAATTATTTAAATCTTCAATTAATATAAGTGAAATTTTCATTTTATCATTATAGAAATTAAAAATTATTTTAAATTAATATTTTAATTTAGTTCTACGTGATTTAATGTAACTTTCATTAAGATTTGTGTCACTTTTTTTTTGACATTTATTTCATTAGTAAAAGTGTTTAAATATTTTAATTAATGAATAAGACCCTAATTGTTATCACAAGTATGGTAATGTTATTTAGATCATTTTAAAATAATTTTTAGAATACAAATTCAATTAATATTAGTTAAAATAATAATATATCTTTAGTTAAAAAATGTTTAGGTAAAACATGACGTATCGATTAGTTCAAAAAAAAAAATGCGTACTTTTTAATCAAAAATCCAAATTAATTATGATTCGCTTACTTTGTATTGATTAGTAAAAAAAATTTAGTTATTAAGTATTTTGTTCAACTATAATTTAAGATATTAAAAATTACTCATAAAAAACTTATTAATCCTTGTCCAAGTAAATCGAATTAGTTAGTAATTGAATTTAAAAGTTCTTGAGTTAATAATTAAATTTAAAAGTTCTTGAGTTCTTAATTCAATTTAAAAGTACTTGAGAATTTAATTAGTAAATTTGTATCACACATTAATGAAATTTTTAAAACTTCAAAGTTTTAAAATATTAAACTGATAGGAATGAGTACTGGCCATCAAATATCTCCATTGAATTCGAAATTCTAACGAATTTTCATTATCATTAAAAAAAAAGTTTAAAAAACGCTAAGAAATAACTAAAACAATTAAAATATTCAATTTAATTTTAAAATTAATTAATAAAAAAATTTTCTCAGTAAAGTAATAAGTAATCGCTATAATAATTAATTAATCACAATCAATTATTAACCTTGTATTTGATTATTAATTTTTAATAAAACTTTTTAATAGTTTCTAGGAGGTACGATTAGTTTGATTAGTAAGATGATAAGTTAATTATTCCGAATTACAAAATATTAAATTAATTAAACAATTACTTAGGTACTTATAATTATTAAGATTACTTATATCTAGGAGGTACGATTGGTTCAATTAGTAAGAAGATAAGTTAATTATTCAGAATCAAAAAATGTTTAATTAATTAAACAATTACTTGGGTACCTATAATTACTTGGATTACTTATATTAAAATCTTAGAAATTTTTGTAAGACTTTTTAATAATTTCTAAGAGGTAGGATTAATCCGATTAGTAAGATGATAAGTTATAGTTATTAGAATTAAAAAATATTAAATTAATTAAATCAATTACTTAGGTACTTATAATTCCTATGATTACTTATATAAAAATCTTAGAAATTTTCATAAAACTTTTTAATATTTTGTAAGGTATATTTAGTTAGATTAGTAAGATGCTAAATTATACTTATTAGAATTACAATACATTAAATTAATTTAAACAATTACTTAAGTACTTATAATTACTAAGATTACTTATATAAAAATCTTCTGAAATTTTCATAAAACTTTTTAATTGTTTCTAAGGTACGATTCGTCCGATACGTAAGGTGATAAGTTAATTACTCAGAATCGCAAAATATTGAATTAATAAAACGATTACTTAGGTACTTATAATTACTATGATAACTTATATAAAAATCTTAGAAATTTTCATTAAAATTTTTAATAGTTTGAAAGGTACGATTAGTCCGATTAGTAAGATGATAAGTTAATTATTCAGAACCACAATATATTAAATTAATTTAAACGATTACTTAAGTACTTATGATTACTTTTATTTACTAAAGAATCATATACTTATAGTTTCGATTTAAATGACATTCAATATTATTTTTAAATCAATAACTTATTTAAAAAAACTTATTTTAAACTTTTTTTGTTTTAAATCACCTACTTATTAATAGAAGTTATATTCACAAAGTGACTCAAAATCTTAATCGTAATCTTTCTTTCGTTAAATTTTTTTTATTCTTTTGATTTTTTTGATTTTTTTGATTTTTTTTTTAACCTCTTAAGTCTTAAATACACTAACGAACAATAATATAATTGTTGTGATATAACTGAATAAAAAATATGAAAACCAGTAATGATAACCGACATTTTTTTTTTTTCAAAAAACTTTGCTATTTATATAACCAGTTAAATAAAAAAGTTTTTTTTTACTTATATACTTATTAACAAGTTTTAAAGTAAAGTCGGTTTTTTTTTTTAAATAATTCTTAAGATTTTCAAAAGGGGAATAAAGATGGTTTTTTTTTTTGTAAAATAAAAGGCGCTTAAATACAAAAGTTTTGAATGTGTAAATGTGTAAAAATTTTTTAGAAATAAAAAAAATATTGTAAAATATAATAAATGTTATAAATAATATTTTATTAACACCATTCTTTTTTTTTTATTATTAAACAGTTAGAATTTAGAAAAGAAGAAGAAAATTTCTATTAATACAATCATAGTGTAAAGAACTGGGAAAAATATAAAACTATCTGAAGATACAATTTTTTTTATTTTTTTGTGGTAATAGGAATGGGTGTTGAAAAAATTCTCTGATTTTTAGTTCAATTTTTTTTTTTAAGAAGTGTTTTAAGAAATTTATTTATTATTGAAAAGTAAAGAACTATTTAAATAAAATCTTAAGATAGTTCAATGGTGTCCCAAAAATGTTTTAAAAGGAAATCTATAGATTCGAGTTCTAAAAATGTATTATAAAAATTTAAAATTTTAGTAAGTTAAAGAACTTAGAATGTATAGCTATATATAAGGGTTGTTAAACTTCTCTCATTGATTAATCATAGGCAGGTCGCCTTATATACAACAACACATTATTGAAACTTATGGGGCTGGTACATCGAAAATTATCATTATACCATGGCAAATGAAAAGTATAAAGTGCTTCAGCAAAAAACCGGAGGAACTTAAATTATTGAAGAAAAGGACGTGGGAGAAAAGAGAATACATAAAAGATCTAAAGTTCGCATTACCCACATGAATTCAATAAAAATAATTGTAACCACTGAACATTTCATTTAGTTGTAAATAGATAAATCTGCTTTGAAACTATACTTCTATATATCTGCATATTTGAGCTCGTAAACTCCTAAATCCAATTTTATTTTCAATTTAATATTTATTTAAAGATTATTAATCTCTATTATTACATTATATGTTAATCCAGGCCCTACAGAAATTAAATCTTGAATACTCTAGACTTAAAAGAATTAAAGGGGATTCTAAGGTTTAACTAGTATCCGCGTAGGACCAAATGACTATATATAAAATATAGCTGGTGTTGCCAGCTTTCAAAAAATATATAGCTTTAATGGCGCATATTATCCTTTAAGGACGAAAAGGACATTTAAAAGTATCCTTGTTATTTTAGTCTATTTTACAAAAACCGTTATAACTAGCAATCTGTTCAATATATATATATTCAATTAAAGCTATTAATTAAGATGACGGTTTGGAGAATATTTAAACGTTTATTTGATGACGATAGGTGCTGCCGTTTTGGAGATATTGCAATTTCAAGTGGGATTTTTAAACAAAAAAAAAAAAATTTTTGAACTTTCAAAAAAACCACTATAACTATGAAATTTTCAACAACACCCTGTATTTTTTATTATACTGTTAGAAAGGTCTTTTGACACTCTTTCCAACGGTATATAATAAGTATGGTATATAATGACAAACAGCCCCACCAGAGAACATGAATGAAAAACTGACACAACAATTTTATTAAAAAATACATTTTCATACTTTATTTCTCATAAATTTATTTTGCCTTTTTGTTGGGATGGTGTCATAATTCCAAAAAAAAAATTCCAAATTTACAAAATTCCAAAGAAAGAAAAAAAAATAATTCCAAAAAAAAAAATTCCAAAAATCAAAATTTAATGACAAACTATTTTCTAAAAACAGTAATTTTTTACATGCATATTTCAACAAATAAAAATTTAAAAATAGAGGGGGCTGCCGCCTCCAAGCCCCCGCTAAACAAATTATTGAAACCCTGATTTTTAATCCAACTCTAAAATCCCTCCTAATTCAGAATCTCACGTATACAAATATATAAATATTCTGGAAAAAGCGTATAATCCTGTAATTGTAGCCAACTATAAAATCTCTCCTAATTATTTTTTACATGCATATTTAAACAAATAAAAATTTAAAAAAAATGGGGGCTGCCGCCCCCAAACCCCCGCTAAACAAATTATTGAAACCCTGACTTTGAATCCAACTCTAAAATCCCTCCTAATTCAGAATCTCACGTATACAAATATATAAATATTCTGGAAAAAGCGTTTAATCCTGTAATTGTAGCCAACTATAAAATCTCTCATAATTATTTTTTACATGCATATTTAAACAAATAAAAATTTAAAAATAATGGGGGCTGCCGCCCCCAAACCCCCGCTAAACAAATTATTGAAACCCTGACTTTGAATCCAACTCTAAAATCCCTCCTAATTCAGAATCTCACGTATACAAATATATAAATATTCTGGAAAAAGCGTTTAATCCTGTAATTGTAGCCAACTATAAAATCTCTCCTAATTATTTTTTACATGCATATTTAAACAAATAAAAATTTAAAAATAATGGGGGCTGCCGCCCCCAAACCCCCGCTAAACAAATTATTGAAACCCTGACTTTGAATCCAACTCAAAAATCCCTCCTAATTCAGAATCTCACGTATACAAATATATAAATATTCTGGAAAAAGCGTTTAATCCTGTAATTGTAGCCAACTATAAAATCTCTCCTAATTATTTTTTACATGCATATTTAAACAAATAAAAATTTAAAAATAATGGGGGCTGCCGCCCCCAAACCCCCGCTAAACAAATTATTGAAACCCTGATTTTGAATCCAACTCTAAAATCCCTCCTAATTCAGAATCTCACGTATACATATGTATAAATATTCTGGAAAAAGCGTATAATCCTGGTTTTGTAACAAACTCTAAAATTCTTGCTCGCTATGGAAATATTTTTTGGATTTTTTTTTTTGAATTTTTTTTTTGGAATTTTTTTTTTTGGAATTATTTTTTTTCTTTCTTTGGAATTTTGTAAATTTGGAATTTTTTTTTTGGAATTATGACACCATCCCAACAAAAAGGCAAAATAAATTTATGAGAAATAAAGTATGAAAATGTAATTTTTAATAAAATTGTTGTGTCAGTTTTTCATTCATGTTCTCTGGTGGGGCTATTTATCGACATATACCATACTTATTATATACCGTTGGAAAGAGTGTCAAAAGACCTTTCTAACAGTATAATAAAAAATACAGGGTGTTTTTGAAAATTTCATAGTTATAGTGGTTTTTTTGAAAGTTCAAATTTTTTTTTTTTTTTGTTTAAAAATCCCACTTGAAATTGCAATATTTCCAAAACGGCAGCACCTATCTTCATAAAATTAACGTTAAAATATTCTCCAGACCGTTATCTTAATTAATAGCTTTGATTGTAAATATATATATTGAACAAATTGATAGTTATAACGGTTTTAGTAAAATAGACTAAAATAACAAGGATATTTTTATATGTCCTTTTCGTCCTTAAAGGATAATATGCGCCATTAAAGCTATATATTTTTTGAAAGCTGGCAACACCAGCTATCTTTTATATATAAACATTTGGTCCTACGCGGATACTAGTTAAACCGTAGAATAGCCGAATTAAATAAATATTTTATATAGCCTCTTGTCCTCACTTGTAATTATTATGTTTTTTTTAGTCTGACGAATAAAAAAATTTACAATTGTAAAGAAAAAATTCTAGTACTTATCATTTGAACTTGAAATAATCAAATTAGTTATACGTCGCCAGGACACTTAAAAAAAAATTTTATTTTCTTTGATATCATGCTGTGTTAATTTTTTATGCTGAGTACTTATATAAGTATATATACATTACATATATATATATATGTATATAATACAATAAAAAACAAACTATATAATAAACACTTTTCGAACCTATTGTAAACTATATACAATACTTAATTCAAAAGGTCTATAACTTTTATCAATATTAATAAATAAGTTGTATAATACTATCTAACATTTTATTGTATATCTGATGAATAACTTTATAAAAGTTTTATATTCCGTTGAAAAGTCATAAAATTAACTATTAAAAATTGGTTGTTGTCAATAGTACCGAATTTTATTTATTTTAACTATTATTAATTTTATTTTAATGTTAAAGTTCTAAGAATTCTTTAGATAACCTATAAGCTTCATTTGATTTATTTTTAATTTTTATTACTTAAAAAATCCATAAGATTGTTTTTTATAAGTGATGACTTCTTATTTAAAACTTAATCCAAAAAAAAAATCAAAAAACCTGAATGGTGTAATAATTAAGGTATTTTTATATAGCGATCATATAATTGTTTGTAGGGATTAGATCATTTTGTTGTGTTTATAAAAGTTTCTAAGCTTAATTAATGTTTGTTAATATTTTAATACATGCTTATATCTCACATATGAAATAAAATTTTTATTCTTATTATATATATTTTTTTTTATTTAATTTAAAATTTTATTTTGTTTTTTATTTTTAGACTAATCCTGGAAAATCTTAACTATTAAAATTGGTCAATGAGGCGAAAAAATGGTTATAGTTACACGGGTAAGTTTTTAATGTTTTTTATTTTAAAAATCAAATATTTATTGTTATTTTACAGTTATGATCGTGACAGATTAAATCCAAGTTCTTTACATTTATATTTTAGATCTATTCAAGAAATTTTAATAACAAAATCATCGGATCAGAATCGAAAAATAAATCGATTTAGCTGTATGTCCGTCCGTCACCATGACGATAACTCAAAAACTAAAGGAGCTAGGATCATGAAATTTTCGCAAATTCGTTTTTATGCAAGAGCCGTCTTCGCTATTAAAATCCAGCCATTTTGGTCCATGGGTTCGGGTAGCTGCCATACAACTTCTTTTTTTATATAAGTATTACTCTGTACCTATTACAGCTGCGTGTCTGAAATTTTGCCAGAAGTAGTTTAGTTTTATAGCCAAAGTTTCTTCAAAATTTGGTTGAACTACTGCAAAGGGATCCAGTAGCTGCGATATACCTATTGAAGTTGGGTGTCTAAAATTTTCTCAAAAATTGTTTAGTGTAATGGCCAAAGTTACAGCAAAACTTGGTTGGTCTACTGCAGAGGGTTCGAGTAGCTGCCATACAACTCCTTGTTTTATATGAGTATTCCACTATACTTAATAAAGCTGTATGTTTGAAATTTTGCCAAAAGTAATTAACTGGATGACATAATGTATATGTTACGGTCATACGGGTATCCCAGAGTTGACACAGTCTACTCTACCACACTTTTCCTCGTTTGTTATTATTTTTGACTTTTTCATGACATATTTTGACATTTATAAAATAGTCACAAAATAATAATTTATTTATTTCTTTATTTATTTACAATTACAGTATTAATTATTTTGATTATATTATATATTTGTATATTTAAATTATATTTTCAAATCCCCATGGTGACCAAAATAGTGTTCGATTTTTTTGAAATGATTCTCTTGAATTGACATTGACAGAACTTTTACGTAAAGTATTTCACTTTGAATTATAAGTTCATCAAATTCAATATATTTGATCACATTCAAATATTATGACAGTAGTTCTAGAATACGAAACTGCTGATAGTCATAACAAAAGGTCAATTGTATATATATAATATAGACAAATATAATATGGACAATTATACCATAGGATTTGCGATGCGAATTTCTAACATAGTTTGGCACTGTTAGGCAGTTACAAAAATTATCCTCTGGGATGACTCTCTTACAAAGCAATTTAAATATATGCGTTACGATATAATCAAATCATAATATAATAACTATAGATCCTCAAATGGTCATTCTTACAAATAATAATTAAAGAATCGACTTAATAGGACATTCGTTCGTTTAACTCCTTGGGTTCTAAACCAACTGATAAAAAAACCAAACCTTTTTAAAACTTTTTTGTACAGAAAAGTGTTTCACCAGCTAAGGCCACTATTTTTTGTAAAGAGACTTTAATATGTGATGTTTTGAGAGACATTATGAATTCTAAATAACTTGACTCTAAATTAGAAAAAGTACCTTGTTATTGACTTGATTAGATTTAAAATTAATTGCACAAGTTAATTAACAAAAATAATACAATCACTCTAATAACCCTCCCTAAAGTTTAAACTAATTTAAGCATCTATTCAAATCTCAATTTTTCTCATATTTAATTAACAATTTAACATTAATGAATTTTAAATGATATTAAAATTAATGACTGAGTCAAAAGGCACCGTTACAATAAAATTTTTCAAAATTTTTTTTGAAATTATAATGACAATTTAAATTTTTTAATTTTTAAAAACATCCATTAAAAACATTTTCATAAATTACAAATTCAAAAAAAAAAAATTATTTCATAAAATATTTGAAACAATTCACAATAAATTCAATTTATTCAATTCACAATGATTCAATGTTTTATACCAAAAGCAACAACTACAACAATACCATTTAAAATAAACAACTTTTCAATGAAAGCAAAACCTAATTTTTTTATGATAAAACAAATTTTCCCGATTTCCCATAAAAATAACCTTGTGCAATCCTATTGTTTCCCACTTGTTTTTGTTGTTTTTCTGATATTTTTTTTCACGCACATTATTAAATATTTTTATTAACACCTGATTAAGTGATTTTGCTACTTTCAATCAACTTACAAATTAGTAACTTGTTTTTTTTTTAAATGGGTTCCCAAAATTTTCCCAAAAAAGTATTAAACGTGTGGTCCAATTATCACTCTGTAATTTAAATTTGCGTAAAAAGAGAAGAAAAAACAACAGTCAAAAATATAAATGAAAAGTAAAAATTTCTCAAAAAAATGAAAAAAAAAAAAAAAATTAAAATTCTACTTATATTGCGCAATCTTCCGCCATTGTTTACCATTTTTTTTTTTTTGGCAATGGAAAAACGATTAATTTTGATCTCATTTTTCACCCACAATTTCAATTTAATTCTGTTGCTCTTTGTTTAAAGTTTTATTTTTTTTTTTTTTTTAAATTATTAAAAATAACACCATACCATCGCTATTATGGAATTCGCAGGCATTTAATTTAAGGGGGCGATTTTGTGTACGATAATGAATTGAAAAATAACTAACGCGCAGAGCAAAGCAAAGAAAAAAAACAACGAATTGACCTCATTATTAGAGCACGAAGCTTATACGTATGTATATAGTAAAAACAAAAACAATGAAAATTAAAAATTTAACACCAGATGTCACTGCTTGTTTTAATTTGACAGTGTTATAACATTGTTAAAGTTATAAATTTAAAATTATAAAAAAAAAAAAAAGTTTTATAATTTTTGTGTGTTAATTTCGCTTCCCAAATTAAGTCAAATTAGGCTAAGCTTTCATTTTTTTTTTTTTTAATGAATGTGCATGAATGAATATGAAATGTGTGTATAGACTATAGTGCAACAATGGCCAAGAGATTAAAACATATTTTTTGTGCAATTTTTTTTTTTTTTTGAAGATGAACTCGTTAGAGTATTATTAGAGCATGTAAAAGAAAGATGTAAAGCGTTCCTTTTGTAGCAATGTTAAAATTATGAATTTTTAACGTTTTGACTCAATATTTGGCATTCAACAGGCTAATAACTATAATGATTTTGAGATATCTTAAGATGATGTAATATATTGTGCAAATGTATAAAGTGTTCCTTTGTCTAAATACTACAAGTTTTCGTTCTCTAAGTCGTATAAACCTTAAGAAATCTTTTAATTAATTTATATTATGTAACATCAATCATTAAAAATGGTTAAAACTATTATGGCTAAGATTAAGATTCATTCAATTTTGACAGTAGCTTAATGAATCTTAACATATTTTTGACAGCTGATCTTGAGACATCTTAAGATCACTGTAGTTAGGATTATATAATTTAACTGATCAAAAAAAACCAAAAATTAATTTACAAAAGAATATTAAAATTTAATTGTTACATATTATTAAGCTTTAGAAGATTGAGGTACACTTTCGTTATCTTTTAAAATTGCTCATATTTAATATTCGTGAATTTGAATCCTACAATTTTATTTTTATGATTTAGGTTTATCATTCAATAAATATAAGCTTAGGTTTATCATCAATTTAAAATAATACAAATTATTCTAGATGCATTGTAAATACAAAATTTGGATATATGGTCACTCTAATTTGTTTATTCCTTTTCCACTCCTTTAAGAAGTATAAGGCTTTCACTAAGTCTATTTAGACTAGGCTTCAGTTTCTTTGATCGTTATATTCACTAAGCCGTTGATTCGTATTGTATAAGATTATGAATACACAAATGTCAATTTTGCGCGCCATCTTTTATCCTACACAAAAGTTATTAATATATTTATATTAAATCTTATCTTATATTACGATATAATTATACAATTCTACGATATTTTTTTTTTTAGATATGATCTGTCCGGGGTTTAAACCCGAGACTTTTTACCACTACGCCATTTGTGAGATCACTCTAATCAGGTCACTCTAATACCATCAATCTTGATATCGCACAAAACTTTCAAACTACTTCACTTCAACTATTCTAATAAACTTCAATATAAATTATACTATAGTCATTTATTTACATACCCAAAGTCGCAATATACTCGTATATATATGGTCACTCTAAATAATGTTATTTTTAGAAATATTTTATTGCATTTTAGAAATGCGTTAAACTTTCGATTTTACAATCGAACTTTCAATTGTAACAATGTCAACTCATTTGTTATAGAATATAAATATTTTCATTTTTAAGCCGTAAACAGAATGATGGTTTAAAATATTAATTTTGAGATTTCACTGTTCCGAATACATAAAACAAAAATAGAATATAATTTTAAAGTCACGTTTAACGTGCGTCATCAAAAAACTATTAAGTTTTTTTTGTAACTGTTTAGTTTTAATTTCGTTCCTGTTGATTTCCAAAAATTTTTACAAAATACTTTAATTTAATTATAATATTTTAGTTCAAGAAACGACATTTAATATTTTATATTATTAGAATTGTAGCAAAATATTATATTCTATTCTATTCCATTCTGACGTTTCCGTCGTGTTTCAACGCTTCCATCGCGTTTCAACGTTTTTGATTGCATTAACGTTATTTTTTAATTTAAATCTATGAAATAAAATGTGAGAAGACACCTTGATATTTTTAAAGTAGTATTTTTTTCAGAGGAAAGTTCTTGTATTAATTTTGCATTAATTCAGATTGTCTTAGTTTGTGATTCCAAGAAACTATAAGATCGAAATTTATTATCATTTTGATACTATAAACAAAAATAACAATAAGATTTTTTTTGCCATCTTAAATTTACCTTGAAATTATGTTAATGAATCTGAAAAAGAAAACTAAGAAAAAAAACAAATCTTTAAATACAGCAGACATTAGTTGTCATTTATTTTTTCTACTTAAAAAAAAAAAAACATCATCTTTATGATTATCATCAGAATTATAGAATGGTCAAGTCAATGTCAAAAAGTCACGTGCTATTTTTATAAATCAAGTCAAAATGAATTTTATACATATATCCATTGCATATCAATTCTCTTTTGAAGACTTTCATAAACGTTTTTAAATAATTTTTAAAAATGTATAATTAAACAGATTTTCAGTTTATAATTGATTTGGAAATTTTATTGGATTATATTAAATGGGTGGTCAACAGTTGGTTCTACGGAATATTTGATATAGATCAATTATGGAATATTTAGAACCGACAGATAATAACATGGAGGGCTGTAAAGATAGGCTTGAGAAGTGTGTGGAAGGTTCTTGAACTATCATTCCAATTAATTCAAAAGTTAAGAGACCCACGGAAACAAGAAAAGAAGAAACGTCTTTTTACCAAATTTAAAGGTTCTATCTTTATTTGTCTCCGAAATATTTTCGTTTGGCTTTGGTTTGATCAAAAACTTCCAGAATTCTAAACAACTTTATATATTATAACTTTAAATTGAAATATTTTTAAGCTTGAACAGAGTCTGTGATCTTTAGAAAATAACAATAAGATAATAAATAACAATTTTTAAGCAACTTAACTCCTCTAACTAATTTCTTTTAAAACCGATAACTAAACTTGTGGACTTCTTCTAGGTTTGGAGCGACCCTATGAATTAATTAAATAAATTAACTCAGTGACCATCTGCAGTGATCCTATTATAAGCCAGATCAATTGGATGTAGTTTTTTTTTTATTTAATTTAATTCATATCAAATTCATCAATGTACTTGAGAAGTGTTCTGCTGACTTCTCAAAAAACTTGTTTTCTTTTGTAAACCAATGAATACAAAGTATAATAAAAAAAATTTAAAAAAATACAAATCCAGAGAAAAGCATATAATATTCAAGGGTAAAACGAGTGATAGTTGCAAATCATTTTGTCACACTTGATGCATTTATAAAATAAAACAGCAAAAAAAGCAAAAGTACATAATAAATTTCAATTGTGTTCAAGTTCTGTCCTTCTAAAGTGTCTGTACAACATTTTTTTCATTTTGTTGTTCTTATACATGGTTTCATCTTAATTCTTGTCTTTTGTTGAATTTTTAAAATTTTTAAAATGGAAGTTAATTTTAAATTATTACATATTGTTAAAATTAATTTTATATATATAGTATTGTAATACAGATTTTTAGCTTTGATTTTTTATACAGGGTGTTCAGAGCTCATAGTTAAGAGCTAATTTAAGGTGATAGATAGAGTCCAGGGGAATAAAAAAATTTGAAATATGGAGACGCATATATTGGCTTCTAACTCGTGTTATAAACCTTCAAAGTCGTAAATTGATTCGAAGCAATATGAAGATACGTGACAAATCCACTTTGCAACTGTGAAGCTTTATAGCTCGGACTCGGAGCCGGAGCCTATATAGAATCCTTCTTGTGAAATCCTCCATCATCTTCATGTCTTAGAACCACTGGGCAATATAAAATACATTCGTATTTTGAGGATATATTAAACCCTCCTTGTGGAACCATTTATCTCCTTCAGGTTTTTTAGCCATTGGCTCTGAACTTCTTTTACAAAATGTAATTCAACGTTATATATACACTTCTTAATTCATTTGTATTTTCACTTTTATTTCAATTATCAAAGTTCATTACCGCATCTTTGGTGAAAATGATATTTTCTAATCACTTGGTAAAAAAATTTTTGGAATTATTCTATTGTAATGATAATCTTTGATCTAAAGATAGATTTCACCGCATAATTGTTCCCTTTGGAATATATCATCATCATTAAAATTGAATATTTTTCTGTAATGGTCACAATATGGGGTAAGAAAATTTTAAAACCAGTAGTTAAATAATAATTTGCATATGTAATTATGTTGGTATTTTAATTATATTATGCATATATGAATTATTTTTAATTTAAAATTCATTTCTATAGATACAAACATTTTATAATCTTTACTGCGTTCTTATGTTTTATTCAAGTTAAACTTGTTAATGATTTATTATTTAAAAATATTTTAGAAATAGTATTTTTCTCTTCACTTTTAAAGTGCTCACTAAAAAAATGGATGGAATTAATTTTAGAATAAAATTAAAAGAGTTCTATCATGGTAGTTCTTCTTGTCACGAATAAAAATATATTAAAGAAAATAAATGTGATATGGCATATAAATAAAAGTGTTAACCTTAAAAATGATCTGCAATTTATGGTTGCATTGTAAACTGCACAACTTTTTCTATAGAATTATCCACAATTATTATAAAATCGATTAATGGAGGTGGAGAAAGTCAAGCATCACAGTTAAGGTGAAATATACAAACTAGCAACAACAATGTTGCATTATGTGCAGATGTGCAAAAAAGAAGGAGAGACAGTATTAAACTATCCCCTTTCATCTAAGCTGAAATTTTAGGTGATAGGTGTGAGTGCAGACAAACAAAAAACCTTGAAACAAAGAGAGGATTACGTTGCCTCCTACTCGAATTATAAACCTTCTAAGTCATGATTTTAATTATAGCTCAATAAACTACATATTATCGGGTGATAAAAATAGGACTACGTTTAGTGATAAATCCCACTTAACAATAGTGAAGCTTCATAAACCGATGTGTAGGGAGTATACAAGTATCCATGTGGAGCTGTCTAACACTTTCAAATCTTTGAACCACAGAGCTCTTAATATCCTGTAAAAACGTAAATTATCAATACACACACTTCTTAAATCATTTTTATGATACGCAAACTCAAAAGATTTAGTCTATCTCATATGGAATTATAAAGTAATGCACTTTTCATGGGAGATGATCTGGGCAAATCTATAGACATATGGAACGTCAAAATGTCTTGAAAAATATTGAATTTTATATAGGCTGTTTATGAAATCAAGCACTACTTATAATGTAAAAGAATCGATTCCAAATTTAAATTTTCAGGAAGCGATTAAGTAAAATTTAACTCAAGAACTTCGACAACTGAAATGGAATTATGTCACCAAATTTACCTAACATAGCGATTCAGTATGCCATTTTTGCATAGAAGCAACTTATAAAGGAACCTCCCTACCTTTTATCTTTAAGGGAACGGCTGTCCAGAGAGCAAACAGTAAATCAAAATTACGTGAAATTAAGCTGACAAGCAATTACGTTATTTTTAACCTTTTTTAAGTTAGAGGATAGTTAGTAAGACAATGACTTATATATTTAAAGTTAATAAAATTCTCTGAAGAACCAATTCTGAAGTACTTTGAAGAAGAAATCTTATCAACCCACGTGTTAGGCAAGTCGTGAGCACTGATTAAAAACCTTTAATTGGAATCTAAAATTAAATTCTAGTTGAAGAACTCCCACAAAATGGAGTTACTAGACACCTATCAAATTTCTATAGATATCTTCAGCAGAGTCTCAGTTTAAACTTTCTCAAACTTCTCTCTAATTCATCCATTTTCTATCATTTTCAAACTCTCAAAAAAAAAAACTCATTAGAAATATCTTTTCAAAAAATCTAAGAAAATTTATTTTAAAACTTGAAAAAAAAAAAAATATGTAACATGCTTTCAGTTGCGGTACATTAACCCTCTATAACAAAAACAACATTTATATACTATTATGATACTTGCACGCAAATTCATTGTCATAAAAGTAAAGAAAAAAAAAAAAAAAACTCAACCAACTTTTTTTCGTATTTTGAGGAAGCTAGAAAAAGATTCGCAACTTAGTTATGGTTTGATGATTTTATACATCATTATAATATATACATTATGTATATATAAATAATGGAATGTGGTTAAAAAGTTAAGAATATATATAAAAAGAGAAGATATAAATTAAATAAAAAAAAAAATCGAGAAAAATTAAATATTAAAATTAAAAATAAAATTACTTACTCATGAACGCATAAATATTGATCATAAATATATACTTACTTTGTCTTAAGTCGAATCATGTGCATAACCATCAGAATCAATAAACGTTTTTTTTTTAAATATGAGTGCATAGTGTGTGCATAGGACGCTGTGAAATAAAGTTATACGAAATAGAGCCATAGTATCCTTCTTGTTCTGGTGAATATTGGAGATAGCATATGGCAGTGTGTAGTTTCCAGGCCTTGCGATCCGTTGTTCATGTCCAATATTTTCTATTAATTTATAAATAATATTATTTATTTAGTTTATCTTATATATTTTATTTTCTAAATTACTTTTGGTTACCAAGGGGATTTGGTAAAGAATAACTAATATTTTTCTTAATTAAATAGCTTGAAGCCGTACTCGTCAATTTCCTACCATACCACCGAGGCCCTCCATGCAGTTCGATGATTTACTGAAAAATAAAGGCATATTAAAAGAACACGCCCTCTTAAATCTCTTTTGATTTTAAGTTCAAAATAAAATATTTTCGAAAAGCCAATACCCTGATTTTGAATCGAACTCTGGTACCCCTCCTAGGATTTTTTATGCATATGACAGTAGCAAATCATAAAAAAATTTTAAAAGACATTGTTTCTTATTCGAAGGCCAAATAAAGTAATTTCGCGTTTATTTCACATGGATTAATTTCACTGCCCCATGCTTAACATGATAGTTAAAGATCATACATATTATTTAATTGTAAAAAATTACCACAAATATATATTTTATTTGAAATGTTTAACATTTGAGGCATTGATAATATTGTATTTTGTATGTTAGAAGAAGTGGTTGCTTGTAAAATATTTAATATTCTGTTGTTATTTTATATGCCTCCATACGAAATCACTTAACTGAATCCAACTATATCCGTTTTGTTGAAGGTTTTATTATTTCAACTTAAATTAAAAATTTTGATTAAATTTTATATTTAAAAAATTAATACCTTAAATATTAATAGATGCTATAATATACTGGTAAATTGAATTATTAGTTAGAAACCATCAAGGTAAATTAAATAAAACCTTCACTTAAAGCAAATAAATCAAGAGATAGAGAGAGAGAGATAAACTTTTATTGAATCTACTTTGTTGCAATTATATTATTATGATCTTGAACTAATTTTCAATTTGTTTAATAATTAATTTTTTTTTTTTTTTTAGTTTTTAATTACTTAATTAAAGAGTATGAAGAATAATATTCTATTTTAAAATGTCATTTTTATACTTCCATTTTATTTTATAGCAATTAAAATCAATTTTAATGTACAGGATTTCTGTAAAATAGTAATGGGGTATTAATTTTTATTCTTTAATGAAATAATTAGATACAATTATACCGATTTGATGTTCTGTAAATTATAATTTCCCTCATTTAAATTTAAAGAATCATTTAATTTCCTATTATTTAAATTTTAAAATCAATTAAATTCAATTTAATTTGAAAAAACTTTTTTATTGAAATATTTTTTGTCGTTTTTTTTTTACAGGGTGACTACATCTGGATTGAACCCTCAACGGGACGAGAATTTGATGTAGCAATCGGAGCTCGTGTTATATCCGCTGAAGGACGTCGTATACAAGTACGTGATGATGATGGAAATGAAGTGTGGTTATCGCCCGAGAGGCGAATTAAGGCGATGCATGGATCCTCCGTTCATGGAGTGGAAGACATGATATCATTAGGTGATTTACATGAAGCTGGTATTCTTAGAAATCTTTTAATTCGTTATAATGAGAACATTATTTATGTAAGTTAAAATTAATACACGTTCTAAAACTATTCTAACTACATTTATTATTATTAAATAATTTTTTTTTATAACATTTTAGACATACACCGGCTCCATATTGGTGGCAGTCAATCCATACCAAATTTTACCAATTTATACAGCTGATCAAATCAAATTGTATAAAGAACGTAAAATTGGTGAATTACCACCGCATATATTTGCAATTGGTGATAATGCATATTCAAATATGAAACGTTACCGACAAGATCAATGTATTGTTATATCGGGTGAATCTGGAGCTGGTAAAACAGAAAGCACAAAATTAATATTACAATATTTAGCTGCAATATCTGGAAAACATTCGTGGATTGAACAGCAAATTTTAGAAGCAAATCCAATTTTAGAAGCATTTGGTAATGCAAAAACCGTTAGGAATGATAATTCATCTAGGTATACAATAGACTTTAATACAATTTTTTGAAATGAATTGAAATTTTAAAATGTACTCTTTTTTTTAAATTTTAGATTTGGCAAATACATAGACATACATTTTAGTGCAAATGGTGTTATAGAAGGTGCTAAAATAGAACAATATTTATTAGAAAAATCTCGAATTGTTTCCCAGAATCCTCATGAACGTAATTATCATATATTTTACTGTTTATTAGCTGGATTATCGAATGATGAGAAAAGAAGATTAGAATTAGAAACAGCATCAGAATATAAGTAAGAAGAATTGTATATATATATTCAAAAATTCAATAATTAAGACGCTTTTAAATTAATTTTAGATATTTAACCGGTGGCAATAGTATACAATGTGAAGGTAGAGATGATACTGCCGAATTTTCTGATATACGATCTGCAATGAAAGTTCTACTTTTTTCGGATCAAGAAATTTGGGAAATTATCAAATTATTAGCAGCACTTTTACATTGCGGTAACATTCAATATCGTGCAACTGTTGTTGATAATTTAGATGCAACAGAAATTCCAGAACATTTAAATGTTGAACGTGTTGCTGCTTTATTAGGTCTTCCAATACAACCATTAATTGATGCTTTAACACAAAAAACGTTATTTGCTCATGGAGAAACTGTTATATCTACTCTATCTAGAGATCAATCAGTAGATGTTCGAGATGCTTTTGTAAAGGGTATTTATGGACGTCTATTCGTACATATAGTCAAAAAAATTAATAGTGCAATATATAAACCACGTGGAACAGCACGAAATTCTATTGGAGTTTTGGATATATTTGGTTTTGAAAATTTCGATCAGAATAGTTTTGAACAATTTTGTATTAATTATGCTAACGAGAATCTCCAACAATTTTTTGTTCGTCATATTTTTAAATTGGAACAAGAAGAGTACAATCATGAGGCAATTAATTGGCAACATATTGAATTTGTTGATAATCAAGATGCATTAGATTTAATAGCAATTAAACAATTAAATATAATGGCTTTAATTGATGAGGAAGCAAAGTTTCCCAAAGGAACTGATCAAACAATGTTAGCTAAATTACATAAGACTCATGGAGCTCATAGAAATTATTTAAAACCTAAATCTGATATTAATACTAGTTTTGGATTGAATCATTTTGCTGGAGTAGTATTTTATGATACTCGTGGATTCTTAGAAAAGAACCGAGATTCATTTAGTGCAGATTTATTGCAATTAGTTAGTACATCAACAAATAAATTTCTTCAATTTATTTTTGCTAATGATATTGAAATGGGAGCAGAAACAAGAAAGCGAACACCAACTCTATCAACACAATTTAAAAAGAGTTTAGATGCTTTAATGAAAACTTTAGGATCATGTCAACCGTTCTTTATACGTTGTATTAAACCTAATGAATTTAAGAGACCAAATTTATTTGATAGAGGATTGTGTTGTCGTCAACTTCGTTATTCTGGTATGATGGAAACGATTCGTATTCGAAGAGCAGGTTATCCTATTAGACATGGTTTCCGAGAATTTGTTGAACGTTATCGTTTTTTGATTCCTGGTATACCACCAGCTCATAAGACTGATTGTCGTCATGCGACATCGAGAATTTGCTCAATTGTTTTAGGAAAAACTGATTATCAATTAGGACATACTAAAGTATTTCTGAAGGACGCACATGATTTGTTCTTAGAGCAGGAAAGAGATCGTGTTTTAACAAGAAAAATTTTGATATTACAACGTTCAATCAGAGGTTGGGTGTATAGAAGAAGATTTTTAAGAATGAAAGCGGCAGCGGTTACAGTTCAAAAATACTGGAAAGGTTACGCCCAACGTCAACGTTATAAACACATGCGTGTAGGTTTAATGCGATTGCAAGCTCTAATTCGATCAAGAGTTCTGAGTCATCGTTTTAGACATTTACGAGGACATATTGTAGGATTACAAGCACATGCCAGAGGATATTTAGTGAGAAGAGAATATGGACATAAAATGTGGGCCATTATAAAAATTCAATCACATGTGAGACGCATGATAGCTGTGCGACGTTATGCTAAAGTAAGGGAGGATTACCGACAATATAATGAAGTATTAAGACTACGGAAATTAGAAGAACAAGAATTAAAACATCAAGGTAACAAACACGCTAAAGAAATAGCAGAACAACATTATAGAGATCGTCTTAATGAACTGGAACGCAAAGACATGGAGAAAGAAATAGAAGAACGACGTCGCGTTGAAGTTAAAAAGAATATTATTAATGATGCTGCCAGGAAACAAGAAGAACCAGTTGATGATAGTAAATTGGTTGAAGCTATGTTTGATTTTCTTCCAGATTCTAGTAGCGAAGCACCTACACCGCATGGAAGAGAAACATCCATTTTCAACGATTTACCGCAACATAATAATTCTCTGAACAATGATGATGTTATTGGTCCTCTTCATGTATCTGAAGATGAAGAAGATCTATCAGAATTTAAATTTCAAAAGTTCGCTGCAACATATTTTCAGGGCAATGTTACTCATCAATATTCAAGAAAACCTCTTAAACATCCATTACTTCCACTTCATACACAAGGTGATCAGCTAGCAGCTCAAGCACTTTGGGTAACAATTTTAAGATTTACCGGAGATCTTCCTGAACCAAGATATCATACGATGGATCGCGATAATACTTCTGTAATGTCTAAAGTTACAGCTACATTAGGTAGGAATTTTATCCGTAGTAAAGAATTTCAAGAAGCTCAAATGATGGGCCTGGATCCAGATGCATTTTTAAAACAAAAGCCACGCTCAATACGGCATAAACTAGTCTCATTAACACTTAAACGTAAAAATAAACTAGGTGAAGATGTTCGAAGACGTCTGCAAGATGAAGAATACACAGCTGATAGTTATCAGTCATGGCTTGAATCACGTCCAACATCTAATTTAGAGAAATTGCATTTTATAATTGGTCACGGTATTTTACGAGCTGAACTTAGAGATGAAATCTATTGTCAAATCTGTAAACAATTAACAAATAATCCATCAAAATCTTCTCATGCTAGAGGTTGGATATTATTATCGTTGTGTGTTGGTTGTTTTGCACCATCAGAGAAATTCGTAAGTTATTTAAGAGCATTTATACGTGAAGGACCTCCCGGGTATGCTCCATATTGTGAAGAACGACTTAAGAGAACTTTTAATAATGGAACTAGAAATCAACCACCATCCTGGCTGGAATTGCAAGCGACAAAATCTAAAAAACCGATTATGTTACCTATTACCTTTATGGATGGAAATACTAAAACACTTTTAGCTGATTCTGCTACAACAGCTCGAGAATTATGTAATCAACTGTCAGATAAAATTAATTTAAAAGATCAATTCGGTTTTTCATTGTACATTGCACTATTTGATAAAGTTTCATCTTTGGGTAGTGGAGGCGATCATGTAATGGATGCAATTTCTCAATGTGAACAATATGCTAAAGAACAAGGAGCTCAAGAACGTAATGCACCATGGCGTTTATTCTTTAGAAAAGAAATTTTTGCTCCATGGCATGATCCAACAACTGATCAAGTAGCTACAAATTTAATTTATCAACAAGTAGTGCGTGGCGTTAAATTTGGTGAATATCGTTGTGATAAAGAAGAAGATTTAGCAATGATTGCAGCACAACAATATTTTATCGAATATGGTACAGATTTGTCAATGGATCGATTGTTTACATTGCTTCCAAATTTTATTCCGGATTATTGTTTAACTGGTGTTGAAAAAGCAATGGATAGATGGGCTGCTCTAGTATTACAAGCATATAAAAAAAGTTATTATGTTAAAGAGAAAGTAATTCCATTGAAAATTAAAGAAGACATTGTTAGTTATGCTAAATATAAATGGCCATTATTATTTTCAAGGTTTTATGAGGCATATAGGTAAATATATATTGATCTTTTTTTTTTGGTTTTAGAATTTTTTTTCTAAAGACGGTTTATAATGTTATGCTCTTCAGGAATTCAGGGCCTAATCTTCCTAAAAATGATGTTATAATTGCTGTTAATTGGACTGGTGTTTATGTGGTTGATGATCAAGAACAAGTTCTATTAGAGTTATCATTTCCAGAAATAACAGCAGTTGCAAGTCAAAAAACCAATAAAGTGTTCACACAAACATTTAGTTTATCAACAGTTCGTGATGAAGAGTTTACATTCCAAAGTCCAAATGCTGAAGATATTAGAGATTTGGTTGTTTATTTCTTAGAGGGATTAAAGAAAAGGTATGATATAAATTTATTTTGAAAAATATATTTCTATATAACCACAAATATCAAAACTACCATTAATCGCTATAGGTTGCTACCACAGCCACCTTTAGATTAAATGAAAATGAAATTTACAAAATCTGCAAAACTTATCCCTTCCAATTACAAATCTACAACTTACTTTATTCCTCATATAAACTAACCGCTTCCTAAATGGTCCATTTTATTTAATTATAATTGTATATACAAACAAAGGCTAGGAAGTTTTCTTTAATTATTTTTTCCAAGTAAGCAATTAATCAAAATTTTTTTTACAATAAAACAATTACATTTTTAAGTTTATTTTTTATTTTTTTAAGATTAATTTTTTTTCATTTAATTGCTGGTTTACATTAATCCACCTACATTCACACTGCAGGGAAAGTATACTTAAAAAATTCAAAGTAAAAAACAAATTTAGTTTATACTACTAGCCCACGATAAGTGTAGAGTTATTTATAATAATCATTGCTTCTTTTTAATAGACCCGCCGAATAGTATTAATGACGAAATAATTAGTTAAAAGTTGAAAAAAAAAAATGTCTTGCAAAAAAAAAGCAAAAAAATACTCTCTAAAAACCTTATTACACGATTTCATATCATCATTTAGGCATTCATCGCAAAGTTGATGTTGATTACTCGTATATTTTTGGATAAAACAATGCCTGTTCATAAATCAAGATAATTTTCACTCAATTTAACTTTCAAAAAATTGTTATTAATTTGATATATAAAATAAAAGTAAATAACCAGTGGAGAGTTTCTTATTAGAACATAAATTTCTTTAACTAAGTAGAAGTCCTCTAATCAAAGTGTTGAAAGTTCTTGTTTTAAAGAGATGATTGGTGTAAAGCTGCATAACTTAGCTGTTTAAGCGTTTGTAGTATATGCTATTTTAAAAGTAATTGATAAATAAATATTTTGCATTGTACGGTCACTAGAAGCTCTGTAAAGTAGGGTTACAAATAACATTGAACGACATAGGAATAAAAGTGACATATGAACGTCACATTTGACTAAGAATCTAAACTTTTCAAAGAAAATTCAAACGAAAATATTAATTTAAAAATTTAGATTGATGAACAATAATTGCAACGTAATCTTTTTTTTTTGTAGTTCTTAAAACTTTTGTAAGTGAATAAGAGTGGAGTTACGTAATATTTGAATACTCCCTGACATATGTTATATATAGTAAATAAATATTACTGTTTACTGTGTACTATATTATATTAATATATAAGTCACTAGTGTATTAATGTTTAATACACATAAAAGTGTAAACGCGATTAAAACAAAAATTTCAGTTTTTGTAAATCTTCAAAAACGAACGTTTTTTGAATTTCACCAGAATAAAATTTTCTTACATAATCGAGTCTCTTAAATTTTTATAGTTGTTATTAATTACTTACACGTGACTTTGAGAAAGACTTTACCTCCTTAATTGAACTTTTGGCCTTATTTTTTATAGACTTATTGATTTGATCTCCATCTTTAGATCAGTATGTTATGAGTTTTTGATTTTCTTGTCCAATTTTCTGACAATATCGATATCGATAAGATATTTATATATTGAAATGTTTGATATGATAATTCTGAATTATAAACAAATACATATATCTTATGTCAAATTTTGCAGTAATGTTTTTTATTTCATTGACAATCATATTAAAATAATACATAAAAAATTAATTCTGAAACTATTCTAAAAACAGTTTCTTACATTTTAAAGAATAAAACTATTCTACCTTTCTAAACTGATTCATTACAAACTTCTGCACTACCTACCACAAACAAACTTTGAATCATCAACATCAAAGAAACAATTTTACTGAATCTATTTAAAAAGTTTCAATAAGTTTCCTATAAAAAAAACTATACTAGAAAACTAAATTTTTTTAATATCATTATTGTTTTTTTATGTGCAATATTATCATCAATTACAATTAATTTTTTTTTTTTTATTTTTGTAATTCTTTTTCTTCTTCATAACCTAAATGTATATTTTACCTCTAGACATATAAAAATAATTTTGTATAAAAACAAAAAGCAAAACAAAAAAAAAAAACAAAACAAATACATAACACACCTGATTTCTTTTCATTGATGCTATTTTACCCAAAAAAAAAACAAAAAACAGAAAATATGGTTTTTTTTTTTTTTTTTTCTTTTCATACATTGTTTTTTTTTTGTATACATTCTGTCATTACTATGATTACTTCTTGTATTTAATAGTTGTAAGTTATGCTGCATTTAAAAAGCTTAAAAATATTTTGTATTGTCTCATCCTCTTTGAAATTATAGAAAAAACAACAACAACAACAAGAACAATAACAAATATTAAAAGAGTTCATGGGAAATTTGAACAACTCTATAAACAAACCTACAAAAATATTTTCGTATTCCGTATTTAGATTTTTAAAAATATTCCGAATCTCTCTTCACATTTAATATAATAATGGTTACTTTATGGTTTTGATATGGTATATATATATGCATATAGATACAGAGTGTTTCACCAAAAACCTGTCATAGACCTAGATATTATTTTTTTGAAATTCGAAACAACAAAAAAAATTCTTCTAGAGGTGACGCTAATTCTCATCTATTTGGGAGATATGAGCTTTCAAAAATTTTTTAAGCTTTATGCACATGTAAATTCGAAACCATAGAAGATAAAATAAACCCATATTTAAAATTATAAAGCTTGGAAAATTTCCAATTTAAAACCTTGTCAACTAGGGTTTTAATGCTCTTAGAATGAGATTTATCGAAGTTTTAAACTAAAATATCATTCAAAGCTATTAAAATACCGTTATTCAAAAAAAAACAACGGTATTAACATAATTTTTTCAGTATCCCTTAGTCTCCTTCTCCATGAATGTAACACACTTTCAGTAGCACAAAAATTAGAGTAACTTATCCCAAACTCATATCTCCCTCCCTAAAATAATTCCTACTTCCATAGCTGATTATTATCGAAACACCCTGTACTATATGTATTATTTTTAATGAATAGAAAATTAAATCAAAAATAAAACTTGAAATTATAAATCTTAAAAAAAAAAAAATTAAAGCACATATATTATACATTAGTAATTTAATAAAAAAAAAAAAACAACAACAAAAAAAAAACTAGTAATTCCTATCCCTACAACAAATAAAAAAAAAACCAACCCATCACTATTTTTTTTTTTTGTATTTTTGCAATAATTGCACAAAAATCTTATTTTTCTACTTCATTACACTTTTAGATCTTGTACAGTATAGTGATCGACAAATTATTAATTTATTATTATTAGTTATATCCAAAAGATATATATCTTAATATATATCATTATATATATATATATAGATATATTTATACACATATTCATATTACCAAAAATAATAGTAATAAAAAAAAATAACCTTGAAAAAAAATTTTTTAGTTAACTACAAATTTTACTTTCATTCGATTTTTTTCAATTAACTTCTTACTTGTGATTTTTAGATCAAAATTTGTGATAGCTCTACAAGATTACAGAGCACCTGGCGAAGGCACAAGTTTTTTATCATTTTTAAAGGGTGATCTAATAACACTTGAAGAAGATTCAACAGGTGAAACAGTTTTAAATAATGGATGGTGTATAGGTAGATGTGAACGTACACAAGAACGTGGTGATTTTCCAGCTGAAACAGTATATGTATTACCAACATTATCAAAACCTCCATTAGATATATTGGCATTATTTAATGCTGATGAAGCATCACATGGTCGTCGTTTAAGTATGGTATCAAATGGTGTACAAGAGCCAAGAGATAGACCACATAATTTAGCTGAATATGCATTAGATCATTTTAGATTACCACCAAAAAGAACAATGTCAAAAACATTAACATTAACATCAAAAAGGAATCCAGATGAAATATGGAGGTAAATACATTATTTTGTTGGGAAAACTTAAATTGAATCAAAAAATAATTTTAATTTTTTTTGTATTAATGTACAATAGATATTCAAGAGATCCGATTAAAGCTCCATTATTAAGAAAATTACAAAGTAAAGAAGAATTAGCTGAAGAGGCATGTTTTGCATTTGCTGCTATATTAAAATATATGGGTGATCTGCCATCAAAAAGACCCAGGATGGGTAATGAAATAACAGATCATATATTTGATGGACCACTTAAACATGAAATACTGAGGGATGAAATTTATTGTCAAATAATGAAACAATTAACAGATAATAGGTAAATATCATTGAAACATATTGTGAATTTTATAAAATTTATTTATCATATTTTTTCAAAAACTTTTTAGAAATCGTTTATCAGAAGAACGTGGTTGGGAATTAATGTGGTTGGCAACTGGTTTATATGCATGTAGTCAAAGTCTATTAAAAGAATTAACATTATTTTTACGTTCAAGAAGGCATCCAATATCACAGGATTCATTACATCGACTTCAAAAAACCATTCGTAATGGTCAACGTAAATATCCACCACATCAAGTTGAAGTTGAAGCCATACAGCACAAAACAACACAAATTTTCCATAAAGTATATTTCCCAGATGATACTGATGAAGCATTTGAAGTTGATTCATCGACAAGAGCAAAAGATTTTTGTCATAATATAGCACAACGTCTTAATTTAAGGTCAAGTGAAGGTTTTAGTTTATTTGTAAAAATTGCCGATAAAGTTATATCTGTTCCCGAGGGTGATTTTTTCTTTGATTTTGTACGACATTTAACTGATTGGATTAAAAAAGCCCGTCCGATACGTGACGGTACTAATCCACAATTTACATATCAAGTATTTTTCATGAAAAAACTATGGACAAATACTGTGCCGGGTAAAGATCGTAATGCTGATTTAATATTTCATTATCATCAGGAATTACCAAAGTTATTAAGGGGTTATCATAAGTGTTCAAGAGAGGAAGCATCAAAATTAGCTGCATTAGTATATAGAGTTAGATTTGGTGAAAATAAACAAGAATTGGCAACTATACCGTAAGTAAAATTTTTTGAGAATTTGATTTAGTGAAAAAATCACAAAATCAAAATTAGTCTTAAATTTATTTATTAAAAATTGCATACTTTTAGGCAAATGCTTAGAGAACTTTTACCATCCGATTTATTAAAGATGCAAAGTTCAAGTGAATGGAAAAGATCTATTGTTGCATCATATAATCAAGATGCTGGTATGAGTTCAGATGATGCCAAAGTTACATTCCTTAAAATAGTTTACAGGTAAATTATAGATTTAATTTTTTTTTTGGGCTTTTAAAAAAAAATCAAGTTTTTTTAAAAAAATAATTTTCTTTCAATGCTATCAGTCTTGAGGGTAGACATGAAGGAAATTATTTTGATGATTAAATATAATGGTAAATTTTGTTATAAATTTTTAAATCTATCCGTTTGCAAAATTTAGGACGCTAGAAATTTTTAATATATAACATTATATTGTCCAAATTTATAATTTATTTGTAATATTATGATATTTATAATCTTAAATTAATATTTTTTTAAATATTTTTTAGATGGCCAACATTTGGTTCAGCATTCTTTGAAGTTAAACAAACGACAGAACCTAATTATCCAGAAATGTTACTAATAGCAATTAATAAACATGGTGTTAGTTTAATTCATCCTCATACAAAGGTATATATTGTTTGTTTAATTTATTATTTTTAATTAATTGATTTATCCACATTTAATAATAAAATGATTTCAAGGCAATTTTAAGGAAATTTTAAGGGATAAAATAATTGATTCAAGGTAATAGAATCAAATTATGTAAAATGAATGAATCTGTTTCATAAGTTTGTTATTGCATGTTAGTTCACATATTGTGGACTCCTACAAGTATACTATTGTTTATTATTTTTAAAAAATAATAAGTAATTTAATAAGTAAATGGAAAAAAATATTAGAATCACATATGATTTTGTTAGGCATCTCAAAAATCCCTCCAAATATACAGAATCACTTAAAGTATTCTAGAATTATGTTTGCAAAGTATGCAAAACAAATTCGAAAGTTAATTCTTTCATAACCATATATAAAATGATAACCAACCCAAAAAACTGTATTTCACATGACTTTATATTATTGTTCCCCTATTGTCATTTAACTACTTATGACTTGGTTGTATTTTAAGTAATTGGATGTCACATTTACATATGTATATATAAATGTTATGGAAGTAGCTAATAACCTGATTTCCAGGCAGCCTTTATGGACCATCCCATTTTCTTATAAAGATTTTTTGTACAGTGATTTCTCAATTGAAGATTGAAAGTAAATATGAAAATAATGACTTCGATTGTTTCTTTTAATCTAAATGTATATTTGTCTGATTTAATGTATTGGCTAGGAATTGAAATTTAAAACATATATCCAAGCATGATATGGAATTCTGAATTTCCTTATCAATCTTTTTATAAGAAATATATGCACTCTAAATTACAATTCAGTGTAAAATTGCCCATTATTCACCTATGATTAATGCAAAAACATATTAGTACCTAACTAATAATAGTTTCCTAATATTTATACAGTAACATTTAACTCATATAAACCATAAAACACTCTGGGCACTTAATTCAGCATCCTCACTAAAACAAAAGAGTTCAATGCATTATTATTAAGAACTTTTTAATTCTATGCTATTACTAATACTATTTTTTTTTAATTTTTAGGACATACTTGTTACACATCCATTTACACGTATATCAAATTGGTCATCGGGTAATACATATTTTCATATGACAATTGGTAATTTAGTAAGGGGCTCGAAATTATTATGCGAAACATCATTAGGATATAAAATGGATGATTTACTCACATCGTATATATCATTAATGTTAATAAATATGAATAAAAATAGAACAATAAGAGCTAATTAATACTATAAAATTTTTTATTTATAATTAATATTTTTATTTTATTTTATTATTTAATTTAATTTTTTATTTTTTTTTTTTTGTTTATTTTATCACAAAAATAATTAACAAATTAAATTTTATTAAATTATAAATAAAATTAGAGAAAAATTAAAAAAAAAAACAATTCTTGTAGTTAGAAAAAAAAAAAAGAATTAATATAATAAAATTTTATTTTTGTTTATTAAATATTATTTTTCAAATAATAATTTATTATTTAATTTTTGGCATTTTTAAATTTTTAATTTTAAAAATAAATAAAATATTATATCATTTGTTTATTATCTTAATTATTATTTTTTTTTTTATTAATATTATTAAATAATTAATTATTAATAATTATTGTTCGTTATTAATCGGTTACAATTTAAATTAAATAGAATATTAGTTTTATTTGAAATATATTTAAAAAAAAAATATATATATATATAATTTATATAAATATTATTAACGTTTCTATTTTAAAAATAAATAATTAAAATAAATGTAGTATTTTGTTTCAAAATTTAATTTAAAGTTTTCTTATTTTTATTATAAAATTTTTTTCCAAAAAATTTTTCAAAAAAATATCAAAGTTAAACATTTAATTTTTTTTTTTTGAACTAATAAATAAATAAAATGTATTTAAATTATATAAAAACTAAATATTAATTCAAAATTAATATAAATAAAAAGAAAAAGTTTTAAATTTAAATAAAATATATTAAAATAAAAAATAAAATAAAAATTGTTTAATAAAACTTATAAATAAAATTATTTAAACACAAAATGGATTTAATATACTGGCATTGATTTGTTATTAAAAAAAATATATATATTAAAAAAAATGAATATAATTATAAAGTATATATATATATATAATATAATTACAGAATAAATGAAAAATAATTAAAAAAAAAATATTTTATTAAAAATAAGATTGTTTTACTTATTTTTTGTTTTATTTTATTAATATTAATATTGAAATATATTTCTTTTATAGTTATGCAGGGCTAGTAAACCTTTGTTATACAGTCATATTGTTGTACCGTTTTACGGAATCACTTAATTTTTTAAATTTAAAAATTTAAAGGATAGAATAAATTTCGAATGAAGAAGTAATAAAGAAGTTCTTCTAAAAATCAATTCAATCCGAAAATAAACTAATAATTATCAAGCGCTGTAAGATCTTCTATTTCAGCTCCGTTTTGAGGGATTAAAAATATGTATTACTTTCAGTTTTCATTTAAGTTATAAGAACCTATCAAAGTTTAATTAGGAATTTGTCTTGGCAATGTAGTATGCAGTACTATACAGTCTACCAATGAGTCCTGTATAGGACAAAATACTTCTGAAACTTCAACAAAAGCAACTAAGCAAATGTTTATATGTAATGATGTTGATGAATCCATTAAATGCAAAAAGTTGAATGAAAAAGAAGTACTGTTAAGGAAAAATTTTCATATTTTCAAAAGTGGGAATATACAGTAGAAAAATAGACCTAATTTAAGCAAACCCTTTAGTTAAAATATTTTTTTTTTAAACATGTAAAAATCAAAAACCAAACTTCAATTGAAGTAAAGCCTAGAAGGCAAATGAAACATATGCCCAAATAAAATAAGAATAGCAACATGGAATGCAAACGGGTCCCTAAAAAACATAGATAAACTTGAATTGCTCTTCAACTCGGAGAACTTAGATATATGTTTACTATCTGAGACTCATTTGACAAGCAAAATAAAACTAAAACTATGAGGCTATACAACTTATAATACGGATCATCCTAGTAACCAAAAAAAATGAGATAGTGCAAAATTGATCAAAAACGGTATTAAATAAACCGAAGAATCCAGAACTCTGTCAGGGGAAATTCAACTAACTTCAGTCAAAATTAAGTGTACTAAATAGGATTAGAAGCGAAGGGCCGCAGTTCTTTGTCCACTAAATTGTAACATAAAAAAGGATATTTTTTTAGATCTGCTCAATGTTCACGGGCATAGATTTATCTTAAGAGGTGACAATGCCAAAGATACAGTTTATATATTCGGAATGACCTCATCACAAGAAAGAGAGCTAAAGAAAGCTATTCCAAAGCTCGAATGTTGTCATCATTTAAGTGGTAAACCAACTTAATGATCAACTGATACCACAAAGACTCCAGATATAATGGATTTCTTCATAACTAAACGTTTCTCATCAAATTTTATGTACATGGAAGATAACTATGACTTAAACTCCTATCACTCTGCTGTAATAATGAACTTAAGAAAAAAGGTTCCCAAAATAATGTACAAACCTACTTTTTCAAAAAAACTCCACTTAATGGAAAAGCTTTAAATATATTACAGAGAAATATTTATATGGATATTAGTTTAAACATCAAAGTAAGTTAGTTTAAACATCAGATTTAAAACTGGAAGGATTTATAAACCTAGTTCAAAAAATTTCTAGGAATCGGACTAAAATAACGAAAGATAAGACAGTAGCACCAAAATATCCTTAAAGAATAACTATACAAATTATCCTAGTCACTTAAAAGAGCCTTACAACAACTAAAATCTTAAGCCATACTACATCTAAATTTTTCAACAAAATTTTACAATTACATTACCTGGAACAAAGGAAACAAACAACTCGATGTGGAAAGCAACAAAGAGCCTAAAAAATCAATAATCCAAGTCCGGCCACTTAGAAAACACGACTGGCAGCTGGACAAAGGGTAGTAAGGGCAAAGCCATTCTATTTATGAAATACTAATTTATTTTGATTTTATTAAGATAAAAATTGTTCTACATCCATGTAAATTAGAAAATTTTCTTAAGCTAAGTTACAAGACTAAAAACTATATTAACATGGAATTGAATAAATTTTAAAAATTTCTTCTAAGAACTGTAACCTATATTTTTAATATAATTCAAAACTATCGAGCGTCAATATATAATTGCCAACTTCTTCTTTATAATTATGATAAGTATAACCACAGGAGTCCTATCAGATCTATTTTTTTTTAAATCTTTAATGGTATAATTACTTTTGGTCAAATTAAAAGTGAGTAATCATATTAGAATGTTATACATTTATAAAGATTTAGGGAAGTTTATAATGAGAATTGCGTTTGACTTAAATAAGTATTAAAGTAAATAAATACAAGTTTAAATGTAAAACGCGAACATACTCGCGTTCTGCTTCAGTTATTTTGATGACTTAAAAACTACTTAAAGATCTTTTAATATTTTTAGAAATTCTTGTAAGAAAATAATGGAATTCCTTTAAGAATCTTTCAGAAAAGGGGGAAGATGAATTTCTTATAAAAATTTTATTAAGTGTTGTGATGATGTTATCATGATAATATTTTTTTTTAACTTAAGATTGTTGTTTTGAATTTTCAGAGCCGTGAGAACCTCAAGATGTAGTGTCTTAAAGATTTCATTTTATATATGTATGTAGTATGTATAGTATGTACTGTGTATAGTAAATAATATATAAATTAATATTCATAACTTTTTTTAATGAACCTTTTTTGCTGTTTTTTACTCATGTTATAATTTTGTTAGGTCAAAGTAAGAAATCAAAGCGAAATTCACTTGTTTGCTGTTATGAGGAAGGTGTTTTCCTTTAAAATATTTAATTTGAAACGCAAAAAAATATTAAAAAAAAATACAAAAGAAACGTGGGAAACTAGTAACTACTATATATAAGTTGAAGTAATTTTTTTAAAAAATTTTAATTTTTATTATAAGTTATTTAGTTTTCTTACTTAATTTGATTTTCAGAATTTTTAAAGAGCATCGACCTAAAAGAATATAGTTGTCATTTTATCAAAAGTAATAGTCATTGTAAAAAATTAGGGAGTTTTAAGTTAAGAATTTTTAAATCAAATGAACTTTGAAATTTAACTTTGAGTAGTAAAAAAAATTCCGATCAAAATATTAATCATTTCCAATATTAAATTAAATTTAACTATGGCAGGTAATTGGAAGTAGAGATACAAATAGCCAGAGAAATAAAAACATATATTCGAATCCTGCCTAAAATCAATTGTTCCATGTGTTTCGAAAGCTTCGCACCTCAGCTTCATCATTTAAGCATTCTGCATAAGTTACTTAAAACTCCCCGAGAACTTCTCCACAGACAAATACACAAAAGAAAAGAAATGTGGACAGGCTACATATTGAAGAAAGACTGCATTTCCAAACAAGAGTTGGAGTGAAAGTCCCAGAAAACTGAAAAAAAATACCGAACCAAAAGAAAATACGAGGATAAGGGAAAAGACGACATTCTATGGAGAAATTCAGTTAAAAAACAAGACTTTGTTTGAAAATTCTAAAAGAAATGCAGGTGCACAGGGTATGTACTAAGAAACTCTATTGTCAAACACTGGAAGTGCACTAAAGGAAAATAATAGAATTGGAATAACTCATAAAATCACCGAACCACCAATCATAGAAAATAAAATATAGTTGGATATGCCACATATACTGAGGAGAGATACAATTGCCAAAAAAAGAGTTCGATTATAGGCCTCAGTGGAAAGAAAAGTATACACACTCAGAAGATGGAAAAGAACCCATGAATAATATAAAAAAAAATTAGAAGAAAAATATGAACAGAAATAATATCATTAGACTAAAAGAGAAACAGGTGCTGTAAGGTCTTTGGTTGTTCGTGATTTCTAATCATAAAAGACCTCTAACCATATTTAATGGGATAAACACCCAAACAGCTTATAAAGCATATTGTTAGAGAAGTTAATGTGAACAAGAGATTAGAAGGGACATGTTAGGTTCAATAAGGGTTGAACGCAAAGTTTTTAAAAGAATAAGTACAGTTCTTGAATTTTTTTAATTTGTAAAAATTAGAAGAAAACCAATATGGTAGTTATGTCTTTCACATACTGTAAGTAGGTCTTTTAGAAAGATTAGCTATTTTAGAATTCTAGCTTGAAATGGTTTTAAAACAGGTGTATAATAGGATTGAGCGACATTGCTAATTTTAAGGCGAGATGGTTGTATTTTACATACGTTATGTCTGTAATATATTCCACAAGTAACTTGTAATTAAACATTGATTTCATTTTTAAAATACACTAAAGACATTAATGATTAAATTTTAAATATTGTTAAAATATTAAAATCTCAAAAATTATAACTATTTTACATCAGAGCGGCCAATCCAACAACACCTGTTTTCGAACAGCTACGGCTGAACTAGCGAGAAACGGGTACACTTGGAAGGATATCAAGTTGTTGGCGAACCATTGAGTCCAATGGAAGAGGCAAGTGGATGACCTATGTTCCCACAAGGAGTAACAGGAGAAAAAAAGTAAAATACAATACTATGGGCCTATTTTTACAATTTTTATTTAAAATGTTTTATCCATTATTTTAAACCAAATACAAAACTTATTAAATTAGTTTAAACTTTAATACTTTTGTACTAAACCAAGATACTGAATATTCCACAAAATCATAATTTTTCTGAATTATAATAAGGACTCAATGATTTAACCATATGATCCTTTCCAAAAAAGTTAGTTTTTTACCAAGGAATATCCTAAGGATTATATTCGTATACCAAATAATTTTCCAACTTGAAAAGCATTAATCTTATAATGAAAGAAATAAGTTGGGATTTCTTCAGGTTCTATTAAATACAATTATTTCAAGGACAGAACCCATTCTTTTTCCTTAATAGAATCTAAATGAGAATTCACCCAAAAAGAAGATTTAAATAAAATAATAAGAATAAGAATTTGTTAGGGAATTACTTCCCTTCTTATTTGCTATACATACCTATATATTATACATATATATTCAAAGTCTTAATTAATATTTTCTAGGTCATTCCAATTAGAAAAACATCTTTTTCTGTTTTTTGAGAAATTGGAGACAATATTAAAATTCATTTCATATTAATTTAAATTCAAAATTCCAATTCCATTAAAACACTCTTCACTACTTCTTAACACGCAAGCAATTGCAGTTGACTGCTGTGTCTGAATTCTTTGAGGTGGCTTTTTTCTTTTCAGTTCGTTTTGATTCGTGTAAAATTGAAATTTAAATTGTAAAATTGTAATTTAGAAAATTGTAAAAATTTCTTAGAAGAGTAATTAATTCAATATCATATCATCATTTCATCTGATAGGTAGTATATAACTCTTCCACTGGTATAATACTTTTAAAGGGTTTTCCTATTCTTAGGTCTTTAATTTTTATATATGTATAGTGAAAAATCTTTGTGGGAAAATCTATTTTACAATTTTTGTTGTTGTTGTTATTTTTTTCAACACTTTGGTTTTTTTTTTTAATTATAAGAAAGACTAAAAAAATGCTAATTTTTTTTTTTTTTTACTTTTATAAGATTGGGGAAGTTTTTTTTCGTATTAGAGAGTGGATGTTGAATTTAATTTAAATTTTTCATCATTTTATGGTGATGGATGATCGGAAATTGTACTTTAGGTAAAAGTATAAAATATAAAAAAAAAACGCACAAACAATTACTACCACAAATAACTTTGCATTCCCATTGTCATTGTTACCTTTTTTAAAAATACAAATAAATACTGAATCTGATTCATTTTGCATTTTGTTTTTTTTTTTTTTTAACCGTGGGATCTTAAAGAGTTAATGAATTCAAGATTTTATAGTTCACTTGTTTCATTTTGGTTTCGTCATATTTCTGTTTTTTTTTTAAATTTCTAATTAGAATTAATTTTATTAGTTTGATGGGTGCATTTTGAAAAGGGAATGTAATGTAATACCATAAAAAAAACACTTTACAGAGCATTAGAGCGCTTGTGGAATTTGGTTTGGGCGCTCAGAGCCTTGGCCTATGTAGCCAACCGATATTGATAGTGCGTATCGTCACTGGCATTACTAATGTTGCAGAATTTACAGTACTTTCTCAAAAGCTATATCACATATTTATAGAGAGATGTCATAGTAAGCTATGTTAAGTTAATTACATAATATTTAATTTAGTTTTAGTTTTTCTTTAGAACACTCAACATTGTTGGAACAAATACATAGGTTTATATCAGAATATAAACCATGTTTCATTTTATTTAATACCCAACAGCCTATTTAAATAATCATTGTAGGTCAGAAATTTTAATAATCCTTTAAAAAGTTATTAAATTCCAAAAAAAAGACCTTTCATAACATGGAAAATTAGATTTACAAGTAAAATTCTACAAGAACTCTAAATTGAGTACTTTGTAAAAATTTCGAATTTTCTATTTAATGCAAAATATATTTTAAAATTGTAACTAATTTTTTTAAGTTGTAATTAGACGGATAAACGATATTGTGATATTATTACAATTCTAAAAACACTTTTAAAAAAATAAAATGTTCTCCTAGTCTAAAAATCTGAATAAAATAGTTTACAAGTTTATTTTTCAATTTAATTAATTTTTGTAATTAGAATTTAATTTGTTAATCAGTTAATTTGCACAATTTACAAGTTTACTATAATTGAGTAGAGAATATTTACACTTGTACATTATGAAACAACATTATTTTACAATTGTTGGCATAAGCAAATTTTACTTGTAGATACAATTTGTAAACTTCTAAAAACGATGAAATAGACTCAATCAGTTATAGAAATTACTACTATATCGATTTCTCAATTCAAAAAACTCTAAATGAGAACTAAAATGTCAAAAGTACCAAATAATCAACTTGGATCCTTTGACTAGAGTAGATTTCAGCAAATCAAGAGTAAATTATAGAACTAATAACATTTACAATTTCATAAAAAATTAGTTTGACTTAAAAATGGTTTGGGCAATAACTATAATTAAACGTGTACAGGTTGTTCAGGCACTTGTGGAAGTGAAATACTTCAAGAAGGCCTTTAAATGTACTTTAAAACGAGGAAGGAGTGTAGTAGAGTAGACTGTATCAACTCTAGGATACCCGTATGACCGTATTATAAACATTATATCATCCGATTAATTACTTTTGGCAAATTTCAAAATAAAATGGGATATTGATGATCCAAAACGGTATATAAATATATTAATATATAATCTATTATTAATTATATAATCAAAGACTTCTAAATTGATTTACATTCAAAGTATTAATAGACATTCTTCCACACAAATCAAATATCCCATCAAATATTAAGAAACTCTATGGTCTGATTAATATTAGACTTATTAATTTTAATCTATGGCGGATTTGGATTTGGCGTGATGTATTTTTAGATTATACCAATAAAGTGCTACTTATTTAATTATAATATTCATTTAATTATTTTATACTATTATTAAATTTGATCGTAAGTTGGTAATAAAAATTATTTAAATGTTAATTTATTGCATATTTTTAGGCTAATACTTTTCAATATTTTTAAGGACTACAACTATACAAGCTATTATGATTACTTATTATTTAGTATTATCTTTATTGATATCCTTAGTATCCTTTTAAAAAATCCTTACATATTTTTAATTTTTTTTTTATTAACTTTGTTTTAATTGGAGTAACTCCATACCATTTTGACAGATTTCCTTATTAAAAATCATCAAATATCATTTGTATAAACTTCAAGAGTTCCGTTTAAAAAAAAGAAAAAAGTTTTTTATTTTAAAGTTTGAGGTTATGTTAAATAACGATTTATTTTTTATTTTTACAGGCTTTTGTTTTTTATTTTAACTTTTATTAATTTTAATTTAATGCAAATTTTAAACTAGAATATCTTATTGTATTAAAGAAAAAAAATTGAATTTTAAGATTTGTGAGAAAATTGTCTGAGAAAAAAAAAGAAATGAAATAAAATTATTTATATATATATATATATTTTTAATAATAGAGATTTAAATTTATTTTTTTTTTTTTTTAAATTATCATAGAAAAAAAATGCAAATTAATTTGAAAGTAAAAAATTTTGATGCCATTTTTGTTTTTTTAAAGTCAGGTGAGAAAATTTTTTTAATTTCCGTATTGATATACTGTTAATTAAAATTGTATTATAAACTTGAAATGACTTCCTTTAAAATGAAAAAAAAAAAAAACAAAAAACTCATTAAGGTTAAAAATTTAGTTAATAAATTTTAACTGAAGAAAAGGAAATTTAATTAATTTTAAGACAATTGAAAAGAAATTGACACCATTTTTTTGACTAAATTTTATTTGACTAAAAATTCCCAAATAATTAAAAAAGAATCATGCTATCAAGCAGAGTAAGAGTGAAATTAAAAGTTTTTCAAATGAAGTAGTCTATTGCTAGTACTAATATTAAAATATGTACTTGTATATTGTACTTAAACAATTTTTAGTATCCATTTCAATCGTAGACTTCTATTAAATTTTAAAGTTTCATTTAAATAATAATGAGATTTCTTCCCCTAAATTGTAAAAGTGTAAGCTTTTCCATACTGTAGGATATGTGAGTCTTATTAGCATGCATTTTAATGTAGCTTCAAGTTAGATTTCATATAAATGAATGCTTATTGAGCTGCGGAAGATTTTCCCGCCAAAAATATACTAGATATTAGTAAGATATTTAAGTTCCAAAAGTTCAAAAATATTATAAAATATATTAAATATTTTAAATACTTAAGCAATTTACTATTTAATTGCTTTATTTAGTGATTACTTGGATAAATCGAATTACTAAATCAATTGTTGGGATAGACTCATTTATATATATTTAAAATATTCTGTCTTAAAACTATTTTTTTGAGGTTTAAGATATCCTGTAGTTAAAGAAACACGATAACAAAATTTGGAAAATCAAACGACAATTTAAAATCTCATGATTGGTTTCTACCTTGTTAATATAATTAGTAATCTTTTGGAAACAAATACAGTCTGCGCTATTTATTTTACTGATTCCTGAAAAAACCTAATATTTAAAGATTTCTACATTGTTTAAGATTAATTTAACCACTGTTTAATATTAAATATGACAGAGTCTCTACTCAGTTCTTTGTTCGACATTAAACTACATTAAAAATCCACATTTGTAATATTTAGATTGACAGAGTGTATACTCTAGTGACAGAGTAATTAATATAAAAAGGTATAAATGCTAATTATAAGCTATATAGTATTAAGGGCCAATGGCCGCAGATAACTAACAATAGATAGATTAGAACAGAAGAATAAATAACAAATATAGAAGAGGTCAATATTCATGAAACATGACTAATTTTAAACTTCTTAAATCATTTTATTTCTTTAACAATGTTAGAAAATTTAAACAATGTATAAAATGATTTGTAAAAAATAAGATTCTAGGATCTTAAGAATCATTTTTCTTAACTTTGACGACATTTTGTTGAATTTTTGAGTTGTTTTTATCTTTCTTAATTATACTGAAATAAAAAATTTTAATACAAAATAATTTCCCACAATTATATAAAAAAAAAAAGAATATAACAAAAAAATTCTATCAAAGTTATAATGTATATTATTATTTCCGTCAATTGTTCTTACATAAAATAACAACTCTTCATTAGATTATTTATTAAGAAATTTTTTTTCATCATTATTATTTTTATTATCTTGTAAATCAAATTTTATGATTAAATACAGAAATGTATAATAAAAAGTTAAATTATTTAAAATTACAAATTTTGACCTCTATAATAATATAATTAGAAGGTTTTGCTTGTGATATTTTTTGCACTTAAAACAATTTTAGAAATTAATTAAAATGTTGATGTTGAAATGTTGTAAAATTGCATTTATATAATTAGTTGTTAAATAATTTTGTAATTTACAATTTTAACATATATATATATATACATTTATAAAATGCAACTTCTCTAATTTCCTGTACAATTTCAGTATAATTTTCAAACATGTGTTTTCTTTTAATTGTATCTTTCCGGTTTTTAAAAAATTTCCTCAATCTTAAACATTGTATTCTATCGTTTGATTCGTCGATAGATATTTTTATACACTCAATAATTAATTAGAATTTCATTAAAGTCCAAACGTGGCTCAAGGGTTCATTAAATTCCAAAAGTGGTTTCTCAATCGTAAATAATATTAAAATCATATCATTGGTCTTAAATATTCCAAAGATTTTTTTTCTTCTTAATTCTTAATTTTATTAGGGATTGTAATGGCGAGGATAAGAATTTTAGATTCAGTCGAGTATTCTTATTGTATCTGTAGTTCCAACGCCAACTTGTATTAGGATTTTTTACATCATGGCATTATTTTTTTCTTAGTTTAGGGTTCTTGTCCACAATTTTGTGGAGTCTTGTTATAGTTGGGAGAAAAATTTAAAAGAAAAAGTACACATAAAGACGTAAGTTAAGTCTCGACTTTTCTTCGTTCTAAGATTGATTTCTTTTAAGGATCCTTTCATCTTATTACAACATTAATAAATGTAATTTACTTAGAATTTAAATTTTTACAATTTAAAGCGGTATTGAATGGTAATTCTTTTTCTTAATTAATTCTTAATTCTTTTTGGTAATATGGTCTTCTTCCAGAATAAGAGAACCGGGCAGACATCTAAGGCAATAGGATTATTTAAAATAAATAAAAAATCACAAAATTTATTACAAAATAATTTATATATTTATTTTCAATTTGTTTTTTATGCTCATTTTTTATATTTTTTTTTATTTTATATTTTTTTTTTTTTTAGTTTTTCTATTTTTTCAAATTGATTTTTTTTTTTTATATTATTTTTTATATAATTTTTTGCTTTTTAATATAAATTTTTTAATTCATTTCTGATTTTTTTTTTTTTTATATAATATTCTCTAATATATATAATACAAATTAAAAAATATATATATATCTTAGTATTAATAATTAAAGTTATCTGTTTTATTTTTTTTGTTCTTTTAATGATTTTTGTTCTTTTTTTTTTTTTTTAGTTTATATATAATAAATGAATTTAAAATTTTTTTTCTTTTAAGTCAGACAAATATTCGTCAAAATTTTGTTTTATTTTAATTTGCTTTTGAGTCTTTGTTTTGAGAAACAAAAAATTTTTTAAAAAATATGTACAATGGAAACTTAAATTTAAACCAAAAACAAAAAAAAAAAAAAATGAAAGCTAAATTAATATTAAATTAAAAAAAAAATTAAATACATACATCCACTACTCATACAAATATTAAATTTATATTAAATATTTTGAAAGATACCATGAAATGAAGATATAGAGTAAAATAAATAAAATTGTACCCACAAAAAAACAGATAATTAAAGTAAATAACGCAAGAATCGTAGTTTATTGTAAAAATAGTAAAAAATTTGAAAAGTTAAATATAAGAAAATTATATAAGTTAATTAGAAAAATTAAAAATAGAAGTTTTTTTTTTTGGTTTACAATCAAAGAAGGAATGAAAATGACTTATTTTTAAATTTTTAACTAAAAAAATTTATCAATTTTGTAATTATAAACTCTTCACTAATTGCTAAATAATTTGCTTTTGTTAAAATTTATAACAAATTTAACTTGTCATGATTATTACAGTCCCTAAAGTGTCTCTAAAGATTTATTTAAACAATTATTAAGTTAATATCTTTAAAAAATTATAGAATTAAAAGTTTAAAACTTATTAAATATGTACTGTAAATTGTTTTTAAAATTGGACAAGTTTCATGAATAAAAATCTATTTTTAATAGTTAAATTTTAAACAATTTATGAACTTTTAATGATATTTAAATACTTTTAAGAAAATATTTTACTAATTTAATACTTTTTTTGATACAAAATTTTATTTTGAAGTTTTAAATTCTATAATTATTTTGTTTAAAAGAATGAAACTCGAAAAGTTTATTTAAGCTAAAAATTTAGCAAAATGTACAAAGTTATTCATTACAAAATTGAAAAAAAAAAACATAATTTAAATTCAAAAAGAATTATATAATATATATACTAAAATACATTCAATATATATTTTGAATTTAATATTTTTCAAAATAATAACTAAATTTTTAAAATTAATTTATATAATATTGTTTTATTTGAATATGATTTTTAAAATGACTTAAATACAAAAAAAATTTAATTACATACAACAATAATAATAGTTGTAATATTTAGGATATTTAAAAGATTACATTTAATAAATTCATTTTTAAAAATAAATTAAAAACTATTTATTTAAATTTTTTTTTATTATTTAATTATTTTATAATTTAAATATGACGAGATATTTTTGTTTTTTTTTTTTTATGTTATTATTACACGACAATTATTATTTAAAAAAAAATATATATATATATTAATATATATGAGAATTTAAAATATACACACATTATTTTAAAATTAAAGAATTTAAAATTAAAAAAAATAAAAATGCTTTTATAGGAAATGTTAAAATTAATTCCTATTTATATAGGAATCTAATGAAATTAAAAGATACAACGTTTTTGTTTGTTTGTTTCAAAAGAATTGAAATAAAATAAAATATTCAGTGCACAAAACATAGTTTTAAAATACAATTAATTATTCTTTATTTTTTTTATTTTTTTGTTTTATTGAATAAAATTTTTTTTTGTTTTTTATTTTATATATATATAAAATTAATTTAAATTTTCACTTTTATCTTGCATTTATTTTTCAAAAATAGAAAAAAAATATATTTTAATTATATAATTTAATTAATTTCTTTTATATATAAGTAAATTTAATTTTTTTTTTATATAATTATTTTCATTATTCTCTTTTTTTTTATAATATATATATATTTTTGTAAACAATTTTTACTGTAAACCCTTTCAAAATAAGGACATTACACATTTAGGAATGATTTTTGATACAATATTTTTATTTTATATATAAATTTAAATTTTTTTTTCACACTTTTCCATAAAATTCGAGATTCTACCAGTGGTAATTTTTCTTATTTAATTTAATATTTGTTCATATGTTTTTTTGTTATGTAGTTTTTTATATTTTAAATAATTAAAAAAAAAAAAGAATTTATAAAAAAAATTTTAAATTAATTATTTAAAATAAAAAAAAAAATGATTTTTAAATTATTCTTAAATTATTTAATAATTATGATAAACTTACACCATGTGAATTCCATGATACATCAGTTATAGATGGCAATTGCTGTTGTTGTTGTTGCGATGAAGTTGTCGTTGATGTTTGTTGTTGATTATTATTTGAGTTCGATGTATTGTTACTATTACTATTATTATTATTGTTATTATTATTTGAATTATTACTATGACGTTGTTGTGGTTGATTACGCATTACATCTTCAGCAGGACCACAATGCGGTCTTGGACCAGGTTCTGGTGTATATGTAAATGTTAAACCAGTTGCATATATAATACCATCATTTCTTACTAATGATATAGGCACTTGTGTTGGCTGGCGAACCTATTTTTTTTTTTTTTTAAATATAAAAATATAAAAACAAATATAAAATAACAATGTTTTAAATATATAAATAAAATTTATAAAAAAATTGATGTTATAGTAGGATTACTTACCCAAAGCCATTCGCCTCTAAATTGAGATATTTCTGGTACAACACACAATAAAGTTTCTGTGCATCGGTACATTGTTTCAGCTTCAACATCACCGAACCATACCTGCAGGTGTGGAGTAAAATTATCACCACTTAATTCTAACATTGCAACATCACCGCCACCATTGAGATTCAGTGAATTTACTATAGGAACAGGTGTTACAGGCGTTCTAATGATTAAAAGACAAAAATAAATTATTTATTAAAAGAAAAAAATACTGATTAGAATATTTAAATTTGTAACTTACGCAACAGGACCCATTCCTTCATAAAATTGATATTCAGCTTTATCAGTCGATATGATAGTCCAACATGCACCATCATTTATCATTTCTTTATTTGGTTCTTTTGGGCAAGGTGTGGCCTGAAATTGTATAATTTTTTCTTGTGATAAACATAAATACATTCGTTCTGTATCTTTCATATAAAAGGCACATTTATGTAATTGTGATACAGGATCATCAGCTTCTAATAGTGCCATTTGTTTATCAACTTTTCTTATTATTAATCGTGGTAATGCCATACCAGTTACCGAACAGACTAGTTTTACTGTAGCTCCATAATGAACGTAACCATCTCGAACCTAGAAATAAAATAAAATTTAGTAAACAAAATTGTTTTATTTTTTTTAATTGCGATTTTTTTACTTGAAATTCTTCAGATTCACTTTCATTATCATCTAATAAATGAATTGTAAATGCTCCCCATTGCGTTGAGCTTGCATGAAAATGACCATTTTCAACATGTAAATAACGCGTTGAAACTGTTTGCGATCTTAAACGATTAAAAAGAGCTACATTTGTACCGCTTGCTATACATAAATCAGCATTTTTTAATGACTGTTTTTTCTTTGACGGTTTTGATATAACTTTAATACGTCTTGAATTGAATACACCTATATCATGTCCATTACCATAAAACATTTTAACTGATAACATAAAATGTTTTCTTTTATCTGAATCTGATATAAATAATGTTTTGGCAGCGCAATATTGTTTTCCATTTAAATCTAATTGTTGCATATCTTGATCAGAATTTCCAATACCAATAAAGGCACACAATTGAGAACCTTGTTCATTTTCACCTTTTTGTAACATTTCCTCTTGTCTACGACGCCATCCATTACCAAATAAATATATACAAGGTGGTGGGCAAAAGAAACGTTTTTCATTACCGTAAGATTTTTGGGCGACCTTAAATAAATAAATTAAAAATCAATTATTAAAAACGAAAACAAAATAGTTCACACAAAGTTATTAGTTATTTATTAAATAAACAAAAAAAAAAATTGATTTTGTTAAAAATATATTAACTTTATCAAAGTTTTTGTTTTTAATTGATAGTTTATTGGTTTACGTGGTTTTTTCTTTAAAAAAAAGTTATAAAAATAATTGAATATCGATTTGATTTTTTAGTTATTAATAATTAATCAGAAGACAACTATCATAGGTAATTAAAAAAAAAAAAAACTATTTTAAAACTTATGTACACGTAATCTTATTTTAATTGTTTAAATTTTTAATTAAAAACTGCTTAACTTTACAAAGAAGTTATAAAAGAATTATTATTAAAATTAAAAAATGTAAATATTGTAAATAATGAATATGATTAAATTAAGTACTATTAAAAAACAGAAAGTTCTGTAATAATTTCTGTATTAATTAATATTTTTTTTTTCCAAATCAAATTCTATCAAGGATATTATACTTTATATAAGCTATACTTTTAGGGTCTTCTATTATTTATCTCAAATTTAACATTATAATTAAAAAAAAAAGTTGACTACTTGAAGTAGATAATAATTATAATAATATGTTAATTTGAAAGTAACACGAAACAAAATCTGTTATTAAAAGTAATTAAGTGTAAAATTTATTTATGCCTTTCTGTTAATAATTTCATTGTTTCTATCAACTAAAGATTTATAGCTCTTTTTATTAAAAACAAAATTTTCTCACAATTGTTTTAAAATTTTTCAAAGTTTAAAATAATTAATTTTAATTAAAATATCCAAGTTGAGAAAAACAAAATTTTAGAAATTTAATTAGATTGATGAGAAAAAATAGAAATTAAAAATTTCATTAATTATCAAAGTAACAATAGAAACAAAAAAAAATTGTCCTAATAAAAATAAATTTCTAATAAGATTATCCATTTCAATTTACATTCTAATCTAACTGATATACAAATCTGAAACCTTAATTTTTCATCAAAAATTAAATCTAAAAATAAATTATAAAACTTTATTGCATTAATAAAAAAAAAAAACAAGAAATTTACCTTTGCATGTAATATAACAATCACCATATCGTTACGTTCTCTCATATAACGATCCATTGCATCTCTAGTCAGTCTTTTATCTTCTATATGAGGTCTATATAATTGAGTTGAACTACTATTACTACTATTACCGCCACCACCAGCACCACCACCACTACCAATAACTGTATTTGATGACATATTACTTGGTATTAATGCACCAGCACCTAATCTTGGCATTAATGCTGACATATGATGATGATGTGGTGTTGTCGGACTTGGTGGTAACATTGTATTAGCATTTAAATGATTTTGACCACTGCCACTATTACTACCGCTATTTGAATTTGGACCACTTGTACCACCACCAATATGATGATGATTTGGTGGGCTAGGTGGTGTTTGTACATGTGCATAACCGCCAGCACCACCACCACCCAATCCAAAATGTGGCATTATTGTGGTATCCGAATATTTATTGGAATGTAAATTTTTCATTTAATTTTTTTTTTTTTTTGTGTTATTTGTTTTTTCGCTTGTTTGTTTTTGTTTTTTTTTAATTTGATTAAAAAAAAATCGTTTGTTTTTTTATAATTATATTACATATATATGTATATTTTCTTACATATTTTTGTAAATTGTATTATTCTTTTTAAGAACATAACCCAAACTTAAAATATATATATATTGTTGTTGTTGTTTGTCTGAGAGACTTTGTTTTTTTTTCTGTTTTTTTAATTTGTCAAACATTAGAAAACATGAAGCATCAACATGAATTTTGAGTTTTTTTTTTTTAGTTTTTAATGTGGGTAGTTTTTTTTGAGGATATGAAATGTTGTTTTTCTCCTGTATTTTGGATGTTTTCTGTTTCAAATTACTAAAAAAAAAAAACCCAGAACTTTCTCCTAAAAACTTTAAAAATAGGGATATAATTTTTTTTTAATAATTATGTATAAAAAAATGTTTTGAATTAATCAGTGATTAGTTTTTCATATTTGTTTTTACTTTTGATTTTGCATTTTTTTGTTGTTTTTTTTTAGTTAAATATGTTTAGGTTTATATCACAGCATTTAATTAAAAAAAATGAATTTTAAATTTTGTTATTTTTTGATTTCGATACATTTGTTTCTTTTAGTTTAGTTTTTTTTTTCAAATAGAATATTTTGAAAATATTTTGTCTTGTTTTCTTTTTCTAAAAAATAATTTTTGGCACGATTTTTATAAATTCACTTATACTCATATACAATTTTTAATAAAAAATTTGTTTTTTTTTGTTTTTTCCAAGTTCTTTTGTTTGTTTGTATATGATTGTATTAATTGTATTTTCAAAATTAAAATAATTAAAAAAGTAATTTTATTTAAATAACATTTTCAAAATAAAAATAAAAAAATTAATAAAAAAAAAACTAAAAATGTTTGGAATTTGCCGTCGTTGTCAACAACACACAGCTACTCTAGCATATTTTTTTGTTTTTTTTTTGTTTTTTTTTTTTACTTTAACTGACAGCAGCTGTCATATATCCTTTGCTGCTGCTGGTGGTGGTGCTGCTGCTTCTTGTTATTTATTTTTATATCATCTGTCACTTTTTTTTATTTTTGAAATTTATTTGTTTTCAACTTTAATATTAAATTTTTAAAATTAATATTAATTATTTTTACATATATATATATATTAAATTTGTTACTAAATTAAAATTTTTTTAATCCGTAATTTTTTTTAAGTTTCATTTTTTTTTCCCAACGAATTTAATTCGAAAAAATATCAACACGAACTGAAATTTTTTACTCAGAATTTGAGTATTTTATGTTGTTTTCAAAATTTTCAAATTTTTTTTTGTTCATCATAAAAAAAAAAACAATAAAAAAGAAAAAGCAAAGAAAAAACGTGAGAAAAAGCGCTACAATAGATTACAGTATTGCCATAATAGTTTTAAAAATTTTTTATTTGTTTACAATGTATGGTGGTGGGTTGTCAAATTTTTATATTTAAAACACACTTCACTCAATTTTAATTTAAATTCAATATTAATTATTTTTTAAAATTAAATAAATTAAAAATTTAATTTTTTTTTTATAATATTAATAATTTTTGTATTAAATTAAAAAAATTTTATTTCTTAGAAACATTTTGAATTACTTTCAATTTTCACTCAAAAAAAAATACACTACAATGTGGTAACACTTGCTTTACAATTTCATTCATACTTAGTTTTGATATTAGTGTGTAGTAGAGTAGAGTATGTTGATAATAATAAAAAAATACTTTATTTTCTTTTTATCTAATTCGTTTTTGTTTTTTTTTTTTATTATTGTTGTTGTTGTTTTTTTCTTAAATAATATTTCCTTCTCTTTCACATATTAACAATTTAGATAGCGTTCTCTCAAGTGGTCGTGGGAAAAAATTATATGCATATATTTTTTTAAAAGAGAATATTTATAATTTTTTTTTTGTTAAAAATCAACACACACACATATACAAATACAAATAAATGAAAAAAACAAAAATTTATAAGAAAATATTTTTTATTCTAACACCTGTTTGAATTGGATTTTTCCCACGGTACCAAATTAATATATATGTGAATTTTTTTTTGTTGTTTTATAATGTAATTTACTTATATTTTAAAATAATTAGATTTAAATTAATTAATTAATAATTTTATTATAAATTAATATATGTATTTTAATTATTATAGATATTATTTATTAACTAAAATTATAAATTTTATTTACATCTCAATATATTTTTTTTTAGGATTAGTTAAATGATGAGGTTTTTTTATATTCTACAACTATATTCAGATAACGTACTTAACTAACTGAAGTTTCAAACAAATGTTAGTATTTATTAGTAGTAGTGTAGTGGTTGGTTTGCTTATTTTCTAGTTATATTCTCTCATTAATTCGTTATATTATTTTTTTTGAGTTTATTTGTATAATTTTGAGTTTATTTGAATAAAATATTGACTCAATTCCCATTTATTAAATATTTTGTATTTGCTAAAGAGTAAAATAATATTATTCTCACTCATGTATAAATTTTCCCAGTAGATGTCGCATTAATTTTTTTTATTTTAAATTATAGCACTAGATTTTATTATTTAATACTTATTAATAAAATATATAAATTTAATGTTTTAATTCTTTTAAAAAGTAATATTTTAGTTAATTTATTAATTAATAATGTAATAAGAATTAAATTGCTTACATTATTTAGTGAGATACTTGGAAATATTTTCAGTTATCATTTTTCCAATGAATTTTAAAATAAATCATTTGGTTCGTGTCTTTGTTGAGTGTTTTTAATTGTTAAGATAAATATGAATTGTTCTCACATTTTATATAAGTACAGTGAAAGCTCTCATAAACGGACACTCATGGTTCTAAAATTTTCGTCCGCTTATGGGAACTGTCCGGTTTTTTTATAACTTTTCTTAAATTCTTTATTAATTTTTTTAATAACGTTTTTTCAAGGGTAAAATTATAATGGTAAAACAACATAAAAACTAAATAACAAAAGAAAATAAAAATTACTACAAAAAAACTAAACAAAAAATCAATAAATTCAATACAGATTTAACATTATTTGTTTAAATTATATGCTACTTCCATTCCAGAGTTTAAAAATTAGTAGTCTTTTGAAAAAATTTGAAAACTTTGACTGCCGTCTTTTTTCTTGGTCAATTTTCCAAACATTATTTTTGAAATGTGTTTCTAAGTTTTTTATAAACTGGAATGCTGTAAGATCCTCTTTAAATGTTTGCGAATTTTTTTAAACTATCAGTAGTTTTTAAGACTTCATTGTAGGTTTTAGTTTCCAATTCTTCAAGAACTGGTGAACTTTACCTAAAAAGTTTGCGTAATAAACCTAATACGTATTATTTTTAAAAAATGGAAAATTTTTTGATTCTTAGGAGAGCTAGTTTTCATCTTATTAATAATACATACTAATACTATCTCTTCTTTGCTCAGAACCTTTTGAAAAATAAGCAATAAAAAGTACCTCTATGTATTAGGCATACATAATTCATAGGCATAGGCATACATAGTATTCAAATCCAATTATGTATGTATTAGATTCTAATATGTAATTCTAAAAATTAGAATGCATACCTATAAATAAATATAATATATTATAATAGTAAATTATAATACAAAATTTGTATTGGATTGGATGTATACACCATATATTACTCACATTAAAACACAATAAAAAAGCTTTCTCATAAATTACAAGTGTCGGTTTACGGGAGATTTTTTTTGAAATTTAAAGAATGATTTAAGTGTCTGCGTCCGGTTATTAGAGTGTGTCTGGTTAAAAGAATGTGTTTTGTATGAAAAATTTAAAAAAAGAATTGGTTTTGAAAAAACTGTCGGTCTTAAAGAGATTTCCGTATATAAGAACGTCCGGCTAAGAGAACTTTCACTGTACTTTTATATGAACTTGCCGGTGGTTATTCACTCCTCTCATTATTTTAATAATCAACGTATCAATTGAGTTATTTAATTATCACTCATTACTCACTAATCCAACTATACAAAAAAAAGTACTTAAAAAATAACATTTAATAAGTATAAAAGATTCTTTTAAAGTATTTATAAGTTTTTTTTTTATAATAAACAGAAGAAGAAGAGCAATAAACTTATGTAGTATTTTTTGATTTTTTTTTTTTTATCATTTTTATGTTTTCATTTCATGCTTTTTCTTTCTTTTAAAAAAAAATCTTATTGTTGTTGTTATTGTTTTTACTTTTCATTTTGTTGAAAAAAAACAAAAACAATAAAAATAAAAAATTAAAATAAAAATTCTCTGGATTCTCCCCCATTCTATTATCATTATCAATAAAATCAATTTATTTTGAGTGTGAATGTATTGACCGTGGGAAACCGGCGTCTGTTACTGTTTGAAAAGTTTTTTTTTGTTGTTGTTATTGTTATTATTATTATTATTGTTTTTGTTTTTTTTTTATTTTATCATTTATAATTTTGTGTAGAGTTTATTTTATTTCACTGATTTGTATTTTAATTTTTTTTTTTTCTTGTGATTATTTCTTTTGTTCTGATTTTGTTCTTGTTCTTTTTTTTTTTTATTTTTAATATGAAAATATGTAATAAATTTGTTTTATTTTAATTTAGAGATGATTTGCAACGGATTAAATTTTGGGAAATTTGGGAATTGGGAAGAAGTAGATATGGAAGACAATACAAATATAGTGGTTAACCAAAAATCAACATATTTTGATTATTTATTTAATATACATATATATACATATGTCATATAAAAAGTGGTTTAAAAGGGGTTTAATACTAAAGTGAGGTGATAGGGAAATAATTAAATTCAGTGATAGTCGATAGACTTCCGGTAATTTTTTTTTAATTGATTGATAAAAGAAGTGAGAATTGTATTTTTTTCAATTAATTTTAAATGAGTGTTAATATAGGTTAGGTAAATTTGATATGTATAATGTAGGTATATAATATGTGTTTATGTAAATGGTGGGTATTATAATATGTAAATAATTATAAAAAGTGTCTACTTATATACTTACCTACCTACCATTTTTGGTAAATGTTTATAATTTGATCTGATGTTAATATAATAGTAACTACCTAACCCATCTACATATGATGTGGCTGGTTAGTGCGTCAGATAACACATGCAGTGTGGGTGGGGACTTTAGTTCCCAATTACCATGTTATATAAATGATAAGTAGTGTGCAATGCAATTAGTCCTAATCATTTGAATTTGAATCTATGATAATTACACAAGAAGGGAATTTTAAGACTTAAGGATATTTTTAAGGAAACTTTTACAATTTAAGGGAATTATCTACATTTATTCATTGATTGATTGAATATCATCATTATTAAGTTTTTGTTAAACATTATTGATTATGATGATTGATGATTTAAAAAAAAAGAAGACCATTTTTGCTTAGATAATAAAATTCTAAGTAAATTTCCAAATTTTTGGTGAAATTCACAATATAATTCCTAGAACCTAAAAACTTTGGTGGCAGGTTGGGAAAGATCCTCGAGAATCATCATAAGTTTGCTATGTAAAAATTTGGGAACCTTCCCCATTGATCGGCTATTAGGACTTAAAAATTAAAACGTTCATGTTTTTATACATCGGTAACTTATTCACCAGTGTATTTATTTCCCAAAATTAAAAGTTAACATTAAAGCTCCAACATTTGTTAACAGGTTTTCTTGAGTGCATTAGGATTATATTCTATTGAGTATTAAGTATTGATTTCACTATCATTCATAATTAATAATGTATTGATGAAATAATCAAAATTCTAATATTGAAAGAATACTCAGTATGAAAGAATATATAATTTTAAAAATGTATTTTTTTAAAAATCCTTATCATTTGTTTCAGTTTGTATTTAAAACATTTATTTTGAATGAAAATTCTAATATTATCTTATACAACAGCACTGGAATACTAATGTTAAAATAAGGTCAAAAATTTAAAAAAGTAGACCTTTTTCTTTCATAACTTTGCTTTGATCATGTCCAATTGTATTCTGCAATTTCTCGAGCAACTAATTTTGCGGATTTAAAAATTTCAGATTTTATCAGGACCCCTAACAGAAACAAATCTCAAAAGGAACAATGACTGAAAATTTTAGTTTATAAGGAAGTTCTTTTGTGACACTTTTATATTAATCAATTAGACTTCTAAAATAACATAGAGAAGAAGGTTTACTGAGGAGACCTCTTAAAAAAAACACTCCTTTTTATCCTACCGCTAGGTGGTGAGGAAACAAAATGAAAAATTGCAAGTATTTAAAAAAATAAACTCAGCGACTTAACAATGACGTTTTTTTTGAAATTGCGCAGGGGTTTTCCTAGTTTATTTAATGGTAATTATAAGTATAATTTAAGAATTTATGTTTAATTACTTTAAAGCTTAGAAATTAAGTAAGATTTAGGGATGGCTTTCATTTCAAGGATTTTAAAGAGGTACAAGGTAAGCGATCCCATTACCCAGCCTCTTAACTCTTTTTATAATATAATAATAGTGATTTTAGAAAAAAAGTTGTTTTCATATATTCCCAGCCTCCTGATGCCTAACTCCAGCCTTTTTAAGGTCTGTTAGCCAGCTGTTTGTATTATTACAATGTTAATTAAGAGTAAATTGAGAAAATATGTAATAGAAACGTATAGTGGTTCAGGAAGCCTCGGTGGTACAGTAGATATTCATTTGGGTTATTAACCTAAAATGCAAGTTCGATTCCCGGTACAGGTCATGACTCATGAAACATTAAATTAAAAAAAAATTATTGAAAAATAAGATTTTCTTTATAAATCCCTTTGGTAACCAAAGAGTCCAAGCACAGACTAATATACTATATTAGTCTGTGGTCCAAGTTTAAAAAAAGTCCGTGTTTATAAAATCCTTTAAACCCTTTATTTATAGACTATTTTGTGAAAAGAGGGATGGGTAATGGACCAGGCTGAGTTCAGATTCTTCTACCCTATACCTAGAGTTCTTTAACCTTAAGGAGATTTTGTGTAAAATGCGATTGCTTAAATAATCAGAACAAATCCGTGTTTTTAAAATCCTTTAAACCCTTTATTTATAGATTATTTTGTAAAAAGAAGGCTTGGTAATGGGCCAGGCTGGATTGAGGTTGGATTCTACCCTTTACATAGAGTTCTTAAACCTACTGGAGATTCTGTTTAATTGGGTATAATGTGATTGCTTTTACTTTTTTCTTGCATAAATTATCTTATTAGAAATTTTCAAAAGGTTTTACACCGTTTCATACTTATAAAGTTGTATGTATACATATAAAGGAAATAAATCTTCAAAAGGGTGTTAAATTTAAAATGAAAATATTTAAATGATGCAGTATAATAATATGCTTTCAATTTTAGGAATTTAGAGTGGAATTAAAAATACATTATGTATAAATAATGTAAAAATTAAAAAAAAAAACAAATGGGGTGGTAGTTATTTTTTTTTGTAGAATAGTATTTCGAGTTGAATTGAACATTTTAACTATTTACCCTGCAAATTATTATGTGCAAATGGTTTTGGAAAGTTTACTAACTTTCGTTTTAAATTTTTTTAATATTTTCAAATTTTAACATTCTTACCTAATAATACAGTAATACCTAAAATTTACTCCATTTAAAATTTTCCTATTATAATTTTACATAAAGAGGTACTTACTTTTGTTTTGACTGGAAAATCCTGAATGATTGAGTGAAATGTCTAAGTACCTACTTACAATATTACTATCTAATATAATCAATATAAATTTAATTATCTATTATTAAATATAAAAACTATTATTATGTAATTATGTAGATATTTTTTTTTCAATTAAAATGATAATAACGGTTATTATTTTTGTTTTTTTTTTTATTTTATTTACCTACCTAAGTAGTTTTTATTATTTTATTAAATCTATATTAATAGTTGCCATTTTAGATACTAGAGGCATTACCTAAAATAGTTTTCAAATATTACTCAAAAATGATTTTAAAAAAATTTTACTCAATTTTAGGTTTGTATCTTAGATAAATAAATATTTATAATATAATCCATATTTTTTTTTTGTGAATTGGGTGTATTGTAGAATTTAATATAAAATGGTTTAAGTCCAAGGTTTTGTTTAAAAAGGAAATTCCTGGGAAATATTTTATGAAACAATAAGAATTCCCTTTTTAAAGGAATTTTTTTGGATAGGGGATATTTTGTCATTAAAATTTCCTTATATTTTATTTTGAGAATAATATTTTTTAATTAAATTTAATAATAATTATGAAAATAATTTTAAAAATATGAATTTATATTCAAAAATTAAAATAACAGCAATCACTGCTATAAAATAACAAGAATATAAGGGGGTGTGTTCTAACTATACCATAGATTAAATTTTTTTTCAACATATTAAAATTTTTTTTTAATTTCTGGGGCTTTTTTCAACAAATTGACAATTCTACAACTTTAATAATTTGTAGGCGTTTTTTTTTTAAATCAGAGCATAGATCAGAGCACGTTCTCCACAAAATGAGCACGCTCTGAGCAGAGCTTAAACAGAGTACCTTCAGATTTAATAAAAAAACACGATTTGAAAAAACTGTCATTTTTATTTTTGTTACGTTTTAAATTGTCAAAAAATTAAATTAAATTAAAAATGGATAACTTAATATGCTCAACATTTTGACTTTTATTTTACAAGTAAAATCTTAAACAAACGTCAAAATGTCTTTGTATTTTATTTTGTTTAGCCGTGTTCGATATATTTCCACTGAGCACGTGAACCACGCTCTGATTAAAAAAAAAACACGAATCACAAGCTCTGAGCGCTCAGAGCTAAAAAAAACAACACGATGTTTTTCTTGACGGTTCATGGTATGCTCATATTTCAATAAAACAAACGCCATTTATAAATTCAAATTGTAGATTTTTTAAAATTGATGAAATTAGGCTCAAAAAATTTTCTTTGAGAACTGTTACATAACTGTTTCTTGTGCTACAAAATAATATGATTAACGGAATTTTTAAATTTAAACTAATTTCAGATATAGGCTGTAATTATTGCAATCATAGTCAAATGATTTGAGTTGTACAATAGTTTAAGAGTTTTTTTTAATAATGCCTCATCAAAAACTTAAATTTTTTAAGTAAGTAAAATTGTTTCTAATTGAATTTGAATTTTGATTACTTTCTATAAACTTCTATAACCATAGATAACCCACCCTAATAACCCAGAAGTAGTGCAGAAGTATAGTACAGAAGTACTGAATGGAAGTACACACTTAAATGGTGAGAGCACACACACTGATTAATGGAAAAAAATTCATCAGTTTTGCACTAATAGATTGAAAGTTCTTCTACATCCTTTCAGCACTTTTCCAGTATTTTTTCAGTACTTTTTCAGTGGTGAATGGAAGTTATTTTTCAGCACATTTTCAGTGGTAAATTAGAGTAGATTTTCATCACTTTTTCAGTAAATGGAAGTTGTTCTTCAGCCTTTTTGGTTTCTCAGTTCTTCGTTTATTAAATTAAATTACTAATGATGGAATAAAGTAACACTCTATTGGGTATAAAAAGAGAGCGATATAGAAAGTTACTGTACTTTATTATTATTTCATTCATTTCGCGGAACTTTAGTAATGATTCACTACTCCTTCTGTTCTGAATGATCAGTATTAAAAAATACCTATAGAAAAACAATATTTTTTATTCTATAAAAGTGTAAAAATTCATTTGTATGTGGTTGTAACAACTTAACTCAGGTTGCCAGGACATTTTACTTAAACCATTTTAATATAGTTTTCATACTACTAATACTACTACATATAACAAAGTGATTATTAACTTATTTGAGAAAGGCCATATAATATTAATTAAGTTTTATTATCAATTTCAAATGTAAGATTCAATTCTAATTGATTATTCGTTTCTAATTCGCATCTCCTACTCTATTTATCGAATTGTTTGTTTTTTCACTAATTCATTATCACTTCAAATACTTCGGAATATTTCAATAAAATGTTTTGGTTTACTTCATAAAATCAATAAACAAAATCGATAATCTCTATATTTGAAGTACTTCTATATAAGTATAGAGTATCTGATAGTATCATTTGCAGCAAATTATCTTTAACCAAACATAAACTAAAACTAAAAAGAACTCTGTTTATTTTCATAATCTCAGCGTTCCTTCAGATACTATATAGTTTGTATTTACATAACACATATACGTATATATATACTTATATACTCAATCGACTATCTACGCTACTTTCATGTTATATCATATACGACTTTGATGATTTCACTTTTCTTTTGATCGTTAATGTCTAAATATTGCAAAATTCTAAAATTTTTGTATCTTATCAGTAGCAGCAGCAACAGTAGAATAAAAATAAATAAACATTAGCTATAGTTTATTTTTATTTTTGTAAATGCAATCTAATATTTATATAGAAATTGCATTCAATTTTAAGAACATCTGATTTCTAAATGATATAACCATTTTGTACATATATAAAATCACAAGTACAATCAGTATCCAGGGGCATAGTGAAATAAAATCATACACAATAAAGCCAATTATCGTTTTGTAAAACTTAACGAAGCCTTACAATGAAATTAATGCAAAATTCTAGGTTTATATGAGATTCTGAGTTAAAAGAGGGCTTTTACAGTTAGATTCAAAGTAACGGTATTTCCTGTTTTTCAGAATACTCGTATTTTAAAGTTTGTTTGTGAACGATTTTAAGTTATGAGTCGATGAATTTGGAATTTTACACTTATGTTCAATATCAAGGGTTTCATTATCTTGTTCAATGGGGGATATGGGGAGGTATCTGTTCCTATTATTTTGAATGAACTGCTCCTTGATATATGTCTGAAAAAAAAAAGACTTAGAAGGGGTTTCATTTTGTTTAGGTGTCCATTATACGTTTAGGGGGATTTGGCAGCATCAGTTACTAGTATATTATATGAACTGTGGTAGACATGTGTCTTAAAAAAAAATGTAGAAGAGTTTTAAGAGTTGAGTTCAAAATGTGGGTTTCCATAATTATTTAATCGAGAGTTTGAAGTTTGTGATTCTCATATGTTCTCATAACATTAGAAAGAATCTTGTACTTGTTTTGAGAGTCCGGGCTTTAATAATTTACTAAATCCCCGACTGTCGACTCCTCATTTAAAAGCCAAATATCTGAACCACAGAACATCATGGCTTTATTTCACCTCGTCTCAATGTCATTATTATTAAAGAATCCCATATTAAGTTACATATTTAAAAAAAAATGATTCAATAGTTTTAATAAAGTAGCGCAACGTATGCAACAAATGCGGTCTGAATACTTAGCACATTTTCAAAAATATTTGGAAAAAAATGTGCCTATGTAGGGGTTTCAGTTGTCAGTCTGTCCGTCCGCCTAAATGTTTACATAACTTTAATACTGTTTAAAATAGAGAGAAGAAATCTTAAGTGATAGTGGGTATTGAAAAAAAATTGATTTTAAAGAAGAACTTTTAAGCCCACCCGTTACAAAAATACAGGCTCCGAAGGCCTGGAAAAGCTTTGTATTTAAATTGTTATAACAAAAGAACAATGTCTAAACGCCAAACGATAGCTGTCTTTATTAAACTTTATAAGTATATGTTAGACAAATAGGGTTGCCATACGGTACTTCAATTAACCGTTATACGGTACTGAATTTTTGCAAAATTCTCGACCCCTTATATCTTCTAAACAGTTTGTGTTAAACACTTGAAGTTTTGAAAGCAATTTGATCTTAAATATTAAGTCTTAGTTTTTTAAGAACCCATTTTTTGTATGGCTCTTCGTTCAGGAGCTGTAAAGAGTTAAAAATTCAATTTTGAGAATGCGCAGTTTTAAAAACCTTTGATTTTTTTCATTACCTGTTTTTCTTTGAAACCTAAATTTAAGAAAACTTTGACTGGATGAAAAGTTTTGAATTGACCACGATGTGAAATCTTATCATCTGTTAAATGAGTGAAAATATACACATACATACATACTTACAAAAAAATAATTGACCAAATGACTTTGTTTAATATTTTTTTTATATTTTCTTATAATTCTTGTTTTTTTTTTCCATTTCATCTTTCTCCATTTAATTAAATGTAAAAAAAGTTGGGTACTAGAGAGTCGGTCGGTCGGCTTGTATATGATTTTGAATTTAGTTATTACTTGATAAACAAAGATGATGATTCAATGATATGAAAAAATATAATAAACATTTAAGTAGTAAACATTTGACTTCAATATGTTATATGTATATAATACTTATATATAGTAAGTATGTATATAAGTTGACTTTAGGTATGAAATTACATTGTATATATATTAAAATATGAATGTAGAAATTTATTTAATAATTGGCAACAAAGTATGTATAAATGACCATTACATGATCATGAATACACATATTGATGGTCATCAGCTGGTAATCTGTTATGTTTGTTTTTGTAGTTGGGACGCGAAGCGATATATTTAAAGAGATAAACGATGGTACAAAGTATAATGGAAATTTTATGGGGATTTAAGACTAAATGTATACATTTACAGATATTTGATTTCTAGTGGCAGCTGAACTTATGAAATAGTAGAGTTGTAGTAAATTGAACAATGAAGTAGGGTTGTAATGATTTTAGTAGTTGCTATATGGAAAGAAATATTAAATCTGAAGTCACTCTGATAAGAATTAAATAAAAAGTTTAATAAGCTATAAAGCTACAAGCTTATTTAAAGTCACAATCCTTCTGACGCAATATTTGTTTATCAGCTCAGCCACATTTATATACAGTGGAGTTTATTAGTATTGCAACTTTAAATGAAAGTTTTTTATAAGTTGCACTTTAAAATGTTTAAATACTCATATATGTTTGTCCTAATTGTTATGATTTAAAAAAATCCAAGACAGAAGGCAAATTATCCCTTCCTGGTGAATTTCTTCTTGGCCTTTTCTACATCGTTACTCCTTAGTTATTGAACTGGGCTGAAGGCTTTGTTGTTTTTTTTCCACTACTGTGCCTTCGAGTGTAGATAGTTTTAGTGAGTAGAATTTCGATATTTCCAGGGGGGTTTAGATGCCCCTTGGAGCTTTCTACTATACAAAGTTTTGAACCCTGTCTACATGTAATTAGAACGAACAATTTTATAAAAAGTTGATATAAAAACTTGAGAAATAAGGTAATATGCAAGTTTGTTTGCAAAATTTCAGATTTTTTGGGATAAAGCTAAGTTTAACTGCCATAGAGATTATTGGAAATAGAGTACATATCTTTACAAATAACGAGATGGTTGAAAATTAAAATTCTGATATAATTATAATATGGGAAGTAATTTTGCGAACTCTTGAAATATTTGGTCGTCATTTTTAGAAAGCTGCCAAACAAAATTTGCAATCGGATGCCTAGATTCCATACTCTTTTCTTATTAAACTAGAAAATTTATTCTTAGGTAATTAAACTTTAATTTTGAATTTCCAATACTAGAAATCATGAAACAATATCTCGTTGAAGACTTTAATGCAAACAGAAGATCTACAAAAATCACATTGTTTTTGACTCAATTGACTCTCTCAAAACATAACTAGAATTGAAGAATCAATGTTTATTCATATAATACTCTTAATTCCCTGTAACTTTTCCCACGTCAATTCCAATTTCTTACTAAACTGAAGATTAGTGTACACTAAAGCTCTTCTAGGACCTCATCGTTTTCCAAGTCAATTTCTTCAAAAATTACTAGAGTTGACGAATCAAAATTTATTCATAAAGTAGTTTCTAAAATTGGGAATTACTCTAACAAGATTCTCTGACTCTTACTCCATGTAATTTATCCAATGTCCTTCCATTCCAACATTTCTAATACTTTGTAATAAAATATATTAATAATGAGTCTATAACTAATATGTGATGATTTATTGTCAGGAAAATTAATTTTAATAATAAATGACAAGATAACTAATAAGATATGTTTCTCTTCTAATGGTGGGACGTTCTTATCCAAAATGCATTCTAAAGATTCTCATATTAATCACTAATCAATTATTCACATATATAATAAATGACGCATGTATATTTAAAAAATAATTACTTTCCATAGTAGTAATGACCTTAACTTAACTAACAGTTGATAAATTAGAAAATTGCATTATGCATTATGATGCTGCATGTATGATTTAGAGAATATTGTACAAAATTAATATCCTATAAAAACTTAATTTTATGAATTTATGATCAGCCGCCTGTTAATGTGATGTCAAGAAATTTATTTTTAAAATTACAATCCAAGATATCGTTTAACTTCGTCCAGTATTTCTTTTAAAGACTTCATGCAGGCTTGTATAGATGCAATTGTAAGTTCACATAAATAGTAGTAATTGGATACTTAAATGTTTGGGATTCTTTTTTGTACATTTTATAATGGCATCAGTAGCACTATACAAGTATATTTATTTAAGAGTTGTTTAGTTAAAGAATTTCTTGTATGGGTTTCAGTGAATAGACTTGAATTTGAATGTAGATGATGTGGTTGATATATAGGTGAATTATGAGAATTGTGAAGTAAATTTTGAACTTTAATTGAAAAATTACTTATTAAATAGGTACATAATTGCATTTTTTTAAAGTGATCCATAGATTATTGAATTTTTAAGTTCATTTTATGAGTCTTGTAAATAAGTGTAGTAGATGTTTTAATAGGATTTTCGAGATGTAGTTTTTTATTTAAATTAATGGAGACTTGTTAAATTTTAGTGTAAATTCTTTTCTGGGCTTACTAATAGCGTACTAAATAAGGAAAAAGAAATGGAGGCGGATAGGGAACACGCTTCGAAAAAACCATGGAAAAATAGTGGGAATGGTCTTTATATGGAAACCAGAAAGCTCCAGAAGACATGTTAGGAAGTAACCCCTGGCAGAGAACAATAATTATGGAGCTAAACTCAATCAGTACCACCTGGGAGAGTGCAAAAACAACAGCACCCTAAAAAAGTCCAATGGGAATGTCTAGTGGAGGCCCTATGAGCCCAAGAGGAGTGGTAGAACCGGTATATATGTTATAGAAGAGTTTTAACATAATTTTGTATTTAAACTTTAATAAGAATGAAATATGGGAAAAATCGTGTAATATTTATAAGAAAAATAGAGTTAGTATAACTGAACTGGAGGTCTTTTAAAAATCTGAGGTGTTCAGTATTTAGTATTGTGGCAGTACTTTATAAGTTTAATTGTGAATCGAATATGATAAGTTATTTTTTTAATAGGCTGTAATTCTAACTAATCGTTTTATTCTAATATATCATTGTACTAGGAAATATTTCCTTGCGAACTATTTCTTTAAGAATTAGACTCGGTTTCTCAATTATAAGAGACAAACTCATTACTGAGCAGAGTTCTTCGAACTATGAGTCGAAGCAATATTTAGATTGACTTAAATATTTTCTAGTTTTTCTTAAAATCAAAGTACAGTATCTGTAATAAAAACTAATAAAGTTGAAGCTCTTCCAAAAATTGGCATCTGAAGTTAAAGATAAGCTTAAAAGTCGAACGTTTTGAAATTTGTATTTAAAAATACGATTTCTGTTGCAAAATCGATGAGCTCCTTTTTTATGTCATATCAGATCTTTATGCCAAACTTCTCATTCCCAAGATATGGAACTTAAAAAAATGTAGCTTGCCTTTAAAGAAAAACTCTTCTTCTTAAAATAAAAAAGCTACGCTTAAACCATTGTGTTTTTCTTAAAATAATTATACATTTGATATCAGACATTGTATATTTAATTTCGATTGTATTTTGTGGACAATTTATTGCAAGAGAACATCCTATGGTAAAAAAATAAATGATGAAAGTAAAATCAAAGATGCGATTAAACCATGAATCCTGTTGATTTCAACCACAAATAAAAAAGGACAAAAGTGATAAATAAAATTAAAATAAAATCCAAATCAATATAAATTTTAATACCCAAAGTTTCTTCCACACACGAAATTACAGAAAAAAAAGAAGGAGGATTTTGTATTTTTGATGTTATGGAGATAACATCGCATCAACATCATAAGAAACATGAAACCTGCGATTGTGGGCGTTTTTAATAAAGATATCAATTCATATTTTTCATTTTATTTTATTTATTTAAAAAAAAAATTAAAATAAGAAATAAATAAAAAAGTCGTGTTTTATTTAAATTTTATGATTTTATTTCTTTTGGATTTAATATTGCATTTCAATTTTGTATATGAATATTCGGAGAAAATGTATAATTTATTGGGACCATTCAATGAATTGATATTTGTACATGTACCCCACCAATCTATAGTTTTTCCAGTTAAAATTTGAAAATTGAAAACATGTAACTGTGGGATTTTTATTTTAGTTTGTTGGTATTATAAAAGCAGTGATAGTTATTCTAACCAATCTACCAAATGACAGTCAGCCAATCTCTCATGTTCAGTAATATATACCCTATGATAAGTGATTCCAAGATAATTTAGGACGGATACGTTAGAAGTTATCCAGAACATAAGTCTATTATATAAGAAGCGCTTACTTGCTAACGAGACGTATACAAATTTAGATCCCAGTATATTATTTAATCAAGGGCATCTTAAGCTGCTTAGAAACCACATATATGTTATGTAGTCAACAGTTAATCTGGAAGGGATTCTTAAAAAAGGGTTGTGTGGATCCATGGAAATTTTACAGAATATTGGAGACTTAATGGACATTTTACGCAAAAAATATATATATCAGAGAAAATGGAGACTATTTAGTAGAAAGGTTTGGTAATTAATCTATCCAAAGCATCAATTAATTGCTTAGCTTCTTGATATGTGATTAAAGAAATCCTGATGATTCTCATGTAGATTTGGACAGATATTTGTTGTACAAATATACAGAAAAATGACCAGAAGGACTTATTTATAAAGGAAGTAGATTAAAAAAAGAAGATCCCAGAAATGCACAACTTTAGTATAATACTATATAGAGATTAAATTTAATCCAAATCTGGATGGGATGTTTATTGGAATCCTTTTGGAATATTTTCTTCTTTTTCAATTATTCAAGCATGTGCAAGTAACTTTAAGTAATTTAAGCTGTAATAATTTGTTCATGATTCAATATGGATACAAGGAACACAACTTTTATTCGAGTAGGGTCTGATTTTCAGTTGTTATATCCCGAAAAACGAGTCGGGTAAGATAGTACCCTAGGAACCTAGTTGCTAGCATAGATAAAAAGAAAGATATTGGTACAATAACTACTAGAAATTAGGATAGTTTCCCTCATAAATTTGGAAGCAAAGAAGGCGAACTGTTCATTCCCAGATCAAAAAGTATATTTGAATGATATAAGGCTTAAGTATCCCATTGGCTGGTGCGATTGAAGAATATCAATTCTTATTGCTTTTAATACCTTTCAACATTTTATTTCAATCTTTTATTTCAAATTTTTCCAATCCAATCCAATGCAATCAATATATTGCTTTCATCTTTCTTAGACCATTATTTTTTGTACCTTATAATGTGTACACGGATACAAATATTCAATACTTTCTTTTTTTAATAACTCCATTTACGTTTTTCTTAATTCGGTTATCATAATTTTTACAGTAAAAATCCAATTGAATATAAAAATTTTGAAAAAATATAATTATATTTTCATCATTTATAACAACAAACTGAAAAATCCGCAAATTGCCATGATTGCACCAAAAAAAAAAATTAAGAAAAAGCCAAGGAAAACAATAATTCTTCAATAATTTTTCCATTAACATTAAGGAACTGTGGTACGAAGGAAAAGAGTATGAGTTTAAAAAGATGAATCCGACTCATTCCAAAATTATTAATCATAATGTACCTATCAGAAGACATTTAATTCCTTTCATGTGCCGCAATCGTCAATGAACTTCCAAAAAAACTTTTCAACGGCCTCCAGCTTCTTCTTTAATTTTTTTTTAGAATATTTTTCAAACCCATTGTTTTTGAATTCATATTTACGCTTTTAAAAGTTGTATTTAAAAATTCAAAATAAATAAATCAAAATTGAATTAATATTAACTAAAACACGACAAAGAGTGTAGAGTAGACTGTGTCAATTTTAGGATATCCGTATGAGCGTAATATAAACATTTTATAATTCGGATAATTACTTTTGACAAAATTTCAAATATAAAACTTAATATAGATTGAGATTTGTATAAAAATCATATGGCAGCTATTCGAACCTCTTACATGACACCGACATGACTCTTACATGACACCGACATGACTTTTACATGACACCGACTATACTGTGATAATTGTTGGCCGTTAATGTTAACACTTCTTTTGAAAAGATTTTAGATACTCCGCTTTGTTATATGGAAGCTACTCGAACCCGTCGAGCGAACTGGATGGATTTTAAAATCGAGCCATTCAAACTATTGCATAGAAATGAATTTGTGAAAATTTTGAGGACCCTAATTCCTCGAGAATTCTAGAGCTATCGTGGGAATAGATAGGTGGCCGGACAAACATAGTTAATTCAATTTTCTTTCCGATTTTATTCCGATCCATACGTTTGAGTCTATGTCTACTTCTCCCCCTCCTTTATGTCGCCACAAACGTAATGCCGAATTTAAGATACCCTTAAATCTTCGATCATATGGATATAAAATAAATCTTCATTATGCTGCTTCTAAAGCAGATTAAAGTATATTGAAGTTATCCATCCACTATATGGTTTACTGGTAACTTAAGTGGTTTTTCCATTATTTTGCTTCGTTTAACTTTATTTCTTCCGTTTCTTCCGAATAAAAAAACTGATTCACTTTCAAGAATCAATTTTTTGTTCGGAAGAAACGATGGGGGAAGAAGTTTTCAAGTTGGAAAGATGTATTGTATTATAAGTGAGTGGCTTCAGAAAATATTAAATACGTGCAGAGGAATGAAGATTAAGAGGAAAAAAAAATTTAATAAAAGTTTTTAAGGAATGAAAGATTTAATTAAATCTTGTCAGGAGAAATATAGTTGAGAACAAAATTTTTGGACTTCAAATATCTTATAAATTGGGTGATGGGATTGGTTGAAGACAAAGACTACAAAAGAATCAGAATTTTTAAAAAATAAGGTAATTAAAATAAAATCACGATGGAAGGAAGAATAAAGAGCCACTCATCAACCAATTTTTTTTGGTTTTGTTTCTTCCTTTCGATTGTTAAAGGAAGAATTATTATTTAACTTCTAAGTCAATATAGTATCAGCAGGGAATTAAAACTGATAGCAGGGGAATGAAAGAGTTTGTGTTTGAGGAAATCATAATGATGAAATTGAAGCGTGTTTATAATTGTTCTTCATTTTTTTGAATTTTAATGTCTTCAAAGTTTGTTTTTTTTAAATTTAAAAAATTTTTTTTTTTAATTCTGTACTTCTTCTTCATGCATTTGCTCTTATTAAAAAACAAAGATATTATCAAATATTGACTTTATAGTCTAGTTAAAGTTTGTGTTTAAGACTTTGGGTATATTCTTATTAGTTAACTGAAAGAATAACAATATTAATTGGATGAGATATTGATTTATTTTAATTAAAAAAAAAAAAATTTTAAAGTATCAGGAACAATAATTTTTCTTAGACTTTCCATTTTGGAAGAACGTTTTTGTTTCTGGGTTGAAGGTGCAGTCCAAAAAGAGTTTTATTTTTTTTAATTAGAAAATATATTTTAAAAACATGATACCAATGTAATTTTGATTGAAGTTGCTGAAGTGCAACAATTTTAAAATTTCTAAAAGAAAATTAGAAAAATTAATTAATAGATTCACTTTGAATAGAGTTTTTAATTAAGTTCCAATGGAATTTAGGTGAGATTAAGAATTAATTGGAGATAGTTGCAGAAATTAGTGCAGAAAATATTTTAAAAAATTAATTAAAAGTCTGACAAACAAAAAATTATTGATTTTAAATAAAAATTTTGTCTTGGGACGCTGTCTATGTATTTAAATACAAATGAAAGTAATGTTACGGTCCTTATGATCTTTTATCTGCTACTCGTAATCTCTACTAGGCCTTATAAATTCATAATCTTGAGTATTGATGAGATTTATTGATCGGATCCCCATCTTCAATAAATCTCATCCCCATAAACTATAGAATCACCGATTATTATGTACATGGCCCCTATAATCCTTCGTCTGGTTTTCAAAATCCCTGTTAGGTCTTAATAATCAATATTCTTGAGTATCCTGATAACATTAACAGATCTTGAGGATTTGCAATCCATAGAACCCTTATTTATAGGGTATTATTGAAATTAATCGTTTCTTTTGTTTTGCGCTAGTTATTTTCAACCTAAGGATAAAATCCTTTTAATCAATGTTAGAGTATAAGATTTGACCGAATAACAGAAAAAGTCAGGGGTGTATTAGGGTAACTTGAAAGAATATTAAATATGAAGTTGAAAATATGTTTCTTGAATAAAAGCATATTGTTTAAGCCCAGATTGGCGACAAGAGAAGAACATATTTGATGGAAGCATAACCTGCATTTTTGCTGCTGGTTATTTCTAGCCCTAAGATAGTCCTTTCCATCTTTTAATTTAATAAGCTGCAGTCCTGATTTTACCTATGAAATTCTTTACCATAAGTTGATTTAAGAAAAGTAAGAATATTATTAAATGCCGGAGTGATCCTACTATTTTCACCTTATTAAATACTAAAATTTTTAATTTAACAGTGTTTTAATTACTTTTTAAGTAATAAATTGATTCATTGCCATTGAAAATACTTTAAAAAATTTTACAAACCTTGAATTCTTGTGAGCACCGTATGTAAAAGTATATTTACACCTATTCAAATATTTCACCTTTAAAATAGCACGATGTCATATCACAGTCATATTCATATGTATCATTAGTAGGTATATATTTATTTATATGTAACCACGTTATACATCATGTAATATGTAAATTTACACAATATCTTGTCAACACCTATCATCACCAACAACATCATGCAATCATCAATAACATCAAAATATACATCATTTTACAACATTTGAAAATAATTAGCATTTGAACTTTTTCCTTTTTTTCTTACTTTGACTTTGTTGAAAAGGTCAATAGTAAAATTCAACAGTATCACAACTATTGAAAATTTTATTAGGTACTTTTGAAAAATTGCAATCAGCAGGGAAGTAAATATATGTATTTTATTTACCGTTATATGGATTATGGTATTTTGGGGCTTATGTAAAAAAATATATTGTGTTCAGGGGTATTTAAGAGTTATCAATTGCTGTCCTTCTCTAAATATGCAAAATGGATAGCATAATCAAGTAAATTTTAGGTCGGAGTTGTAATTTAATTACCTGTGTAACTCTATACTTGGATTTCGCTTAAACCAGTTTTATCTATTGGCGCTTGAAAGATTTAGAGCTTTTATAAGTAGCTCGATCATAATCGGTCCTCGTTTATGAACCAGGAACAGTATTAGCAATAGGAATGATTAAGGACCACTATGATGGTGTGGTAGGATTAAGCATCTGTTAAAGTATAGACTTCTTAAGGTATATTAGATATTATAAGGTATACTATCTTCTATCTTTACATTATGTTAGAAAGGATGTCATTCTAACTTAATTGTAAGGTACAAGATTACGATCCTCGATCCTAATCGCTACTTGATTATAAAAGAGGACTAGGATTAAGACAATAGGAATGATTAAGCACAACATTCGTAGTTTATTATATTTTATGATTTAGTAGCATATAGGATCTCCCTTGCCTTAAATACATTCGATTTCACTTAGTGACGTATCTCCTTCTTTGATAGAAGGGATTAAAGGCAGCAAGAAAGAATAGACACTGATGCTTAAGTTCTTCAATAGTAATAACACTAGTACGACAGAACAGAGAGTCAATTTAAATACTGTATAAAATAAAATAGCATTTAAGAAATATTTATACAAAATTTGTAATGAATTCATAAACAAATTTTCACCTATATTGAACATGCATTGAATTTCTTTATGATATCAAATTTATTTATATTTGTCATTTCTGAAAAAAATATGAATGTACACCCAAAAACCTATAACATACATAATCTTACTTTAATAAAACATATAAATGTATATAATAAATATTTATATATAAATATGCACGTGACATCGATATTCATCATCACTGATCAGAATCGATACCAAATTCTAGACGACAATGAATAAAAAAATAAAAATACAAGGCAAAAAAAAATAAATTGTAATAACGATTTATACAAAAGAAAAACCACGAAATCAAGAAGTCAAAGTTTGTTTATTTTGGTTTTTTGTGTTTTTTTTTTTGTTACAGCTCTTAACCAGAAGAACTCGTGGCTTTAAATTAAGAACAACATTGCATATAACAATTCATATCCAATATAAAGGCTTAAACAAATAGAAACCTTATCTCTTAAGTTCATATGCAATGACGAGTACAGTGATGGGAAAAATTTGAGAAATACTTTTAATTCATACCAAATGTTGTCGGAGTTCTGTTAATAATCACTGAATACTTCTTATTACAAACTTTGGATTTCAGACTATATTTTAAATCAATTATTTAATTTCTGTCCGCATTTTGCAACTTTCTTCAATTTCTTTGGGTACATTTCTTCAATGTCTTAAGAATTTAGCTGATTCCTCTAATGCTTGAAAAATGTAGGATTGTAAATTTTTTTCTAATTGTACATATCTTATCCATTTCCATTTAATTATTTTTATTAGAAATGCTGTTGCTTTTACTATTGTCAGAGGGACTACAGCTCTGAATATGCCATTCATCAAGGTCAGGAGATCTGAATTATGTTCTTTAGCTTCTAGATCTTAGTCATTTATTGATGAAGACTTGGGGATAGTTTGTATTTGATTGCTTTACGAAACAAGTTTCGCTTCTATATGTAGTAGAATTCGCTTCTCATAGCAGTTGAATACCTTATCTAAAATTACTTAGCTCTATTAAAAGAAAGGTTCAGAGAATGTGTAATACCCAAGGAAAAGAAACTAGAAAGCCTAAGATTGAGCTTTTATTATTTATATAACCGTTCCACAGCACTGTTCCTTTGTCTTGGCAACGAAAATGTGATTGTCAGAATTCTTTTTGAGAAAACTTTTTTATTATGTGCCTTGCCTAAGTCCTATCTCTCTAGTTTTAAGAAAAAAGATTCTTAGAATCTGTCGCTAAATTGGATAAAATGTTTAAAATTAATTTAGCTTATTCACCAAATCTATTCCCATTACTGTACTCTGTTACTTAAACTTTATATTAAACCTAAATATGTTGATTCAATTGTATTCTGCAAATGTTACACCCATTAAACAACCGCACATTTCTACTATAAAATGCATGTAATACAGCTGCCTGCATTCTTGCCTATATACATTAAAACATATAATTTCACATCTCCTCCAAACAACTCCAACTACCACAACTCTTAATGAAAAAAAAAAACTCCAACGGATCCTAATACAAAAAATAATAATGAACAAAAAAAAAACTTAAAACCAACAATGTAAATATTGAAACGCTCAAGGTTGGATGTCATTTGACATTTTTATTCATCACACAAAAAAGAGACCATGTAACTAATGTTTACTTTATTGCACACCTATATTAAAAAGGATTCCAGGTGAAAATTAAATAAAACAAAACTTGTTTATTATTGTAAAGTCAGTATAAAAATAGAAGCACTAAAAAGATAAACCATGATTCAAAGTAAATATACAATAAACACAACACACGAAGAAAAAAGGGACAGAATAACAAAATGAAAGAAAAACAAACAAAATTTTGAAAAGGAAGAAAAGTGATAAACTCTGTTAAAGTGAAAGAATTGAAAAGAAAGAATATTAATATAAAAGATACACCTTAAGGTTCAAATTGACCTATTGTTTGGTATTTTACTCCTATAAAATACTTATTATTAAGATTATATGGTATTGAATTAAATTGAAGAAATTTTGAATTTATATGATTGGGGGAATCGAGGACAGAGGTCAGGGGAATGGAATACAAAATAAAGGGAAAATTATAATCACTAGATACTGAGGACAGAGGCACACAAGACAGGGCACAAAGAACAGAGGCACGGAGCATAGAAAACCATAAGAAAAACTCATAATCATTGAATGAGGAATAAACAATCAAGAAGCAAAATATAAAAATTTGCATAAGATCTGCAAGTCACGACAATTAAACAATAAAAAAAAAATTGAAAATCTTTAAAGTGATTCTTTCATTTCTAGTGCTGGTATTGCTGCTGCTGCTGATGCTGCAAGTAATATTATAACACCATATCCATTGAATATAAAAAATTGGTGCCAGAAATGATGATAATAATATTGATATTGATAAATTTAATCAACAATTTGGTGATAATTATTGTTCAATATGGTATCCACCAAACAATATTTCAAAATGCATCAGGGATTTTACCTTATTTTTCATAAATCTAAAATACCTTCACTATATTTTTTCGTGAGTCTTGGGTTTGGTTTTCTATTTAAGGTTTAGGTTTAGATTTGCTTAAATTCAGATCAGAAGAGGTGATTCATTGGAAAATTGATAAACGGAAATGAATTTTTTTTTTTTGGTTTTTAGGTATTTTGTAAAATTTAGTTCTAAGAAAATTGGTTTCTGTTTTGTGGAATCATGATTTTTCATTGGTAGTTATGAGTGTTTCTAAGAATCAGGAAATTGAATCAGGTATTAGGTACTTGGTTAAATTTTTTTTTTCTTAATGCATAAAAGGGTTTTAGTGAGGTATCAGAATTTTTTTTTGAATTTTGATTACGTTGAATATGCATTATAACACTTTTTCTATTTTTTTTTTTTAATTTTAAATGAGGGACATGGAAAGCTTCGAAAGTCACCTATTGGAGTTTTGCGTAATTCCTATAGGGATTGTGTGCCATTAACATGCTAAGACCACAACCCATTTTGAACTACTTTTGAACTTTAGAATAGAACCTGTTGGCTGTGATACAAATGTACAGCTTGGTTCCGGAGATAAGGATGTGAAAAAATCATTGGGAATTGGGTAAATATAGAATTCTGGGATTATGGGGAATCCAATTTATTGTATCATCCTATCATAATTCTCTTTTAAACCTGTTAAGTTACATAACACTTCTTGCATTGGAAAAGTATCTTGGAAAATATTTTCCCCATTGAGTTTGGCATCTAAAGAAATTCTATTAGATAATTATAGACTTGATCTCTACTAGAGTACAATAGAATGCAGGGGGAACTCAAGATATTGAAACTATATATTAAATTAAAAATTGTAGTATATACTTATTATGAATATTCCAACTTTTCACATTAAAATTTCCAACTCAACTGCACCGTAGTATTAAATGCAATCAATCTTTATAACTAATCATTATTTAAAAATGATTGTTGATGAGGAGAGGGTTGATATTGATTGTAGGGCGCTGATGATGATGATGATGTTGGTAAATTAAATTAAAATGATGCCTGAGAATTTTTTTTTAAAGTATTATTGTGATGTTATAGTTGTTTGTTGTTGTTGATGATGATGACGATGACAAGCATGTTATTGGTAATAGGTACAGCTATCATGAACTTCCTGTAATCAAATTTATGGTATGAACTTAAAATATACACAAGAAATATATATCAGAAAATGACTTTAAAATAAATGTTTTTTAAGTTCACCCTCACAGTGCATGTGATGAGACATTGATTCAGTGCGTACAGAAGAGTATAAAAGAACGTATAAACGGTTTTGTATAGATTAAATTAAAATATATTATGTTGAAGTTGTTTTTAGTATGATTTTATATTTTGATGCATTTACATTTTCTTATATGTAAAATTATGTTGTAAATGTTGGGCCTCAAGTTATAAAAATTGTCAATGAAATTTTATTAACCCAAAGAAAAAAAAACCCAATTCTGAGTGAAATTTTTTTTGAAAATTATATTGTGTCCCTAAGAAAATGAATATTCATTGTTCTTTAGAATATAATGAGTTTTTTTTTGAAAATTGAAAATTTGATTTGGAAAATGATAGTTATAATAATAATATTAATGATGATGGATGACTATAATTATTTTCTTTAATATATTTTTATAATTAACCAGGAATGAAACTTTTCCTCAAAATAAGAATTCTTTGTTTTAATTGATTATTAAATTATTATGGACTCAATAATTCATATTTAAACATATTGTTCTTCAAAAAGAAAAGGTCGAGGTAATTTTGTTCACGGATCTTATTTCTTTATCCATGCGGTATTATTGTACATCTTTGTATATGTGGTATAAATATTGGATCCTAAAAAAGAGGATGCAAACTTGCTTTGAATGAAAGTGAAGATAAGAGGGCTTGAGAACAACCTGGTGGTTAAGGAGCAATAAATTTTGCAACGTAACTCCTCTTTGTTCTTGTCATATCAGTCCAACTTTTTTTATATCAGTAATATTTCTAGTAACCCTAGCCTGGATTTCCGCTTTGTCACTGGGTTGATTTTTAATTTTTGGTGATGATCTGCTCACTAAACCGTCCTCTTTAAACAAATTAGTTGCGTTGGACGATGGTATTTTCTTAACCACTGATGACTTATCTTATTCCTTAACGGAATTAGCTAAGACCCTGACCTTTTTTAACTGTCGCATCTTTGAGGAACCGATGCAAACCTGAGAGCCGTCAATTCTTGATCAGAAGCTTCTGAATTTTTGTTGGATTTTACAGGACTCTTACGCCAAATACTCCCAACTGCAATATTTGCTTTACCTCAACCCACAGGAAAAACTTTAAGAATGAAGTAAGGATTCAGCTTTATTGATAATCGTTGGATAATTAGTTTCTTTTTGTATGGAAACATTGTCCAACTACGATGATTTCTCGACATTTACATTTCTATAAAAATAGCCCATTGTCAAAATCTGAAGATTCATCAATTGTTGTGAAACATTTTCTAAGACTCTAAAGTCTTTTTAATATGTTTGTAGGTACAATTGTTAAGTTGCAGAAAAGTTACAACAATTCTATAGAATCAAAAATAAGAATTCAATTAATAAGACAATTGAGTGTTATTAAGTTAAATAAGAACAATAAGAACTTATTAAGAATGCATTAAATGCATTTAAAAAATTCATTTAATACACAGTGACTCCATAATTATCTTCAGCTTTTAAATATAATGTAGACGACTACTATAGTCTGAATTCTTTAAATATTTTTTTTTTAAATGCCGGGCAGCAGCTTAAGAAAAAGTATTGTAATTTTCTTATAAAAATTTACTTGTATTGAGGAATTTTTAGTTAAATATGTTCAATATTTCATTCATAGTCTCTGCAGTTGAGGAAATTACTTAAACGAATATTTTAATTTATTCGTCGAGTATTTCAAGTTTTTTTTTTTTGAAAATGTAATTTTTTATGGAATTATTTAATGTTACGAGTAAAAGATATGTTATTAGTAAATCATTGTACGAGTTGTCTATGTATATGCACTTGTGATTATTCACAAGAAAATGAAATTCATAAAAATTACAAAAGAAAAAAAAAAATGGACAAAAGACAGAAAATGTAAGAAAATATGTTTAATGTGACACGTGACTCGCTTAAAGTTTTCTTTGATATGAATTTAAAATTCCTTGCTTTTGTTTTTTTTCCAGTACAGGTGTTCATAAAAAATGAAAATGTATGATATGAGAGTTCAGTATGAAAAGGTATAACAAGTTAAATTAGTTTTTTTTTAAAACACAGTTAATGATAAAATTCTGTGAAAAGATTGGATTGAGGTATCGTTGCTAATTCCTGTAAGTTATGTAGCTGTAGGTTTAGGCAATTGCCTTGTCCTTCGAAGCTGTTCTGATGAAAAAGAACTTTTTCAATCTGGTTAATTAAATACCTTTCGTCAACCTCCTATTCTCCTTACTCTTTCTTACAAGATGATGGAATAATCTCTATGATTTGCTTAATTAAATATGGATTCGGGAACCTCTTTACCCTATATTAATATAAGTCTAAGATATTAAATTTGTCTCATAAACCGTCAGAAGTCTTTGGAATTAATAGAAGCACTTATATATGGTGGTCGGATCTAAATTAACCATTTGTTAATGGTGGTCTTCTTAGTTACATATGCATTCCTGAATTCCTCCCACCCCATTAATATAAGTTTTAAATTTTGGGTTAATATAAGTTTTAAATTCGATGCTTGACTGCATCGATCCATGGACTTATTGCTTTCTCTACTTGCACCTACCTAAGTTTTCTTTTCCTTCAGTATTTGCTTCAGAAAACATAAATTAAAGGATTAATCGCGTACACATATTTGATGAAATACCATAAACAGTAGATTCTGAGGTGATAGAAACTCTTAACTTACAGTTCAAATCAAAAGGAACGTAATCAAAGGTAGTGAAAGGGTCAAATACGATAAGTCAAGTTAAAGACATCGAATGGAACAGAATTGAGGCATTAGCCAAATCAGACCTTAAAGGGAGTAATAATGTCAGGAAAGAAAAAAGAGTAGGCAAAAAGAAAGGCTTTTTCCAGTACAATAATTTAGTATCTTAAAGAACATTTTATCCAATAGTGTAACTGCATATCTGTTAAGGTTTAATTTTTATGTTCATAATGTTCTATTAAAACAGTTTTCCGTTCTGTTCTATAAAAAAATTTTTAAAATAAAATTAACAAATGCCCCCCTCATTTTTAATTCATGATTATTCGTGATTTAAATGCAATGTTCTGTAATTTTTATTTAACAAGTTTGTTTTTCTATTTTTTTTTTTTCAAGTACCAGTACATATTTTACTTGTAGCTATTTAAGAACTTTTTCTCTTCGTAGGGTACAATATTATGCAGTACAGGTAGAGAGGGAATCTATGATTTGATTTTTTTTTTTTAATTTCTTTGTTATGATTAAAAAAAAAAAAACCGAACTTTAATTAAAGTTCAGTGATTTCTTAAGATTCAATTACTGAGTTTTGCACGTTTAAATGGACCATTAAATTAGAAGTTCAGTTCGTTTTTAACCTCTTGTAAAATTAACAAGGTGTAAAAATTTTCTATGGTATAAATTGATTTTTTTTTTTTTTTTGTATAAAAATCAGGGGCAAATAAAAAGGTTAAAAATATAAAATTTAACACCCTCAGTTTTTTATTCAAGTACCTAGAGTGTAGTTTCAGTTTTTTTTTTTTTTTTTATTAGGATCACGAACAGTTATCGTCAGGTCTTTTTAAATTTAAAAAATTTAGTAACGAATATTTTATTGGTGCTCAATTAATTTAGAATAAAATTGGACAATTTTTTATGTAAAATGGACAACAGATTGTAACTAATGTTGAAATTTTTTTTTATTTAAAATCGATGGTTATCTTATCTTAAGTAAAACGGGGTTTCAAATTACATGGTTTTAATTAACAACTATGGATAATGTAAGAAGTTTTGGAATACTGATTGTGTTGGGATAATTTGTATGTAAGAAGTACAGGGTAATCTTATTACATAACTGAATAACATAGTTTACTTGAAATTAAAAGAGTTTTAGAATAGATATAATGAAATCGATAAGTACTTATGTAATTAATTAACAATTTCGTAATATAATATCTGAACAATCGAGCGTTTTTTTACTTGCACCAATTGATGAATTTTTTATTATGTCAGAAAATAACAAATTTTCGTAAAAACAAGTTATACATAGGGGGAATACCTTACACTCTCCACATATCATCTGAAATAATAGATCTCGAATCAACATTTCTCATAGTTCTAAAGATATGTTAAAAATTTTGAAAGTGTAAGTCAAAATTTTGAATTGTTACTTAATATCCGATTTGATCCTTAGTTGCATCTTCGTGACCTAGAACCACATAAAATATGTTTATTAATTTTCATATTGTTTGTAGAAATTTCAAATAAAATCAAACGCGGCAGTTAGAGATTAATTATATAAATTTGAATCAAACGTTAGCAAGTTTTCGAGATTTTGACTAAACTTTCTTTCAATTCATAAATACCCACTTCCAAATGGGTTCCAATTTGTGTTATAGGAAAATTAAGATATGACAAAAATTGGGTAAAGAATCCAAATATAGTGTAGAAATTCAATAGTGATTAAATTAGTATGATTTCAGTAAGATAATAATTATAGGTCTAATAGGCTTCCTGAGGCTCACTTTAAAATATTGATACCTATTGAACCGATACAATTACTATTACTCCCTAACGCTTCCCGAAGAGACTCCCTGCAAAATATTAAAGCCTTTTGAATCGATATAATTGGTTATGATTCTTTAGGCTTCCCAAAGAGGTTTCCTTTTAAATATTAATACAATGAATTGATACAATTAGTATAAATCCTATACCCTTCCCAAAGAGGCTCCCTATAAAACATTAGAGCCTGTAGTGTCCAATCGATATAATTGTTCCATTAGACTCCCTCAAGAATCTTCCTGTAAAATTTTAAGACCTTCTCAATCGATACAATTCATGTTAATCCTACAAATTTCCTAAAGAAGCTTCCTTTTAAATGTTTAATACATATTAAATTGCAAATGCAAGAAATAACACATTTTGATATTTTTTTTATAAAGTCGTATATTCAAATATTTCTTTTATTTTTTTAAATTTTATTATAATTTTTTTTTAATTTGTTCATTTTTTTAATTTTATTTCATTTTGTTTTTTTTTGTTTTTTTTAAATATAATATTAATAATATATTAATATATTTTATATAATAGAATAATAATAATAATAATTATAATAATAGTTCATAATAAATCCTAATGTTAATTAATTTATTTTTTTTTTTAAATATAAATATTTTATTTTTTATTTTATTTGTTAATTTTTAATTTAATATTTGATTTTTTATAGTTTAATTTTATGTGAAATTGTTGCTTTCATTTTTTTTTTTTTTTTTTAATACAAATAATAAAAAAAGTGTTTTATATTATTTCTTATTAAATTTCTATTACTAATATACTAATTTTGTAGTTCTTTTTTAAAATTTAATATTTATTTTTTAACTTTGTTTTTTTTTTTAAATAAAAATTTTAGAAAACAAAAACCTATTAAAACCCTTAATTAATTATCTAATTAATTAATTAATTAATTAATTAATATAATAATAAATAAATATTAATTTAATTATAATAATATAATTAATTAATATATTATTATAAAATAATTAATATGTACTTTTAATATTATCTTTTGTTAGTTATAAATTAAATAATAATACAAAAGAAAAACTAATGAAGTTAATTAATTATTAATTTTAAAATTATATTTTTTTTTGCATTAATTATTTTGTAGTTTGTATTTTTTAAATTTTTTTAATTATTTAATATTGAATTTTGCATTATTAAAAATGTGAGTGTTTTTTTAAAAAAAAAAGTTATGAATTTCTTATTTAAAGATGAAAGTGAATGTATAACAAAAGTAATTAATTACTCTGAACTTATATTAAAAACATTTGAATACTTAAATGTCACTGAAATGTTTCTGTCATTAATTTTGAAAAATTACTTTCACTAATTCAGCATTGCAGTTTATTCGATACTCGAACTCGTATTTGAGTAGTTTTGATTAAATAATAGAATCAAGTTATCTTTTAACTCAGAGAATAGTTGAGGTTTCAGCATACTCTAAGACCTTAAAGCTTCAATAAAAAAAATATGACATTTCATGTTTTGCTCTGAATTTAAAAAATTGGTTTAACTTTAATATAATAATTATTTGACAAGTAGTTCTTTAAAATGTCAAAATTATATAATAATTTTTTTGACAGTTGTTTAGAATAGTACTCAATATTTGTACTCAAAAGAATTAAACTGTTATACATTCGATTTCATTTTTAACTGTAATGTTAATGTAATGTTAATTATCATGGAAAACTCAATTTTAAATAACTTTTTTAAATAAAACTATATGTTTTAACTAAGTTTTTTAGTAGATAATAAGAATTTAATTAAATCAACAAATAAAATATTTTTTTTAATAAATAAATGTTTGGTTTTTTGCTCAACAAAATTGTGTGTTTTTATTTTTTATATTTAATTTGTATAAAAATTTAATTTTTTGTTTTTTTTTTTGATTATTTTTATTTAAATTTTAGGATTTTTTTTGATTTTATATTTAAATTGCAGTAAAAATTTGTTATTTAATTTTTATTTTTTTACAATTAGAATAAAGCTTGTTTTGTATAGTACATTAAGAGCAATTTCTTTTAATATATTTACAAAGCATTTTAATAAGGTATTTTTTTCATGTATATTATAAAAATATGAAGTATTTCTAAAATGACATTTTTTTTAATTTATTTTTTTGTTAATTTACATACTTATAGGAGTTATATAATATTTATTTAGTTTAAAATATTTTATTACAAAAGTTTCACATTATTTTATTTTTTAAAAAAAAATGTATTTTTCTATTGAAAAAATTTTAAAATGGGGTTTTTTTTATAAGTTTGGAGAGTTTTTGGAGAGTTTTTGGAGACTTGTGTTTTTTTGTAATTGTAACATTGGAAAATTGTAATTGTATATTTTGTTTAATTTAATTTTTAACAATGTAGAATTGGTAAATAATGAATATTGGAGACTTTTTTTATTGTTATTGTAGACTTTTTTTTATTTATTTTTATAATATATTTTTTCAATTTTGTTTTAAATCTTTTTTTTTTATACATTTGGAGACTTTTTTGTTTTTTAGTTTAAAATTGTATTCATCTTAAATAATGTTATAATATTAATAAAATTAAATTTATAAATTTAAAGTAATTATTATGTTAATAAATTAAATATTTAATTTAAATAAAAATAAATTAATAATTTCGTGCAAAAACATATATTTTCCAATATGTGCATGAATTTTAGAAATAATTTAAAATATAATTAGAATTTTTTTGTTTTTTTTTAGAAAAATAAGGTTTACTTTTACTTCTTTCCCATGACCATTAATTAAATTTTTGAAAGTAGTAAAAGATAATTTTGAAATTAATATTTAAATTAATTTAATAAATAAATTTTTTTTTTTAATAATTACCAATTAGTATTTAAATTTAATTTTGAAAATGCGTTTATTATTGGGTTTAGTTTTAATATTTTATGTTATAATTTTTGATTATATGTCGTCAGTTGTTATCAGAAAAGTCTCCAATTGCACAAAAAAAATTGTTTGAATTGTTTTTACATTAAAAATTAACGACAGTCCATTAAAGACTAGGGTTATCTTCATGTTTTTATTAAAATATTTGTTCGTTTCATAATTTTGTGTGTTCTGAAGACATGTTACTTTAAAGTCTTTATTATAAAATGTAAATTCGATTATAATCCAAATTATTAATTGAACACAATATAGTTTTAGAATAGATATTGTATAAAAGGTTCAGTTCTATTATATTTAAAAAAAAGTTTTCTTTGTTTTTGATAATGGAGAGTGGTTTTCCGTTTTCTCCACTGCGGTTTGGCTGTCATTGAGAAATTTCATTTTTAATTTTATTAATATATTTTTACTTATCAATTGATTTATTCTGCTCCAGCTGAGCTATCTGGTGTTATATTTGAATCTAAACTGGCACAATCAGATTCTTGTTCTTGATTTTCATTATAATTAGCTGCTTCTTGAAGACGCATCAACATATTTAACTGTAAAGAATTTTATGATTTTAAATTATAGCTTATGTAATTAAGAAGCCAAACAAATAAATTAAATACTATTGAATATCAAACTTACCAATGGATCTTGTGAATCGCTATTAGCATTTCCAGTTCCTTCTAAACCAACATCTTCAGCATTAATTTGTCGTAATGGTGGCACTGAATCTGGCCCATATTGCCATGGGTATGTATCACGAATAAATGTTGATGGATCATTCCAAGCACCACCTCGTCTCCCATACAGTTGTACACCTTCACGTACAGCTTCAATTAAATATGGTGCTAAATGATAATTCCAAATATCGGTGAACCAAACTTGAGAATCTTTTAAATCAAGCGGGCATGTTAAAAATAATCTAGGTCCAATTGTAACATCACTACTGCTATGATTTTCAAGAAAACGATTTATATGTTGCCATACAGTTGGGAGCCATGTTAAAACAGTTGATAATTCAGTTTGATGTGATTGTGTTTGAAGTTCTAATGTAAACAGACGTCTTCTTAGAAAACGTCCTAAGAAACCTTTAACAGGTTCCATATGATTTGCTGTTAAAACCTGTTTTAAAAAAATTAAAAAGCGAAATAAATATGTGTTAAAAAGGGAAAGTTTTATATTTGGTATCTTACCCATCGGAAATTATGATGTAATTGTAAATTAGTTGTATTACAGGTAGCTTGTGACATTGTTCCAATAATGCATGGTAATTTGGCAGCTGGACCAGCACTTAATAATGATGAAAATACATCACCTAGAGCGGAAGCATGATGTAAATTATCTAATATAATCACAGATGGTAATTCTGATGCTCCATTTGGCATTGTAGCTTGTTCAGCAATATGACTTAAATATTGACGTAATTCTTTTGATGATTTATGATCAACACTAAGAATAAAATTTATATTTTTACAAATTATATAGATAAAATTTTTATTAAATTTAAGGTACTTACTTGAAAGTAGCAATCGCTTCAGAAATATTACATCTTCCAGATCTTGCCACTAAAAATTCTGCTAATTGTCTAGCTAAATATGATTTACCAGTGCCACTGGGTCCACATAAAATTAATCTACGATGCTCTGTTAATAATGTTATATATCTATGTACAATGCTACGTGGAATTAAACTATCAAATGATAAACTACCAACACCTTGTAAACAAATATAAAGTGTTTTAACACTTCCAATAATATAACCACACGGTAATAATTCAGGAAAACCAACTTCTGGACCACGTTTTGCTTCACCCAAATGATAAGATGTTATTGAATCAGTATTTAATCCTAAATTAGTACCAGGATCTATTCTGGCTACATAATCTTTAAATGTTTTCCTAACAATATAATCTAAATTTTGCCATGTAGTTTTGCCAGAAATATAAGTGTAAGCGATAATGAATTCGTTTAAATTTGGATTTGAATATTTTCGAACTTCAAAACCATTTTCACTCTTATTTCCAGCTTCATCTAATTCTTCCGCCAATCCATTGTTACGTTCATAATAATTATCTACTTCATATATTTCTTCAAGATATTTTGAAAATGATTCCGGTTGTCCTAAATAGACTGCAATTGAGAGTTTTTTGCCATCAGTTATATCCGGAATATCTTCTATGGCCAGTGGTAGTGCAGTTGGTTTTAATTGTGTTGGACTGGGTGCTTCAATTGCTGGCGGAGGTGGTGTTAAATCAATATGTGTTGTTGGACTAATTGATGGTGGAGGTGGTGGTTCAGGTGCTGGTGCTGGTGGAATATTTTCTTCTTCTGTTTCTTCATCTAAACTCTTTGGTAATTCCATTGGTGGACGACCTGAACTATCTGCCAAACTGTAACGTCTTGATTCACCAATTGAACCATTTGGACTAATTGCTGTACCTAATGAAACTTCACTACCAGCTAATGATCGACTAGTTACTAATTTTTGTAAACGTTCATTATTTTGTTTTAACGTTAACATTTCGGCACGCATTTTCATCACAGTATCTTTAAGACTTTCCAGTTGTGAAGCAGAACTTAATGCTTCTAAACGAATATCAGTTAAAACTAAATCTTTTTCTCGCAGTTGTTTTTTCAAATCTTCAACAATTGGATTCCCATCTAAATCTAAAGCATCAACTGGTTTTGCATTATCAATAATTGTTACAGATTTTTGTGAAATATTTTTTGTTGGACTTTGTGGTGGTAAACTTGCCAAATTTGGTTTATCATGTTGAGATGGTTGATGTTTGGATGATTGGTGTCCATTTTGTTGTTGATCTTTTCCAATACCATTATGTTGTATTGAACTGTTTTGAGCATTTTGATCTGTGCCATTTTGTGTATGATTTTTGTGCTGTTGATTTCCTGGCGTTTCATTTGTTTGTCTATTTGTTTTCGATATTTTGGCATTTCGTGAAAAAGCCTTTGTGAATGAGCTACGGAGCCAACCTTTTTTCTTTTTTTTATCTTGTACAGAACAGCCACCAGAACTCAAAGAATTCAAAGAGCACATAGAATCAGAACTATGATGCCTTTGCATACTTGGAAGATTTGATGGAGAAGAATTTGGTGTTCCATTTGAATTTGAAATTGCATTACCATTCAAACCTTTAGATAACAGATTAGTGTGCTTTGGACTACCATTTGTAATGGATGGATTTGAATTATGTAAATCAAATTGGTGCTGTTGCTGTTGTTGATGTGATTGTATTTGAGCATTTGTTGATATTACTGTTGATTGTTGTACACCCATACTCTGCATATGAGCTGTTGTCAGACCAGCTTGAATTGATTGTTTTCGTAATAATTCAATTGTTTGACGCATATCTGTTAGTTCACCATCTTTACGTTCAGCTGTTGCAGTTAATTGTTGTAAACGTTGTGTCATATTTGAAAGACTTTGTTCGAATGCAGCAACAACATGAGCCTGTAATTTTAAAAAAGAGATATTTAAATTAGTTATTTTAAAATACAAATTAAATGTTTTATAAATTTTGTCCTATACTGTAATAAAACTATCGAACTTGTAATTTACATTTACAAGTATAGTAAACTTAAAATAATAAAAAAACAAAATTGATTGAAGTTAATTAGAGGTATTAGTAAAAAGTTTTTAAAAGGGGGGAAAAATTTGCATAGTCATCGTATTATTAATTGACAGGTGGTAAGAAAGGTGTTATTTTGGCTTGTAATTTTTTTTTTAAACTTAAGGAATTTTTGAATTGATGAATTAATAAAACAATTATATTTTTACATATTTAATTATTTACAATTTGATGTTTATAGGGTTAAACAATTACTTAAAGAGTGATTGGCTTTTTTCCGGCTTTTAACAAACAAGTGTTTTTAAAGATAGTTTTTTTTTTTGTAAATGTTTTGAGTAGTTTTGAATAAAGCTTCTCTTTGTTTTATTTGTTAATTTAAAAAAAAAAAGTTTAATTAAAGTCTGACATCTTTTAAAGTACTTGTTATTCGCTACGCCCACTCGAGACCTAATGAATCAAAACATTTTCAAGCAAAAAAACGGCAGGTGTAAATAATTATGATTTTTTTATTTACCTGTGTTTAATATTTTAACAAAAGAAGTTGTAATTACTTTAAGGTTTTTTGAAGCATTGGGAAAGTACTTTATTTGGTGCTTTTTATGGAAACAAAAGTACTTGTCTTAATTTAACAGCAAATTACATAACTTTGAAGTGTTCGTTCTTTCTTATTAGTAAGAAAGTAAGAGGGTAGGAAGGTGTTAGAACAAACATTTGGCTGGTACAATACATTAGAGATGTGTTATTTTTTGGAAATATCTGTGGTAGTAAGTTAAACAATGAATGACAATTACTGAACAATCAAAAAATACACCCAGTGATAGAAATATATTCTTGAATGAAAAAGGAAGAGTAAATCTTAGCATACGTCAAGGTGGAACGTTGGGATATTTATTAAAAGTGTTGTATTACACCGTATATGAACTGAAAATCGTAAACTAAAAACGAAGAGCAGAGGTGAAAGGGCTGTATATACTGTATTCTAATACGAATTTATGTTATTTTGAAATAAAAGTGAAGATCCTAACATACGTTCCGGAGGAAATTTGGTATAATATATTATATATAGTCTTACAGTATATAGGAACTGAAAATCATAGAATAAAATCACATTTGATGAAGGGCAAATGTTATAGGTATTGTAATCAAACACGAGTATTATTATTTTATATAATACAAAATTTTTTTTAACCATTCAATGAACATTTGACCTATATTACGGTTTAATAAGAGAATCTCTGACCCAAATTGCGGTTTAATAACATGTTATACAAAAAACCATAACAACCAGTGGAATATTTTTTAATTGATGACTCCAATGCTGCATGAATACAATAAATTCTGATTGATATTAATTTCTAAGAACATACTATTGATATCAATTAGAAGCATCATTCTTTAAAGAAAACTTGTGTTAAAGATACACTTCTGTTATAGAGGTACCTTGTAATTTATCTGGCATCCGAGGAACAATTAAAAAAAAACACAAATCTGTAAATCTCAAGAAATACTTAAATAAGGTGTGGAAAGATAAACATCGGTTATAAATGAATCGATTGAATACGTTTTTGAAAAAATACTCATTTAAAATTTTACAAGTTAAAAGTGAATAATTTTGGCGCCTAATTATTACGTTTCGGTGGCAAAGTTGTGAAGAGTTTGTACATAACTTTATGTATTTTGATTTTAATGCCAATTTTACCCAGTAATTATAAAAGATTTTTTTTTGATTTAGCAATTCTAATTTTTAATTTACTGAAACAAGTGAAGATGATTGATTACTATATATTGAACACCAAATGGAAAGTTAATTGATTTTAATTTTCATTTCAGATGGAAGATCGAAAAGATAAAATATTTAATAGATGGTGTTATTAAGTTTGCATGTGTAGTTTTTTGATTGAAAAGTTTTCAAGTTGAAGTTTAATGATCAGTTTTATGTATTTAACAGATTGTGGTAAAAAGAAGGTTTTCATAACGTGCGGTAAGTAATTAATAATTATTTCCGATCTTATGATATAATGCTATTATAGTCGGAGTTGGAATGGACATAAGTAGAAAGGTAGATAGGTATCAACTTAAATAGGTTGATTGTTGAATTTTTCATTTTAAAAATAGTTTATTAACCTAGTTTATTATATCTATTCTTTTTTGGAGAGGTTCAGGCGTATTGAGAACTTAATACCTTAATGCGTTTGCTAATTGAATGATAATTTACTTTTTTGGAGATCATGAGCTTGGGGCCCTTTTATTCCCTACGCTTTGAATCCTAAACTTGATGAATAAGAAGACTCCTATTTATTACATCCGTTATCGTTCGTCAAATTATGGAAGCCATGCTCAGCCATGTTAAGCTTTGTGGTGTTTCGAGTTCTTTAGATGAATCCTGTACAAGACAACACTACAGCCATTATACATACTGCACACATGGAATGGGTGTTTATTTCCCTATTTTGGTTACAAGAAGAGGATGCTATGGTGAGTAGGAATCTCACACTACCGGGGATTTTAATATTTCCGGTGCCTTCTAAAGGTTTTTTCCTCCTTTAAAAAAAAGTAGGAAACTTCAATTTATTGCATCCCTGTGAGGTTTGTAGATTTAGAGTTATCAAATTTTTTTTCACAGAATTTATACTGATTAGCTTATTTTCCTTCTAGGTTTTTATTCCCATCTGCACTTTAAGCATAACTTCCAATTTAAGACAACTTAATTGGATAAACTCTCAAATTACGCACATTTTGATTAATTATATAATTAAAGTCTTAATTAAGTAATAAACTCTAGACTCTTGAGGAAAGTGCATGTCAATGTCAGAAATAATTTTCATACAAAATTGCAAATTACATTTTCATTAAAAAAAAAAGAATCAAAGAAAAGGAAAAATTGATTCTTATATTACAGTTGATAATTTATTAATTAAGTATCAATTAAAGTAATAATGTTGTATTCCAATATGATAGACAACTTAAGTATATAGAATTAAAAGAATGTTATAATAAAAATTGAAAAGAGATTGTCAGGAAAATATCATGAACGTTTTAAAGAATTATGGCTGTATAATTAAAAATTTTTTTTTTTAAAAGTTTAATAAGAAATGTTACATTATATTTAAGAATCTTCGATTTGCAATGCAACTTTTATATCATACCAGAGGCGTTTACTTTAACATTTAGGTTTTTTAATCTAAAATTTATTTAAAAATTAAGCGGAAAGTTTCAATATAGGCACCAGAAGCATCTTGCTGATGTAGAATTTCCTGATTTAAATTTAGTACTTAACCATCTGTTGAACCAAAGTAACCTGAATTATCAAAGATAGAGATCATTTGTACGAAAGTAACGGAAGATCCTTAGAGTGTAAAACTCCTTGCAGCCAATCTAAATTAGGAAATATATCTTAATGTTTGAATTCCCAATTGTTTTTTAATTCCAACCTATAAAATGTGCAAATGAAATATTGTAACATCAGTGAAAAATCTGTCTTTGAAAATGTACAAAACCACAGCTAAGATAACGGGAGATCCTTATAGTATAGAAGTCTTCACAATCAAGGTATTTGAGGACCGATACTCAAATTTTTAAAAGGAATAAAAGGAACAAAAAAAATTCCGTTACATCCCTCGAAAATCTATATTTAAAAATATATAAAACCGAAATACAACATTTTTTAATTGAACCACACACGAATTTAAACATTCCTATAGTTATAATTTTTTATCTAAATTATGACAGGGCATCATAGAATTAAATTCCATTCTAAAAAAATTAATAAATAAAATAAAATAACATTATTATAGTTGACAAGACAATAGAGTAAGTCATCATAATTAGCTATCGAATAAAAAAAAAACTTAATAATAATAATTTACTTTTAAAAAAAAAAATTTATTGTTTCATTGCATTAAACAAGTACAAGTATCTATAAAATAATATCACCATTGTTCTATTGCAGTTTTGTTATTCTGCTGTTCTGCCGGTTTTTTCAAAAAAAAAAATTTAATAACCATTCGGAAAATATTTTCAATAACCCTGAAATCAATTAATTTGGCGATTTTGTTTTACTATTTTTTTATTCCCCGATATTCGTCCCTCCATTGTCTCTTCCAGTTACTCCTAATTTTATTTATTTTTTTGCCCTCTTCTAGTATTGCTTCTGGATTTTTTTTTTCATTTTGATTTTATTTTGTTTTAATAATTTTTTTTCAATAATCCCCCATTCTGATTACAACTCACGAAATCTTAATATATAGTTACTTGCATTTTGCATTTTAAAATTCAGTTTTTTTTTTTGTTTTTGTAACCGTCATCGTCATCGTTACAATAATAATTATCATTATCAATTGTACAAACATCAAAATGAGGACATTGGACGCTTATAATTTATTACTAAACTAATATACAATATATACACATTAAAGTAGGTATATGGCGAAGTATAGTATATCACAGTACAACACAGCACAGCACAGTACAATTTGGTAACAAAATGAAAAATGACAACAAAACAGCTCAGCCTTAAATTAAAAAAAAAAAAAATAACATGAAGCTTCAAGCATATTAAGCGGCGGCATAACTACTAAAACCCATTGAAATTAATAAAAAAAAAAATAAATTTAAAAAATGGTGACCGGAGGGACGAAAGTCACAATATAACAATACAAAAAGGCGGGGGGATTCAATATTAAATTCTTAAAGGATAAATTTGATCCATAAAGTAAACAAAAACAAAAACAAAAACCAACAACTCACAATTTACAACTGTGCAGTCAGAAATATTGGAAATTTATAGATATTGGAAAACTAAAAAAAAAAAAAACAGTTGATGATGACAATAATAATGATGTTTAAGAACTTGGTTGTGGGTTGGGCTGGAGGGGAATATTTGTTAAGGCATAATTCAGCAAAAAAAAAAAAAATAAACAAATATTCACTGTTGCTGCAAATAACTTAAAACAAACAAATTATCAAAACTATATTATATTGGAGGCGAATTAAAAAACTCTAAATATATAGTGCACGGCGATTTGAGAAAAGTCCAAGAGTCATAAGTTCCCCGACGTAAAAATTCATAGGTGGTTATGGAACATGCTTGAATCCCATGTGTTTCGCTCTGATAGAAATATACCATTATACAACTTACAACGTTTAAAAGAAGTTCTAACCTACCATCAACTCTCTGTTCTATCCTATTCTCCTTTTAGTTCCTTTGCTCCTTAGCCAAGCTTGCATATTTAGTCACATAGTTATGTATAAAGAAATTCGTTCCAACAGTTTGACTAACGGAAAAAAATATAAATCGAAAGAGTGAGCCAAAAGTTCCCCGGAGACTTATGACTTTATAAACTTATTTAACATATTTAAAAAAAGGTCGCAATTTTTTGGAGAGTTTTGGCTGACTCATCGGAATTAAAATTTCCTCGGAGATTTTTAACTTATTTTTTGAGTCATAAGTTCTCGAAGAACTTTTGACTCCTGGGCTTTTATCATATCTCATATTGCACAATGATTTAGCCATTAATCATTTATACGGTTATGCTATATATATTGTTGTGCTTGATCTCTCTTTTACTCTCCAGAAAATAAGAAATATAATGAATAATTATTATTTAGTAAGGACAATGATGACAATATACTGGAAAACAACAGCAAAGCAATAATGGACAACTCTGAAGAATTGCAATGCATTAAGAATGTTAACCAAGAGTTTTGTATAGTATATCAGAAAAGAATATTAAGTAAGTAAGACGGAACCCAGTAACTAAGCATAAAAGACATTCCTACATTCATAATCCTAAGGGAATAATGTGTAGAAATCTGTCCAATATAATTTTTATGTCCATTTCGAATTTTGTTTATATAATTAAGAGAGTTTTAGAAGTCTCTATATATAGTTAGAAGCTTTTCTGTCTTAATCTTTGTTTTTTTTTGGTTTTGTTTTAAAGTGGGATTTTGTTGTTGTGGTTCTTGTTTTAAATATGGGTGTAATCGAAGATGAAATGATTAATTGATGATTTTTTTTTCTGGTGTAATGACAGATTAAAGCGGAAAAGTTATTTTTTTTTTTTTAAAATCTTTATTTTGACTTAAAGCGATAAAAAATTTATTTTTGTTTTAAGAAATATAAGCAGAAACTACATAACATAATATAAGTATATTTTTAATTATACAGGATGCCCAAGTACTCAAGTTTTGTGTGACTAGATGAATTTTTTGAGGAGGAAAGTTTTTTTATGAGGACTACATCAGAAGCTCCTAGTTTCGAAAAATGTACCTCCCCTCCTGATTTTTTTATATTAAGATTTCAATGAAATTTTAATAAAGTCTTCGTAAATTGTCATATAGGCAATCTATGAAAATTTTGCCAAGGTAATTTTGCGTTGGAAATTTTGTAAGCATTTTTTAAACTAAAATGTATTAATTTGTCTGTCTCTTACGGTTTCAAAACTACAGGAACTGCAACCTTCTTTAGTTATTCTTTTATTAAAATCAATCGAAGAGAAGACTTTAAGATTTCTTGATTTACTACTAGATTTGCTTAAAATAGGATTTACTTAAGAGAGGATTTAGGAAGAGGAGTGGGCAAAGAGATTTGCTGAAAAGAGGATTTCTTAAAAACCTGCTATGTCCTTTTTAGATTTTTTAAAGGGGGTCTACAAAGAAAGTAAGATATCAATTCTAGTACATATCTGAGGATTTAATTAAAAAACACCCTGTATGTAAGTATAATACTTTTTTTTATATTAAGTATATGTTTTGTTTACTTTAACTTTAAATTCGTTTCTTAATGTTTATTTTATCTAAAGATTCAACGATTAAGGTGTGGAAAATATAATATTCAAAAAGAATTTATAATTTTTTTGGAAAAAAATTTAAATAATGAGTTTTATAATTTAATAGTAATGCAAATAACATAATTATGGTTTAATTGTACTATAGCCTCATTTTAATTTATAAGTTGCTTTATGTTTTAAGACAAATTTTTTATTCATAAATTATATTGACGACAATGTATTTTAGTTTTGCAGCTTTTACTGTTATTTTTTGATTGTGAATTGTATAAACAGATCTATTAATAAAGTAAATTAGTTAAGTAATGAATTTGAAGTCATTTTAGTCATTTTAAATTTAAAAAAGTTATTGAGAAGGATTTTGTATTGAATTCCTTATTGTTTTTGTTAAAACTATTTTTTCCATACACTGTATTTAAGAACAACACTTTTAAATTATTTTGGTATATAGAGGAAAAATTTTTAATTACGAGAAAAATACTATATTAAACAGCAAAGCTTTAATATTTTTTTAATGGAGGCAAGAGTCTTCAAAGCTATTTTAAGACTTCCCAACAAGATATTTTTTTTACCACAATCCTACCTCAACGATAGAATAAAAACAGAGATCGTCTAACTACTTGCTTAATCCTTAGCTGTGTCCAAAACCTCAATGAATATGGTTTTGAAGACAGCTAAGGAGTCTAAAAAGTCTTCAAAACTATTGAGGAATTCGCTAATTGAGGAATTCGCTAATTGAGGAATTCGTCTAAAAAGTCTTCAAAGCTATTGAGGAATTCGCAGTAAATTATTCTTTTACTACAATCCCCCATCAGCTATTAATTACTTGATTATATACCAGTTAAGGTTTGGACACAGCAAAGCAGTTGAGAGTCTTCAAAGAGAATTTAGGCCTCAACATTTTTTTAAATTTTTTTTCTTCCACCCTCCCTAACCTAGAGAAAAAAAAGGAACCCTTTACCTGCCTACTTAATATATCAGTTGATGTTTGGAGACAGGAAATGTTAGGCCATATCCAATGAATCAAACCACAAAGCAAAGCAAAGCAAAAGATCTTTTGGTCACTCTGCTGACAGTTTCTAAGAAAAGGGTAATCTCTCTAAAAATTCCCATATATAACTAGTAAAAATTCATCTATTTTCCACTTAGAAGGAAAATCTATTTTCCATTTAATACAAATCTCTTAAAAAAGGAAAGTAGTTTCAGTTAGATATTAAAAATACGATAAATTAATAAAAATTTTTTTTTAAATAGATTATAAATATTAAAAATCCTAATTAATTATAATCTTTTAAATTATTTCATTTAAGTTATAAGTATTTCGTGAAAAATTATGAAAAATTATATTGTATACATATATTTATAATTAATATTTTAACTTAAGCAAAAACTTGTAATATTTTTTAACAATTTTTTTTGTAAATCTTCAGATTTCCTGCTTTTCTCTTCAAACATTTCCTACATATGCCTAGTATCTTAATAATTTTCTTTTAAAACAATTTGAGATACAAAGGAAAAGCTATCTTATGAGATTATTAAGTTAATGTTATTTGAAAGTAATTATCTCTGCATGACATGAACATTAGATTAACATGTCTACGTATATTTATACCCGATGATTTGGAAAATTTTTCATTATTATATACAAAATATCGTTATATTGGATTAAAGAAAAACTCGCAATAAATCGATTTTCCTTGCCTTGCATTATTAATTTGATGTTTTTTTGCGATTATAATTCACTCATAAATCTTATAGACTCATATGATTATCGCTTAATTTAATTTAATAAAAATTAAAAAAATGTCTTAAAAAATAAAAATCAGATTAAATATAATAGAAAGTAAAATAATAATTTATTAGGAATGATTTTTTGATGAAAGGATTCATTACATTACATAGTTCCATGAAGTATTTATAGATTAATTGTATGTGATTTGATGTTGCATTGTTTTTATAGCTTCATTTTTTTTTGATTAAATTATGAATGACAAAATTATCGTGCATCACGTAGACAGGAAATTGAATATGAATATTTGCGGACTATCAGATCTCTCTTCACTAAATACTTTTCACAATATAATAAAAATGCAATGAACCAATTAAGATTATAATAATATGTGAAAGTGATCTGACGGAAATATTTAAAATCAATTAAAATTATTTTGAAAAAAACTTAATTCAAGTGATTGAAGCAATTTTATAGGGAAATGATGAAATATGATATTCCGTCTGCTTTAGATAAAATTACTTAGGAATTGATTGTTGATTAAACCCTTTATCATTTCTTTAGTATAATACTTCATAATGCGATTTCGAAGGTTCTTCGGAATAGATTTTTAATTTGCCTCTTTAACTTGCGATTATCTGTTGTAAATGGTAATGTGTGGTAAAGATATTGAAGATTTAGTTGAGATGTGGAAGGGAGTTATATCAAGAATAGAAAGGAATTAAATGGGAGAAGATATTTTTATGCTTGATCTATTGTTTAGTTTTCCTTCCGTGCCGTAAAATTTCGTGGATATTTTTAAGGTTCATGGATATTAAAGATTGAGACGGAAGAAAAAGGGGGTTTTATGGAAATAGGTAGATATTAACTGGAGGAAAATATTTTTATACTTGTTCTATCGTTTGGTTTTGTTCAGTGGTCTATTTAATTTTTGGATGTACAAAAGAGATGTGCTGTTATTTCAAATAACTGGGGGAAGATATAATTCTGTCGTTAAGCTTTCTTTCCAGGCCGTAATCTTTTATGAATATTTTTTAACGAGGAAAAGCTTCAAAAGTCACCTATTTGAACTGTATATGAAGTTGCTATAGGTAGTATGCTATAGGTACTTTAGTGAAGTTGCTATAGGTACTTTACCACATCAAAACCACAACTAAATTTTTGGATGGGACCTGTAATACAAATGCATACAGCTTGGTTTCGAGGATAGGACTGTAAAAATATTTTTAGGAATCGGATTTGAAGTGTTATTGAAGTTAAAACTTATTGAAGATTGTTCATGGGATGTTGAGTTGCATAGAGATAATATTTTTAATTTTATTCAAACGTTTAGATTTTCTTTTGTACGACCATATTGAGGTTTAAAGTAATTAAATATTTTAATTGGATGTAGAATTGTGTGCAAAATTGCCAGGCTTTAATTTAAATAAGTTGTTTTTCTAACAAATCTACCGTTTATTTTATCTCTTCGTTTGCTATGACCAGATCAGACAATTATAATCATTTAAGACTTTCTTCCGACTCTTTCTGAATATCATTTTATAGAATTTTTCAAAAATTTTTCGGATACAATAACTGAATTTCCATTTCCATTTGATTTTGATTTAGAAAATTAATTTAATTACCAATTCCCAGGTGGAGTATTTTTCAAAGGAACACTTCCGATACAAGTGGATTCTAATATTAATTAAAATTGTTAAAGTTCTAAATATTTTAATTTTAAAAATCTGTCTCGAGCATTTTTAAAATTTAAGAAAATACTTTTTAAGAACATTTTCCGGTATATTAAAAAAAAAAACTGTTTTTCCATTCAATTTCCATATTTAATGACTTTATTTTAAATATTTAAAGCATGTTTTTTTCCTTTAATTTTATTAGTTTTTTTTTTTTTAATTCCCTAATAGTGTGTTGTCTCCCTATTCCAATAATACTCTCAAAATGTTTTATTTGCTTGTTTTTTAGAATAAAATATAAATTTTAATACCCATTTCTAGGTAAATAAAATTATAATATTACATCTACAAAATGTATAAAACATAAAATCCAAAAAAAACCCATAACTTTATAAAAATGTAACATTTCCTCTTAATCTCATATGAGTTCTTAAGATACATTTTATTCCTCAAAATAAAATTTCTTAAGATACATTTGAATACAAGAATAAATTTAAATATGGTGTTCTAAACACAAAAACCAACAACCTTCTGAACTCAAAAAGTAATTTAAGAAAATTATGCGGCATTTATATCTTAAGATATATCTATAAGTTATTCAAAGCAGTTAAGAGTGTTTGGACAGATTTTAGTTTTTTAAAATCTTATTAAAATGAAAATTTTCTTCTATTTTTTAAAGTTACAACCTGGTTAAACTATAGATACTCTCTTATTCCGGAGAAATATATATATAAGACCCATGTTATTACCACCCATGTCCCATCAAAATAATACTAACATATATGCATAAATTTTCCCACATTTCTCTAAGGAAAAAAAAAAAAATAAAAGAAAAAAAAAATTGTGTTTAATTTTAAAGAAAGATATAAATCAGGTGAAAAACATCCAATTTTGTATTCGAAAGGAGTCAAAACAGGTAAAACACTTTTTCCAAATGGGTTTAAATGTTGTTGTTTTTGTTATACTATATATATATATATACACACATATATGTATGTATCTTAAAAATAAAAAGTGTAATAACAGCTTCTGGTGTTCTAAAACAAAAAAAAAACTAAAGTAAAACAAATTAAAAAAACCAAATAATATATAAAAAAAGAAAAGGGGTCCAGTCATCTTCATCAACATCATGATGATGCTTCATTTAAAAAATTTTATCATATTTTTTATTTAACGATAAAATTTATTTAGATTAGATTGTATTTACCTTTAATGATCATCATCCATTTCATTTTAATCTTTTTTAAAATTCAAAATAAGAAGAATAAAACACTAAGTATCTTACTTTATAAATAATTTATCTTAAAGATAGATTTTGTTTTTTATTTTCTACCTCAATACAGTACACAACAGGTAAAGAGTGTTTTTTTTTTATTAATCTTAAAGTCAGAGTAAAAAAAATTTCAAAAAAAAAACCGGTTCTTTAAAAGATATATTATTTTTTAATAATTATGGAAAGGTCCAAGAGGGTCAATACAGGAGGATGATGTATAAGTTTATTATAGTTTTGATTAAATTGAATTAAGTAAGTTTTATACTAATTTATATTGTGAAATCAGGACCGGGTCCAATTTTTTTTTTTTAAATTGGGCAATTTTTGTGTTACTTTTCAGCCTCTTTACCCCCTTTCATATTAAGTAAGATGTTGATTTAAGTGTTGTGCGATATCCCGCCTAAAGCAGGTTCAATTTCTAACCTTAAGATGTTCACACTTTTAAAAACTCATTTCTGCTCTAGAGTTAGTAAAAGTCAAATTTGGTTAAGAAGAACTGAAATAGATTCTAAAATTTAACATTTTTGAATATATGAAAACGAATTTCAATATATTTTTTTTTGAACGAGGGATGTTGGCTTCGAAAACCACCTATATTAGAAGTTCGTAGTTCCTATAAATAGTATGTGACTTTAACATACCAAAACTACAACAATTTTTGAAACAAATTGTGACATTAGGAACTGTGATATAAATGTACAGCATGGTTTTGAGGATAAGTATATGAAAGGATTTTGGGAAACGGGTTTGAGAATTAGACGATACCGGTTTTGGGTATTCAGAATACCGGGATAGGGATAGGAATTCCTAAAAGAAAGACGGAGGAAAAAATAGCCGGACATGTTTCCTCCCTTCATATAATATATACATTTAAATTTATAGGCCGCTTTCAGGTTCCACCTTTAGTCTGAGGCTATCTAATAAGCTTGCCCCTAAAACTGTCCCTGACTGTTGTTATATAATTGTCACGTAAAAATTAATTATACAAATTTTTTATTTTTTAAAATTTTTATTAATAGTTTTGATTACTTATTATTAAAACCTCAATATTTAAGATTAATTAATAAATTTTAAGTAACAAAACTAAAATAATAATAAAAAAATTCTTATAATTACAAATTACATTTTAAATTCTTAAAAAGTGAAGGTTGTGTATTGACATTTCAGTTTTTTTGAAGTCATTAAAATAATTAATCTATAATTAATATAAATGGTGGATAATTTTCTTTTTAATTCACTGTTCAAAATGAATAGTGTTTTTTTTTTTTTTAAATCAACTATTAAATGTTATTATTATAATTAACTAATTGCTTTAATTAATTTCACATTCTCATTCTAATTGGTAATTAAAGTTTTTTTTTTCTAAATTTTATTCAATAGTTATAATAAAACTGGTATACCCAGGTTAAAGCTTTTTTAAAAAAAATTACTTAATAAATTTTTGAAATATTAAAGTGTTACTAATAATAACATATTACAAAGAATTTACACCTGCATTAAACTGCAAGTTTTACAGATGAAATTTAAAATTGTAATTGAGATTTTATTAATATTGACAACACAATTAAAAATTTTGATTATTACCTTTTGGTATTTAAAAAATGGCTTGTAAAAGGTTACTTTGCATTGAATTAAAAATTGAAAATCATGACTAAATGCAAATAACAAGCCTTGAATGAAAGTGCGTCTTATATTAAACGCAAGTTTCACTGAAACAGCAATCATTTGTTAGCTGGTACCGTAATTTTAATGGAATTTGACTTTAATTAAAATTTAGTATAATTAATACATTAGTTCCGTTACAAATATTTAAAACAGATGCTTTATAATTACAGGCAATGCGTAATTACAAAACAGTTTAATTTAATTTATAAAGAAAAATAATTAAAAAGTATTTGAAGTATTTTTGTAATTTTTTTATAAATCTTTTCAAGTTTACCGAATTTGCTTTCATTTGACTCATGTTTACTAGGCTTTTCCTTAAAGTTTTAATGTGACAAAAACACCTTTCCTTAATATTTCGTTATGCTAAAATCTAATTATAGTTTTATTCTTCATTTTTAAATTGATTTTGTTTTTTCTTTGATCTCATCTTAAAGTTTTTTTTTAAATTTCATCATTTATTGTTTAAATTGACTTAAATTTTATTTAATTATGTTACAATTTTGTTGCTGATAATTTTCTTTCAGCTATAAATTGTTTTTAATCGTTCAAACCGCAGTCTGGACATTTAAAGGTGTGATGAGGCTTGTTCATGAACAAATAGTCTTATGAGAACATTTGAAGATAATGAAATAAAAATTAAAATGTTACGATTTGATATTTTAACACTAAATTGTAATAAAAAAATGTGATCTCATGGATGGTGTCATTGGGTTTAAAATATATTATGTCATTAGGTTTTTATTTTTGTAATGGAATAATGGTGGAGCAAAAATGGACTAAGTAATCATCAAAACAGATGGAATGAAAATTTACTTTTTACATATTACAAACATAGAATACCGTTAAATAAGGAAAACAGGCCATAGGACTGTGTTCATCTCATATTAGAGCCCTAGCTTAACACAATTTAAAGCATTGCCCAAAAATTATATAAGGCCATTACGAAAAATAAAACAAATACTTAGGGACTGTGTTTATCTCACTATTGTCCTTTAATTTAATGCGGAAATAAGTCTCATAAATGACTTAAAGCTAATTTGGATCCCTAAAATGGACGGTAGAATAGTGCCTAATTCACAACACTCCTTTACCTTCCGAGTCATAACTCAAAACTAATCCTAAAAATAAATTTATGCCATACATGTTCAGGAAAGCAGACGATGGGACGGTGTCCATTTTAAAGTAAGGCTCCAACTAACACAATTCAAAGTAAATCTCAAAAATAATTCTCTACCATTATATCTAAGGAATATTTTTCCGGCCACAATTAGTGTATTTCATATTTTACTTAAAATAAAAGGGTAAGCGAACAATAGATGATTATATTGTGCAATTTTTCATTTCATTTTATTTGTGGTGCTTCGTTTGTTTTTTTTTTTTTTAGTAATGTGTTGGCTGTATAACGTTTTGTCACTTCTTTTAGACTTTTTTATTTTCTTTGAATAAAAAACCATTTGGTTTTTTTTTTTATCATTTCATCAGGCAAGGATTGAATTCATAAAGCTGCTGCTCAAGAATACAAAAAACAACAGAATTCACAAAAAAATGTGAAGACAATATTTCTGTTAAGTCAAATAAATGTTAAGACAACAGAAATCTGAAAGAATCAAGTTAAAAAACAAAAACGGGACTAAAAAGGGGACAAAAACAAAAAGTGAGTAAAAGAAAGAAAAAAAAAAAAAAATTAATATAATAAAACAAAAGAAGAATATGATGAGATAAAGAACAGGTGCAGAATTTGTAATTAAAGTAGTTAAAAAGCTATTGGCATCAACAATAGTTTATACACTACTTGGTATATATTATAAACATAGAAAAGTGTGTAATGTGAAGCGATTGAATAAAAGGAAGAGCCCTTTAATTAGATGATAAAGATGAACTGGAATAAAAAAACATGAGATGCTGTGTTTTTTTTATAGCAGGAGTTTTTTTTTCAGAAACATCACAACATGTTATGTGATGCTTCTTTCAAGGAGCCTTTGTTTACTCAAGAGATAAAAGAAATTACAATTTATATAGAAATGAAATTTAATGAATGGAAAAAAAAGACGTTCAGAGAGTTTGAAAAAAAAAAACCGAACGATAAGAACCAGATTTAGTGAATATTTTATTAAGATATAAATAAAAATGCGAATTTTAATCGCGTATTTAAAAAAGAAAAATGATCATTAAAATTGAGATAAAAATGATCTAGCAGATTTATTTATTTATTTTGTTTTACTATCCGCGTGGTTAAAATAATAATAATAGTAGGCAAAGTAATAAATCTAATTTTAGAATAAATTCTGTAAATACATAATTATATAAAATATATTCGTAGATTAGTTTAATTAAAAGATAAATTATAAATAAAAAAAAGAAAATAAAAGCCTGTAAGTGCTTATTAAATACAAATTGTGATAATATTAATCGTTTATTTAAATATAATTAACATAAATTAAAAGTCAATGACTTAAAAACATATGTACAAGTTAGTGTTTTATTTTATTTAATCATTAATTTTAAGATTTAAAACTAGTTTTTTATATCATTAATGTCAAATTTTTTTACCCCTGGCTTAAATTATTGCAAGGCCATGGCTTTTTTATATATGTGTAATTTTCACAGGGAAGACTTTAGGGTTCCAAGTTAGACATTTTCATTGAATCTAATATTTACCTTTTTTATACAAATTTTAGCTGAAGAGCTTCTGTATAAAACTTTTTTAATTAAAGTTAATGGCTACTTTTACTGTCATGGCTTGTAGAATCATAAGGTTATGCATGGTTGTGAATGACTTTATTTTGATGGGTATTGTATTTTTAGAAATACTGTTTTCATAGCTGCCTTTTGATAAAATTTTCACTACAAAACTTTGGATATTGAGTACACTTTAAGGTTTTTTTTTGGAAAATAATCTAAAGTAGGCATCTTATCGATCTAAAGACATCTTATCTTCATTTCTCATAATCCGTTACCGACGTTATATATATATATATATACTAGTAATAAAATCCATGAACTAAAAAACTCTGAAAATTATTATACTCCTACATGTCATGCAGCTTTTTAATATTTGGTGATATTATAATATCACCAATTATTAAGTTCGCTTGAAGGTAAAGAATAAATTTTAATTAGAAATCTTATATTTCTTGAACTTCGACATTTTAATTTTTTTATTAGTTATATTCTATTAGAGAACATTTATCTAAAGATCTTTTTTCATTTCTTTTGATATGACATCAATTTCTCAATTTTTTATTGTGTCAATCAATATAACAAAAAAATGTTTAAAAATTTTTTTTTGCGTAATCATTTTTCACTCAATACTTAATTTGATTCAATTTTCTTCAATTTCAAATGGTAATTTTTTACTTTTTAAATTATTTTTATATTTTTTTTCTTTGAATTTAAACTTTTTTTTTGTAATTGATACAAATTATATTTATATTTTTTCTTTCTTTCTTTCTCTTCTAATTTTTTTTGTCCGTTTTTAGATTTTTTTTTCTCAATTCATTCCAATCAAATATTTTCTAATTTAATTTAATTGACTTTGATAATATAAAAAAAAAAAAAGAAATCGTTCTTTATTTGAATAAATCAATAAATTAAAAAAATATATATATATACAATAAAATATAATAGAAAATAGCGATATAGAATTACATACAATATAATTTATAGGCAAATGAAACACTTACAGAAAAATTATAATTTTTATTGATTGCATAAAATAAAACAAACTTCCCACCTTGCATCTTGCACCATCATAAATATATTTGTAAAATATTAAATCATTGCCTATTTGTCCGGCTGGCTATAAGAGTTATAAAAATTGACATAAGATTGTTGAAAGAAAATGATAAACATTCTCTTTGATAACTTTTAAATTTTTATTTAAGTTTAAATGTAAGGTCTTCAAAATATGTAAAATAACGGCATTTCCTCACTACTCATTGCTTTCTCAAAATTAAAGTAAATATCTTAATTTTTACAGGTACTCTTCACAAAATACATTGTTAAAAAAAACTTACAAAACTTGAATCCAAAACCCGGACTCCTGTCTAAATTTTTAAGACTAAAATGCAAAGATTAAAGTTTAAATGTATTATAGTTTTGTGAGTATGAGAAATAACGGCATTTCCTCACTTTAGATAACTCCTTCAAAATTAAAGCAAATGACTTAATTTTTTCAAATATTGCTCACAAAATATATTCTTAACAAAATTAAAAAAATTACTTTCAAAAATTGTCACAAAATTACTATCTATTAAGTGCTTAGATAATTTGCTTCTTTTAAAACCCATAGCTTAATATACTACCTTCTATTTAGTCGCTTGTCACGTCCTCTGACAGTATTCTGACACTAAAGTTAACAATAATGACAGTGCATATTTTAATAATACTTTTTTTTTGAATATGTATATATATATTATATACGAGTATATATATATCTTTATAAATATATCTTCTTTCATAATAATTTTGCTTTTTCATTCTACAAAAAATTTGTGATAGTATCTAATAACAAAAAGAGATAGCAGTACAGTAAAAAAATACAATGTAAACAATGAAATAGCAAAATGCAAAGAGTGTTAAGTTTAAGTTATGAATTTATAAGTGTGGTGTATTGCATGCGTCCCGTATTTTGTATATTATGTACAATTTAACTATATTATGCATTCTATAGAATTAAAGAAATTTATTGTATTGTTATCAAAAAAAAAAAAATTAGTTGTGATCTTTGATTAACCAAATAAGGTTTTTTTTCTGTGAAATTCTTTCTTAAGAAAGGAAATTCAAAACTTCATCGAATACAAAAAAAAATTTCATTTATTTTATAAATGATTTAGAAACAAAAACAAAAAAAGAATGAGAGAGAAGATATTATGTATATTATATACAAAATATTGTAAGTGAATTTACAAGTGGAAATAAAGTTATAAAAACACAAAATGCGTGTTCACTTTGAATTGATAAAGACGTCATGGTTTTTTTTTTATTGTTTTTATCATTACCATCTTTAGTGTTTCTGTGTACTATATTGTTGTTTTTGTAAATTTTAACTCCAGTGCGTTGCTAATTTTCTAAAAATTTCTTTACTAATTTTAAATGTTTCTATTTAAACGCATTGTGTTAATTTTAAAAAAACCAAAAAGACGATAGTTTGTACTTTGTTGCTTTGTATATCTTCCTTTCAATCTTTAGTACTTTTTGTAAATAACTGTAAATTTGTAATTGAACAATAAAAAAAAAAACAATAACAAAAACGCAGATTGTACTATGTTAAAAATTTATTGGGGTTTAAAAAAGCAAAACACAACCTAGAAAGTAATAAAAATCGAATTGAAGATTGAAGAATAAAATGTAAGGTTAGAAAAGGTTAATTGCAAGTTGAGTAGTAAAAAAAAGAAAAAAAATTAATTTTTGGTTGTTGTAGAAGAATTTTCTATTTAAGAATACAATCGAATATTGTAAAGTATTAAGTTAATGTTATGGTATATCAATTGCTACTGACTATATATCAGATTCTCTCCTAAAACAATTATTAGGTAACTTACTGTCAGTATATAAAATTGTATTAATAAAGTAAAATTTTTAATTAAGTTTTTAGTTTTTTTATTTTTAAATTGAAATTTTCTAATAAGATTCTTTACACATCATCTAATAACACTAATGATCACTATGAGACGATATAAAATGGGTTGAGAAGAAGAAGGAGAGATAGAAAATGAAGAACAGGTCATAAAATTCTTGAGTCATTCCGTCAGCAATTAAATTAAATAAAAAGTAGTATAAATTGAATGATAGGTATACATCATTCTAATTTTGAAAGAACATGGTGAGGTACTCTTGGAAAGCTGTGACAGGTCGAATATTGAAATTTTTTTTTCTTCATTTTATGCAAGGGACCTTAAAACCCGAACTCTAGCACAAATTTTTGAAATTAATATGCAGAAATTAAAGTTTAAATGTTTAATTTTTATCCAATATGATAAATAACGGAATTTCCTCGGCTCCCTTAAACTAAAAGCAATATCTTTATTTTTCAAAAAATTGCTGACAAAAATATATTCCAAAATAAATTACAAAATTTGCATCCAAAAAAAGACATAAATCTTTGTAATAAAGACCTGATAACTCCTACAAGATTAAATGAAATTGAGTAGGGTGATATAGAAGAAGATCAGTTAGAAATTAGAAAACAGATTATAAAATTGTTAAGTTATTCAGCATTCTTATAATATAATAATATGTACTGATAAGTTGAATGATAAGTGGGATCAAAATTTAAGATATTTATGACTTGTACGTATGTTTTCTGCTTTTTTTTTAATTTATAGGAAGCATCGGCCATTCGCAGAGTTATATTAGACCAAGCTTCAGTTTTATAGGAATCATTATTTTTACCAAATTGTTGATTACTCAATTAAAGCTTTTGTAGAACTAAACCATCTAATAGCATAAATTAGAATTATTTATTTATATTATATTATACTATTGTTGTATTAATGATCAATTAGCATAAGATACTAAGCAACGGTTGATTACTAGCTGGTAATATAGCTATTGATTATAAGAAACAAGTACGACTTTGCGGAGACAATAATTGCCTGAGGTATAGGAATTATTTATACTTATTATATACTCCTGTTGTATTTATGATCCAACCCATTATCTATCAAGAGTATTGAAGACAATGGATTAATGCATTTTGATTTTCTTCTTGACAATATCCATTATTAGCATAGGAAATCCTCAAAGTCAGATCACCCCAAGCTTCAGTTTCATATGAGTCAATAGTTTCACTAAGTCATTGACTAATCAACTATAACTATCGTATAAGATTAAAAAAAAAAATACTGTATTTGGGATCATCAATTACCTTAGGTATAGGAATCATTTATATATTTTACACTACTGTTAAATTATTAATCCAACCCATGATCAAATAACATTAACGACGACTATGAGGCGGGCTGAGAAGCAGAAGGAATTGGAATTAAAAAAGTGATCATGATATTCTTAAATCATTCCATCCAGCAATCTTAAAATATAATAATATGTATTCTGATAAATTGAATGATAAGTATATACCTTTAAATTCAAATTTTCAATAATGGGGCCAACATTTTTATTAACTAAATGGTAAAATGCTACAATTTTTATAGATTTTAAATGTTTTTTTTATTTTTTTTTAAATCTGAAGATAAAAATGTTTTTTTTTTTTAAATTATAATGTTAGATTCTTTAGGTTTTAAATTAAAAAATTTGTTTTAAGTTTTATTTTCTTTTGTAATCAATAATGAATCTATAAAATAGTTTATAACAGTCATGTAATGTTACATGTTAAAAGAAAATTTTAATATTATTTGTAGCTTGAATTTTTTTTTTTTTTTTTTAATTTTTTTATGATTGCACTGCATTTTAATAGCTAGAAGGTTAGATAACTGCGTGATCAATGGATTTATCAAAAATTTCTTTTAGAAATAGTTTTTCTTTGGATTTTATTAAATTGGGTTTTTTATTATTTTTTCTAATGTTGTTAAATAGCGAATTAGTTATTTATAAGTTTTTATTTCAGATTAAATTGTTTTTTGGTTTTTTTTATGGATTTATTTAAGATTAAAAGATTTATTTTTTTGAAGAGATTTTCATGTTTAAAGATTGATTTAAAAAAAAAACCAAATACCAAATTGGTAAACCAAAAAGAAGAATAAGAAAATAATGAGATTTTATTGTAATTCGATTAATGGAAAAAAAAAAATTTTCATTCAAAAAGAAAGAAAAAAAAAAAAAAAAAATTGGACAAAGATTTATTAAATTGTAAACCCTTAAGGGTATTTAACAGTTACATATCAATAATTTAGATAAAAAAAAAAGTAAGTATTTATGCATCTATCGAATATATAAAAAAAAAAAAAAAATAGAAATTTGTAATTGTAAAAATGATATTGTGCCTTGTGGTAATTTACTATTTGTTGGATTCTAAGAAAAATCAATTCAAAGAAAATTCTTAACCTAATTTTCAATTTACTTATAAACAATTTAAATGATTAATTTCTTAAAATGTATTCTGAACTAGATTTGAATTGCATTCAATGATCTTGGATTGCATGACAATGAAATATAATGTTAAATTAATCTAGTTTAATGTATAAAACGCACGAAATCAAAAAAAAGAAGCAATTACTTATATAAATTTTTTGATTCATTCTTATATCTCACATTAGAAGATTTTCTTAAATTTTTTTATGGGGGATGCGACTTAATTTAATATGGAGGCTAGGAGATGTTTAAGTTATGCAGCAACAGATGCCCAAGAATGAAAGGAATCCTATAAAAATTAAGTAGGGTGTTTTAAGAATTTTAAGTACATTTGGTTTGAATTCTTCACTCCTGTAGGAATTATAAGGCAAATCTTAAGCCATATTCGACTATATAGCTTTAGCTTTATATATCAATAATTTTTTTTTCCGATAAACCGTTGCTTCAGCTGCAGTTATTGCACTGGATTATAAATAGGGAATACTCTATTTGCAACAATCTATTGACTTATATTAAAACCATTTCATTATAGTATACCACTGTTGTGCATTTATGATATGACCTGCATTTCAACCTAAAATTTTTAAATTCAAAGCAGACATCTTAACCAGTTTTGTTGAAAACCTTCCACAGAAAGACACATTTAAGTCTTTAATAGGATAACTTTATTATACCAAGATTAATCTAAGCTGGTTTCATTCCCAGATTGAGTTGAGGACGTGGCCACTTACATATAGGTATATTCAATTTGTTTAGTACAATAGTTCTTCAGATTCATTTTTTGGGAAATGTTAAGGTATTAATAGGTGGTAATACTTCATTTTAATCTAAAAGATACAAATTTAAGAGTTTTTAAATCTCTCATCACTAATTTAACAAATGATCTTTGGTGAAACTTTAATTCATACAATTAATTTAATAATTAAAAAGGTTAATTGGAGAGCAAATTCAAATAATTTTTTAATGAACAATTATGTAATTAACAATAAAATATTATTAATTTGTATTTTATCTTATATTAATCCATTCAATTCAATTTATAATTGCATTTGTATATTCATTTTCTACTTCTTATATATCTGATTACGATACGCTTTCTTGCTTGAAATTTATTTTTAAAAGTTTTCTATTAAAGATTAATTTCTTTTTAAAAAAATAAATTAAAATACAATTTTATTTTGTATTATTTTAAATATTGGAAAAAATGAATCGAAGAAAAAAAAACTACAGATAGAAAGATATCATGGATGAATTGATTTAATTACATTTGAAAAAAATTAAATTTCTTTAAAAATATTTTTAATTGTTGAAAATAAATAGTAAATACTTCTGTGTTTTTGATTTTCTTTTAAGAATTTATACAAGAGAAAGTATTTATTTATAATTTATTAATTTTAAATAAAATTATTTAAAAATTAACTTTTTTTTTTTAAGAATTATTTCTTATTAAATTACAAAAGAAATTTAAATCTATAGATAAATATGTCATGATTATTAATCTTTAATTTTGCTTTAATAACTTTGTACTTATAATTAAAATCAATTATTTATATTAATTTGTCCATTTTAATTTAATTAATTTTTTAATTATTTTTAATTCCGATTTTTTTACAAGTTAATGGACAATTCAATCAAAACAATACTCATTTTTATAAATTATTGTACAATTTTAAATATAATTATAAACAAATGTATATAAGTACAAATTTAATTAATTAATTAAGATTGAAAAAAAACCTTTAAGAGATTACTAAAGGAAGTTCAAATATAATTAAATTAGTTCACAATAATTATTATCACTTTTCTTTTTAAAAATTCGCGTTTTCTTATTCGTATTTTTTTTTTCGATCTAAAGATACGAATTGTTTTAAATATAAGACAAGGTAGTATGGAAGACCTAGGGAATTGGAAGGCACATATTTTCAGAATGCTTACACCAGGCCATATTAGAATAGCAACTGGTTTTTTTGATTCCATACTTATTTCATTGATTAAATAATGCTAAAGAACTTTGGAGTTCTTTCAACAATTCTAACAATATTGGAAAAGTTTCAAATCCTACTTTTTTATCTGTGAGTTATAAAGTATTAATTTAAATTAACAGTTTTTTTAATATATACTAATGTGTTAATACATTTATTATGTTTGATATCGAAATAGTAATTAGAACCTAATGACGAAGTATAGTTTGTATAAGGTTTAAAGTTAAATTGAAGTTTTAATTTTCACTGGGATTCGAAGTTACAACACGTCAAATGAAAGATCGGCACTTTAACAGTTATGTCATAAATTTTTCTTAAAAACTCTTCTGGTGTGTGACATTTGATGACACTTTGGTTTTGTTAAAATTTTTAAATTGTTCTTTGACAATTGAGTTTAAATGGCTATTGATTCCTTTTAAAGTTTAATCGAGAAGCGTGAGGGGTGGAGTCCCAATAGGAATTTTAATAATAAGGTTTTGTTAAAATATTTAAATTGTTCTTTGACAATTGAGTTTAAATGACTATTGATTCCTTTTAAAGTTTAATCGAGAAGCGTGAGGGGTGGAGTCCCAATAGAAATTTTAATAAAAACTAATTTTATTAGTGCCAATACTACTATGTATAGGAAAACTAACTTTAAAAGTATCTAAAATCAAGAAGAGGGACGGGGATGAAGTCAGTCCCTATACTCGTATAGGCAAATGAACTTTTAAAACAAAATTAAGAAGAGGAAGGAGTATGGAGCCCTAAGAAAATTCCTATAAAAACTAATATCATTAGTTTCAATACTCGTATTGGCAAATTAACTTTTAAAGTCTAATCAACAAGAGGGAAGGGTATGGAGCCCTAAGAAAACTCTTATAAAAATTAATTCAAGCCTCCATACTTCAATAGGAGCATTGGGCAGAGCAAAATGTTAATTTCGAATAACAGTAAGTAGATCGTAAGTTCTACTATCTTTAAAATCTCTACCACATTAAGATTAATTTGTTAGGATTATGATATGTCTGTGGAAGTTATACAATATGGCGGATGAATTGACATACTAAATTTAATAAGCGCATTTTGTTAAACTCGTTAAAACTGAGTATTTCAGCATTAGTTGAATTGGATAAGTCATCATAGAATGAACTGTATGAAACGAGTACAAAAAAAAATTGTGAATAAAAGAAAAAAATCAATCTTGTGAATTTTTCATTCATTAAAATAAATTCAATGGAATTTTCTTTATAAATAGTATTTTTTTTTTTAAATTTCATGCGCTAATTTTAATCATTTTTAATAAAGAAAACTTATTAAATTTAATGAAATATCAAAAGGAAGTGATAAATTGTAAAAAAATAATCTTTTAAGGAAATGAATTTTTAATGTTTTTTGTTTTATTGTTTTAGTTCATTAATTGCAAAAAAAAAGTAAAATTTAATTAAAAAAGCTTTAGAAAATATATAAAATGCATTATTCAATTATGCTAATTGGAAAATATTTAAAAGTTTTACACGTTTTTATTTAATTTTAACAATTAAATGCTAAAATATTTAGAATATAATATGTGTGATTGCAAAAAATTGTTTTTACGCGGGTTTTAAGTTAAAATTAATTATGAGCTTCTTTATTCTATTTTAGTTTAATTTATTGGGAAGCAAGTGGGATGGGAGAGGTGGACTTCAATAACAAAAGATTATAAGAAAAGCGCTGCAATCCGAAGAGGAGTATTCTTCAACATTTAATGATTAAGAGCAAACTTATGCTATTCGATGATATCAACAAAAAGCACAAATTTGGACATTTCTCTTGGTCTGAAGTGCGAAGTCTAAGAAGTCAAGACTTGAACAAACGAAAGCTTTTAAAAGCATTGGACTCCTCAGTATAGGTTGTAAGAACAACTACACTCCTAAGTAGGTTGTACACTCCTCTAATTTAATCTTTTAAAATCATTGGACTTCGCAGACTGGGGTGTAAGAACGACTCTTCTCCTAAGTAGGTTGTATACTCCTCAGTAAGTTTTAGATGATTGATTGCTTAAATGTTTTCTAGTTTAAATTTCAATCAATTTAATCTTTTAAAATCATTGGGCTTTCAATCAATTTAATTTTTTAAAATCTTTGGACTTCTCAGCCTATGTTGTAAAAACGACTAGACTCCTAAATAGGTTGTATACTCCTTAGTAAGTATTAGATGATTGATTGCTTAAACATTTCCTAGTTTAAATGTCTGTGAGGTATAAAAACGAATTAAAAAACTAATAATTTTATCGATTTGAGGAACTTATTGGAAAAACTGATTTGTTTTAGGCTACGCAATATACTGTAACTGTACTGTAAGTTTTTACTCAGGTTACAAAATTCCAAGTGTTAAAAAATTACAGGAGCGCGTTAATAATGCATTAAGGAATGCATGAGCTTTAAAAGTCAAATCATAGAATAAATCTTATATCACGTTTTACGAATGAATAGTACATATTTTGTATTACTATTCAAATTGTATTACTTCACGGAACTTAAAATAATTAAATGTCCATTTTTTTTGTAAAAAAAATAAAAAAATAAATAAAAAATAAAAAAACATATTGAGTTCGTTAATATTTGAAAAAATTAACTTTTAGTTGAAATATTTCTGGAATTTGTCATAGGATATTAATTTTTAAAATAATTTATAAATAACTTTGTATATTTTTAAATATTGCAAATAAAAAATTTTAAAATAACATTCTTTAGCAAAATTGTTTTTTTTTTTTATTTTTAAACGTTAATTAAATTAAAGCTTAAATAGTTTTTACATAATGTAATTAGACAAATTAATATCCGGTTAGTTGTTTATATTTAATATTCTGAAAAATTAAACGTGCTAATAAATATTCATATTGATATTTTAATTAATTGGAAAAATAATTTGAACATATTCTATATACTATAAGAACGTAAGGGACTTAGAAACGGCGAAGCTCAAAGAACATAGGGACGGAAGATTCAAAGAGTACCATGTTAGGTTGTCCTACAGCGTCCTGAAATTATACAAATGTAACATTTAAATAAATTTAGTAGACAATTATTTGGAAATTAATTAAAAAAGAAGGTATCTTTCCCTCTCACTATTTCCTAGTCATTATTTTTCACTCTTTTATGAAGTATAAGGCAATCACCAAGTATATTTAGACTAGGCTTCAGTTTCCTTAATCGTTAATTTCACTAGGCCGTTGATTACTCGGCTGTAGCTATTGTATAGGATTATGAATGTTAATTTTGTGCGCCATCTATTATCCTACGCAAGAGCTATTTATATATATCCATATTAGATCTTGTCTTATATTACGATATAATTATACAATTTCACATTATTTTTATTAGATATGATCTGACCGAGGTTTGAAGCCAAGATTTTCCACATGAAAGACAGCGTCTTTACCACTACGGCTTTGTTCAGACTTGGTAAAGCAATTGTTTCCTATTAATTGATCTATTGTTAATTTAGTAATAAACCCAATTGAAATCACCGTTTGAATTTAGAACTACACCTAAAAGTATCTTTAGACTCGTCACTGATATTCAATTTTTAGAAACTTAATTAATTATAAAATTCCTAAATAGCACGTCAGTAACTATTGATGCTTATTAAAATTACAAATTAATTTAAATATAAATTTTATATTATTTAATATTTCTAGATGGGAGTACTAACCGCAATAGGATGGGAGTACTACAGCTAGTATCATCATTATCAAATATATAAAACGGCTTACTCGGTCCAAAAATTGCCGGTTGCGACTCAATTGTTTGTTTACAAAATATAAAAATTGTGACTGCGACAATTGCTCAAATTTCGAGAACTGAGCGATACTAATAGTTAGAAATCGATTAAAAAATTTATTTAATTACTAATTAATAAAACTCCGTAATAAGTCACAAAGATTTAATAATAAAAAATCTTAAATATAGCCTTAAGAGATAATTAAATCTTGTTTTTATTTTGTATCTTTAATGTTTTAAAAATAAAAAAATTTAAAATAAATTTGTAATCTTATAATTATTATAATAATAGATTTATGTCAGTTGTTGGTTGTTGCCTACTTATAAAATGATAGCTTATAACTTTATTATTAATTTACGAGTTGCTTATATTATTAACTATATAAAAACCATTTTTATACATTTTTATTTAACATTTTATGACCTAAGGTAACCTAAATCTTTCCTTAATAAAAAATAAAAAAAAAACTAAGATATCTAGAGATAAAAAGATACATTTAAAACAAAAATAACATAGCACCATCATTTTAACTTTGATATTATCTAAAATATTTTCTGTTATCTTAATTTTTTTACAACAAATCTATTTTCAAAAAAAAATTACAACTTTATAAATGGTTACTATAGTAACTGAGTTGTTTTACAAAAAAATTGAGGCTGCAGTTGTACTGTTAAGTCTATTTGTAATCATTTGATGATGTCTTGTTTATTATCTATGAACATAATCAAAAATAAGATTTAATGTTTTTTTTCAGTTTTACGATTTGACTGACATTTGTATGAAAAATTGTAAATTTGTATATATATACTCTTTTCAAATGAACTTGGCCTTTTTTTTTTACATGAAATGTGTCCTTCTTTCAAATCAATTTAGTATTTTTTTTCAATTTAATTGATCGCAAATTTTCAAATGAAATTGGTCCTTTTTCAAATTAATTTAATCTTTTTATAAAAATTTCCCGTATCTTGAGACCAAGAAGTCGAACTGACATAATTGTAAAAATTAGATCCCCAAATCAGTAGTAGAAGCTGAAAAATTAAAAATAAATTAAGCTTAGTTCCATAAAATGGCACTTAAATTTTTGGAGGGTATTTTGCAAAATGGCCTAATTTTATTAATTTTCCTTGGTCTGTTTGGGTCTACTATAAAATCGATGAGGTGCCCTTTTACAATATGTTGATTCAACTGCTTGATACCAAAAAATGCGTTGATTAAATAAAGATCAATTTTACTTCAAAATTTAGTACTATTTGTATTTGAAAAACCAATTTGAAATTCATTTGAAAAAAGATCAATTTAATTTGAAAAAACACCAAATTCATTTGAAATTACACAAATTTCATGTGAAAAAGGACCAAGTTTATGGGAAAAGACTATATATATATCAGTTATGTAAAATATGTAACACAATTTCTGTTTTTTGATTGAATTATGATAAAATTTTAATGACTAGATTTGCAAATTATTATAATAAAACAAAGTGAAATATTAATTTTATCTTGATTTTTGAAAAAAAATCTATTTAAAAGTAAGACTAGCTATGAACAGAGAAAGAGAGAGAAAAAAAAAATTGACAGCGCGACTCAAGTGCTAAAGCGTATGCGAATATCAAACAATTTACACTATTTTTTATTAATTATGCATCATTATCAGATGTCAATTTTTTTTGGTTTTTTTTTATCTTATTTTTTATTTTTAAAGTTATAAAAAAGATAAAAAGAGATAAAAAATTATAAAAACATTTGTATCTTTTGTTGTTGTTGTTGTTATGAACTGGTGTACGAAAAGCTAAGAAGTATTTCTTGCGTAAATTTATGTGTAGGCCGTTGAGAATGCGAAAATATCAAAAAAAAAACAAAAAAAAAAGTGCGTGTAAGAATTTAAAAAAAAAAAACAAAAAAAAAATTTACTAAAAAATTTAAAGAATAAAAAAAAAATTTCAAAAATTAGGTGAGAATTTTGTTTTTTAATTTTTATATTGTCATAAATATTCATTAAAATTATCTAGGTGAATTGCATTATATTATAGTGTTGGGACTATACTGCAATTGCAGTAGATTTACTATTCTTAAGATGGAAATGTGCGTATTAAAGTGTACACTCAATAACTATACTACTCGCTTTTATTAAGAATTTCTTAGAACTCTTTACCCCATAGTACCTCATTAGGGAGGTTTGAATTTGAAGAGGCTATGGATCAAAGTGTGATAGTTGTCAATATTGTCTAAAGTTTAATGTTTTGAATAGAGTTGGGTAATGCAATAAGTCAAAATACAATTGGATAAAAAACTGTATTTGTAAATGACTCAATAAATGACAAATTTTCAACATTTGATTTTAATAAGTGGCATAAAGCTCCACAAAATTCATGTGAGAAATAATCTATACAGAATTCTAATTTTGATTGAAACTGACAGGAGGACTGTGTATGGAATACAAAATTAAAATATGGAATGAAACAAAAACATTAGAATTCTCTACTACTAATTTATTTTAAATCACCTACTAGAAAGGTAGTGACAACACATTTCAATATAATAATAAAAATATTAAATATTGAATTGTATGTAGACCTTGAAGGCAACATAATTACATTAGAAAAAATAAGATAATAAAAAAACAAATTAAATTAAATTAGCATTGAAACGACCTCAAAATATACTATGTTTATAGATTTTTTATTTTAAATGAATTTAAAAAATTTTTTTTAAATTCCTTTTCTATTTAATAATGCCGCCAAATTTCTTTAGAAACTTATATAAAATATTTATTCAATTTATTGGAATTTAATTAAGCAAGAAACATAAGCATTTATGTGTCATACAAATTATAAGTTTTGAAATACATAATACAAATACACAACACCTATGACCTAACTATACTGCAGTAGCTGCTGTCGTCGAATGTTTAGTATGAGTTTTAATATATATTTATATTGCATTACTCATGCTTTCAAGTTCATGTATGGGTTAACTTTATTGTGTCACTGAATCAGAATGTTATAATTTAGAATTTGCATTGCTGTATGTTAAATACCTACTACAAAATGGGGAAAGGTATCTGGGATTAGATTTCTAGGAAATTAATGTAAGGCAATATATAATTTTTATGGGAGCGTATCGAAATTCCGCGCATTGAAATCTCATGTCTCAAAATTTTTTTGGAGAGCTCTTAGAGTTGAATACCAAATCCGGGTTATTCACCGAGGGTTTGATGGCGGCAGGCTTCATTATATTAAATGCTTTGTTGCTGATTTCTTATGTATGGAAAAAATTTAGGAAGAATTATATATTTAATTGCTAAGGGGTGGTGTGTAGTTTAAATTAATGAAATATGTTTGTCAAATTCATATACTATTTTAGGATGCGAACTCTATTTTCAATCAAAAAATTAGCCGAACCCTAGGAACGGAATCTCCTGATATGCAAAATTCCATACTTCTACCTAATTATTTTACGATTTTTTTGTGTCTAGGTATACCTAAAGCTTTCAACATCTATGTTAAGTATAAAACACCCAGAGTCTGTTAAAAAATCAGGATATTGCCCTTTTCCTGAACATCTATAATATGTTTTAAATATATAGATAATATAGATTTCGTAGCCAACCCATATTTACTGAAGCCATCTTCTAAACTCTGCCTATAGTTGATTAGACTATTCCTAATTCAATAGGGAAATTGTAGAGCAAGTGACTTCCTCAAAGATATTCTGCGTTTAGTCAGTGGATCACAAATTTCAATTTTTGGTTCAGCTAGGCTGGACCAATTAGGCTTTTGGTCCTAATTCAAGATTCTAAGATCCCATAACTTTTATTGGGTTTTAATCGTGTGAATAATTTAAAAATGTATAAAATATAAAATAAAAGACTCAATTAAAAAACATAAAATTTTATTTAGTACAAGATACATAATATTAAGAATGGTATTAAACATAAAATCCTGTTTCTAAGCAATATGACCATTTCTGTATTGTTTTTTTTTATTAAAAATCATAAATTATAACAACATAGATCGATGACTTTGGTCACACCCACCCACTTTGGGCACAACAAAATAAAATAAATTAATAAATTAAAATTATGCGATATTAATTTCCAAAAAAAAAAAGTTTTAAAGATAGTTTTTAATCAAAGAGTTAAAAGCCGCCAAAACACTTTTACCCCGAAAAATTCTGAAATTCTGCGGAAATCAATTAAGAATTCGATATTTTGGCTTTTTAATCTTAAATTACCATAAGATTTTTTTCATTAAATATAAAATACAGTCCAAAAATCATATACAAGTATATTAAATTAAAATTTATTAGAATTTAAACTAAAAAAAAAAAAAGTATCTTAAGATTCAATGTAATAAATTATGCTACAAATATAAAAACTAGTTTTATTTAAAATCAAGTTTTTTGATTTTTATAATGGAAATAAAACAATTTAAATTTATTATCATCATCACATAATCAAAAATTTGAATAAAAACGATATATTTAAGACTATTGCTAATCTAAAATGTGCCAAAAATCTCGTTTTTAATAATATTATGTATTAATTTTATTTTTTTTTTAAGATAAAAATATTTAAATATTACTACGATCGTTAACTAAAATCTAGTTTTGCATTTTTTGTTCTTTTTAAGCCTATGATATTTAATGTAAAAAGAAGAATTGATTATTGAGATGACAGGTTAATGAAGATGATGGGTTATAAATTAATCTGTAATATACAAAAATAAGACAATTACTATTAGCACAAGTATTCTGACACATGTATGCTGGCACATGAATAAGATCAAAGGTTTGGTAGATTTTTTAATGTAATTAAATAAAAAATTTTTTACTGTTGAGTGTTGAATAATGGTATGTGACGAAGATGTGACATCATTAATGGTGGTTTTATGTAATAAAATTTGGTTAGAAACAATTGGCATACTGTAGCTTATACAAGTTGAAGCTTCCATTAGTTATCTGAAGCCTAGATTTTAATTCCTTTGAATTTGTGGATGCCTAGTATAGAATTCTATAAGTTTAAGCTTCCACACGTTGTTCAAACTTTAGCAACGAATCCCTTTATTCGTAACTAAGTAAATATATATCTATGTTTGGCTATGAAACGAAAGAATTGGAAGGAAATTAGGATAGACGAGTAGAGTTGGGAGGTACGTTAGAAGCGAACTCGTATTGGCTATTTTTGAAACGTTGCAAATTATATAGTGTGTATATTTCTATTAAAGGGGATCACATTGGATAAAAGCATGTTCCATATTCTAGTAGTTCTCACAATAAATGAGTTTCCATAATCAGTATTGAACCACCTTTACACTTTTTAGAAATGAGTACTTGAGGCCTCCTTGGTGTTACGCTGGAATTGTTTGAACAGAGGCATGATTAATTTTAATTCAATAGAACAAGTATTAACACCTACAAGATATTAAAAAAAAAAAACAGTTTAAACTGCAATATTATGACGAATGGTAGTAGAGAAAGTAGTCTGGACGGAGGGGTCACCAATTACACGTAAAGCGCGATTTTTAATTTTGTCCAGGTAACTTAGTGAGGTTTGGGAAGCGTCAACCAGTATGTGAGAATTATTCTCTGTCTTTGGTTTTACGTAGGCTTTATTGATGTTGAGCAGATCGGTGGAAGAAAAATATGCTTTATAGCAAGAGATATAACACAAATATTTGACAGCGTTGTTATAAAAATCAAAAATATGCTCATTTCGTAACATTTTTTGATTAAACTACATGCCTAAGATGTTAAGACTTTCAGGCCACTGTATAAGTTCTTCCTTTTATTTTATATTACATATTTGATCATCAAGATTCAAGGGATTTATTCCTTGATTTAAAAGGCTAATTTACTTCCGAGCTTACCAACCACACTCTGATTAGGGAATATGAGAATAACTCATCTACAGCCATGAAATACTTCAATTTTCCGTGGATCGCTAGTAATATTAAAAATTTTGAAACAGTCAAAATCTGGTACGAATTAAACAATTTCTTAAAAACTTTTCAAAAAAATTTCTCTGCAAAAAGAGAAACTCTGAAGAAGATTTCTTTAATCCGGTAAAATTTTTACAAATGATCTCATGATCATCATTTTGTCTCAAATGACTCGATTCAAAATAGTTCCCATGAAAACTCATTAAAAAACCTCACCTAATCGATTAGTTTTTATTTACCACAAAAAAAAAAACCAAAATTATTAAATTCATACTAAATTTAGAATTTAAAACAAAAACCCTTAACTAATTTATAATAGCTTCCAAAAAGTTTTTTTTATTATTCAAATAAACTTCTCATATTTTAGTATTTTTTTGCAAAGATTTTTAAAAATAAAAAGTTTTCAGTTTTTTATTTTACATTGTTTAAGATACTTTGTCCTTGAAATTCAAATACGATATTAATTTACATGTTAATAAAAGATACAAAATATTCAGATATGTTTGAAGTTTAAAAAATATTTTTGTATATTAAAGTATGAAAAATTAAAAAAATTAATTCAATATAGTAAAATTTGTTTTGTGTTTAATTCTGACGACATCATCATTCTGAAAATAACAAAATGTTCATCTTTTATATTGAATTTTGAAAATTAAAAAAATTGGATTTTGTAGATAAAATTGTTTTGTGGCACCAGTTAAGTAAATGAATGAATGGAATGAATGAATATATCAATTCAAGAATATCAGGTATTTTTTTTTTTTTTTATTATTATAAATTATAAAAATTAATTAATTTAATTAATTAATGCATATAACTATTTAATGTGGAAGTTCAACACTTTACGATATTTTATTATGAACTTTAAAAAAAAATAAAAAACAAAACTATTATAAAGATATTCCAAAATATGTTTTAAGTTTATAATGTACGTACAAGCCAATCATCATCATATAAATTAATCGGCTTATTCGGTCACAAAGTTACCAGTCGCGGCTCAATTATTTTATTATAAATTTAATAATTTGAGTGTAAAAGTCGGTGCTTCGCGGTAGTGGTTTTATTAAATGTGTTAACTGTTCAATACTCCGAACTTATTCGGAGCGGTTATCTATGTACAGTTTTTGAATTTTTATTTATATAATAACTTAGATTCATTTTGGGACTTTATTTTTGATTTGACATCTTAAAAGCTTCTTTTCTCCTAAAAGATTTTAAATTTGACAGTTAACAGTAGCCTTCTAGGAGTAACTAAAAAATTTAATTGCCAACAAATGCAGAAGATTCCATTAAGCAATAATGGAATAATTACATTTGAGATTTCTAATGTTCTAAAAACTGTAAGAAACTTATATTGAGGACAATAAACAAACTCTAGATACATAAAGTAGTTTCGACTCGATAATTATTTAGTGCCAAGAGGAACTATAAGTATCCTTAGACTAGTACGGTTTTTTTGTTAGACTTATAGTGTTCAACGTATGATAAGTGCACCTAGTTTGACTGGCTTCTCCTTAGACAGGCTTTTCTAAAGAAAATTCTAGTTCCGATGCAGTGTTTTTTACAGTAAAATTACACGATGTTAGGTCAACACTTTGTGTGCAAAAATTGGACTAAAAAAGTTTTTTAAATTGATAAAACTTCCTAAAGCTGCTTAGATAATTTAAATGGGTTATAATCGCCAGTTATTAACACAAAATTTTGAGACGTTTAACTTTTATTTTTTTAAACTTACAAACTAATCAAAATCATATCTAGCTGATTTAATCCTAGAACTATTCAAATATTAAAATTCAACTCTAGAACATTGAATTATTACTGTTGAAAAACTTAAGAAATCAAATGCTAAAACGACTGGGTCGTACATTAAACATTAGAGTACCGACTTTTGATGACTCGATCTCGACCTTTCATTGCTAAAATGGTAGTAAAGTGAAAAAAAAGCTTTTATCTTATTTTTAACTCGACTCAGCTACCAATTGCTATTAGGTTCAAATTAATTTAATTAAAAATAAAATAATTTAATAATATAAACAAATACTAATTATTAACAAATAATTTAATTGAATAATATAACTCACAGATGTAGAAATACCTATTATCAAATATAAAAATTTTACAAATATATAACAAATAAAATTGTATATTTCTAAGGCCTATAAGGTTAGACTAATAAGGAAAATTAAGATCAATTCTAATAACATGAATATAATATGACCCTTTGTTCCAACATGTACCCTATGATACAGACCGTTTTATTAGCCTAACAGTTAGCACATAACAAAAAAAAAACGATTTATAGATCTATAACACAGATAATTTACGACTCTTTAAAACTTTATAATTCTTATATATATATTATAAGCCTACAGCTAATTAATTAAATTTATTATGAGAAATGTTCTCATACAAGTGACAACATTAGCATAATTTTATAATCTAATCTTGAATTACATTCATAATGTAATTAATTATTATTCCACATAAATAAAATTAAAATTAACAAATAACTAACAAAGAAATCTTAAAAAATAAAAATTAAAAATAATTTATTAAATTGAAAAAGAAAAAATGATGTAACAACATCATCAATAAACAACTTTTTTTTAAATACAATTTTTATAACAACCGGCATTTTAATTTAATAACCATTTTTATACCCAATAACACGCAAAAATAAAAAAAAAAAAAACACCAAAGCCACCAACATTTTCTGAAAAAGCTTTTTATTAGAATTTACCTTCATTATACTTGTGAATATTGCCATATACGAATACAATGAGTACAGATACAAGTATAATGATTACATGGTAGAATGCGAATGTATCAAAATCAAATCTACCCACATTCAAATATCAAGTCTATAACAATCTAATCAACATTTACTGTAGGTAATGTTTACTTTGTATGAACGTGCAATGTATGTATTTACAATGTTATATACATAATGATTTTTTTATATATATGTAGGTATATAAAATGTTTTTTTTTAAACATATGCGAAAATTAGTACCAATTATTTAAAATTAACAGCAAGCAGCAATTCAGATTTGTTTTATATTTTTTTATGTTTTTATTGTTTTTCAATATAAACACATGACAGTTAAATTGACATTTAAACATGGTGCAAAAAAAACAAAAGAAACAAATGTTGCATGAAAGTAAATATTATTTACAGTAATGAGTGTGAGATGAAGATCAATTAGTATATTAAGTACATACTTATTGAAATTTATTTCTTTTGGCAATGTAAATTTTGTCAAGGTCATTTGAAAAATAAAAAATTCAGGTGTGGTTATCATCTTTGCTACCTTGTTTTGCAAAAAAAAAAAAAATTTCAATTGATGTTGTTTTTTGTAATTCAAATTATGAGGGTAATTAATATTAAATTGAGTGAGTGGTATATGAAAAAAATAAATGTTAGTTTAATTTTTTAACATATGATAATGTATTTTTTAACTTTTTTTTTTTACAAGGTTTTGTTTTGGTATTTTGGTATCAGAATTTTAATTTGATTTGGATTTCTAAGCTTGACTTTGCGATTTTGGGAATTTAACAAGAGTTTGTAACATAAGTGAACTCTAAGTAAGTTTAAAAGATGGAAATTAATTTCTTTCTTTGAAATATATAGTAATATTTTGCATTAGAATATTAAAAATTTAAGATTTTTAAAAATAACGGCATTTCCTCGCTTGATGGCATTTCTTGCAATGTTAACTTAGGATTTCTCTCATTGTCTTTGTTGCTTTTTGGGACAATACTGCTGCTTTCTTAGTTTATTTTAACTTGATAACTGTTCAGGTTACAGAATTACGAGTTGATTTGTACAATATGGCACATTTTCCATTGAAATATTTTTGGAGTATGAGAGTTTTAAGAATAACGGTATTTCCTCGTTTGATGTTATTTCTTACTGTATTGATTTAAAATTGTTCTATAAGTTTTTAATCATTTTAAGGACAATTTTGCAACTTCCCTTGTCGATTTTAACTTGTTAACGGCTCAGGTTGTAAACTAACAAGTTCATTTGTAATATACGGTACAATGTACATGTGAAAATTGGCTAGGGAAATAATATGCTCGAAATTCGAATTAATTCGCCTACAATTTCTAAAGGAAGGTCGTATTAGGTCTCATATTCTCATTAAGCATACCAATGCCGCTATATTAAATTGCTTAATTATTCATATACATGTTATATACCCCGGTTGGTGGTATTAGGCTTCTAATATTAAAAAATGTCAAAAACCAATTTCCACTCCAAATCTGAGCTATTAAGAATTAATTTTTGTATTAAATAATCTGAATAGAGTTTATTTCCTCTCTACAAACAAAAACTAGTAACCATTACATTTTAATCTTATTAAACCACACAATCAAACAAACTAATTTCATAAAATATTTCTATAATCTAAATTTTGTTTTTTTTTTCAAATACTTAATCACAGGTACTTGTCATGTGTAATTAATATATATTACTTAATTTTTAATTTCTTTAAAAATTTTTTTAATATGATTTAATTAATCATTAAATTTGAAATTAATCTTACTCACTTGGGTTACTTAATATCCTTAATCCTATTACAATCAATGAGTACAACAACTCGGATTACTTTTCAAAGTAAAAATTTATAACAAATAAAAAAAAAACTTGCTCTAAAAAACTAGATTAAATCAAATGACGAAGTTGCGTTCTTTGATTAACTGTATGCGCAAGTAATAAACTTAAAAAAAAAAACGAAAACCAAGACTTAACCGCAGTTTAATTTTCAATACTACAAATAAAAAAAAAAATTTAAAATTCAATAAAAAAATAACTACTTTTTTTTTTTTTTAAAAACGCTTAATAAAACTAACAAAATAATTAGTTAGTTTGGTTAGGACTTTTTTTTTTATTATTGAAATAAATCAGATGCAATTCTAATGGTAACAAACTAAAATAATTAAAATACGCTTTGAACCGAATTTTACAAATTAATACAACGAATAGAAAAAAAAAATACAGCCTTGCGGTTGTAATAAATATTGGTTAATTTTTCCCAACTTCTCTATCCCTGCTTGTTTCTCTCTGTCTGCATTAAGTGTTTTTTAAATGACATAGATTAAAATCGAGACCGAACGTTATGAAACTTTAATGAACTGTATAGCTGATGTAGTCTTTATGTTCTTTATCTCTTTACAATTTATTGTACTCAAAAATGACAAGTTATAATTTTATGAATAGCGTAAAATAAGTTAAGCTTTATAACTAAAACCAGGAGGTATTTTAAAATAAGGTTTTTATAGGCGCACATTTCGAAAACGCATTTTAGAATACCGACACCTTGCATATCAAAACTTTGTAAGTCTTCTCGAATTTATTTTGTGGAGAATTGTTTAGACTTAAGAGACACTTTTTCAATTTTAAATAAATCGAATAAGGAGAACAGTTAATTAATGTTGGAATATAAAGTTTCAGGTTTTGATAATACATTCAAAATACTAAAAAAATTTAATAGGCGCACTAATTGCAAGTAAGTTATCAATTTCTACTGGTCTTTATAAACCTGGAACGCGAAAGAACACTAAACTCTTCCTAAAATAGCTTATCTGTCACTTTTCAAAGATTTCTAGTTTTACCTAAAATACATTTGAAAGTTACGTAGGAATTGCGAATTAGACTTAACTTAAAATTTAGATGTGGAATTGTATTCTCATTGGATGCAGAAATTAAAAGTTCTTCCTCTTGATTTATAAAGTTCCTGTAACAGGTTTGAAGAACTAACTAATAAAACAAGAGTTCCAACAGTATGTGTATGTATATGAATTCGGAGTTCGTTCTAAATTTTAAAGGACATAACGAATAGAAGCTTCCACCAGGGTGGTTGAATAATGCTAATCAACAAAAAAGTGTTTTTATGAACTCTTTCTAGTTAAACGATCTAGACGATTTGTCGACTAATGGACGGTTAACTAATACTATTAAAACAATTTTCAAAAAAAATTTTACGAAAAATGTGATAAAAAATCAAATTTGAAAAAAAAAAGTGGTTAATAATTTTTATAATCAGTAAGTAAGTCTAAAATGTCTTAGCTTCAATTACAATTTCAAATGACAACTTATTTTAACAAACAAACAATATTGAAAATAAATTCTATTAATTGCGGTATTAATTCATTGAAGTTTGAAGTATGGAATGGTTTTTTTTCAGTTGTCAAATTTTGACGTTAAATTGCGCGGTTTTTTTTTTTTTTTTAATTTTTTGTTATCTTTGTAATTTTTTCTTATTTATTTTGGTTTTTTTTTTTACATTTACATTTACGGAGATTTAATAATGATTTATTTGAGCTAAATTTATATTTAATAGACTTTGAAATTTAATAACTTTTTTTTGTTAGTTAATTAATGTACAAAGAGAAGATTAAAAATATAAAAAGAAAAAAATTTTAAATTCTTTTCAAGGTAAATTTGTTAATTAAAATTTTTAATTCTTAGTTTTTGTTTTTTTTTGTAAAAAAATTGTAAATTAATTAATAAAAAAAAAGAATTAAAAAAATTTATTTTTATATTAAGAATTTAATTAATTATTATTTAATCTACTTTTTAATGGGGAGATTTTTAATATTGTGTTGAAATTTATTTGATGTGAATTTTATTAACTACATATAAGAGTTTGAATAGAATTCGGAATTAATAAATTATTTTTGTTAATTAGATATTAAATGAGTTGAGTTAATTAATAAATTCTTGAAGAGATCTTATTTATTTTATGTAGCTATATTTTTGATATTATTTAATAATTAAAAATCGTTTTAAAACAATCAAAATTTTAGTACAGAATATACTGGGTTTTATATAGTTTAGAAGGCATTATTGCTATTAAATAATGAAAATTTGTAAGGTAATATTAAGAGAGATTTGACTTTTTAATGTTTTCGATCTTAATTGACGAGTATCTTTTTAACTGAGAGGGGCATTGACCGATTTTAAAAGTGCGCCAGTAAAATCGCGATCTATGAATTCTAAATAACTGAGCGATTCGATATGTTATGTATAACTCACAGTTTTTGTGTAAAAGCTTACTTTTGAAAAAATATACTTTTAAATTTCTCTTAAGACAGGAAACTGATAAGGTACCAAAATACGGCCAATCTATTTTGTAATTTAAGTTTTTTCACTCACTAAATTTAGTTTATAATTGGATAAGCACCTAATTTGCAATTAATTGAGTCGCCACTGGCAATTTTGTGACAGAATCAGTCAATTAATATATACTAGTGCCACCTATCGCTTGAATTTCGAGTGATTGCCGCGCCAAAATAATTATTAAGATTTTAGATTTAACTTAAAATTTAAATATGGAATCGAATTGCTAGGATTACAAGAATTTCTATAAAAATTCAATACAGAACCAATAAGTGAGCCGCCACCGGCAATTGTGTGGCCGAATTCGAAGTCGATTAATATATATGGTAAGTTGGTTTAAGTTTGAAATTAAGCCTCTAGGATCTGCGATTTAGAGATTTAATGCCCCTAAATGAAAAGATATTCAATTTGATTTTAAGAAGTATTCAAGAAAACCCGAATTTTGTTAGTTACCTCAATATATAATTAATTAACTTACAAATTAGTATAACCTATAATTTAAATAATTATTAATTACTTTTTTTTAACAAATAAAAATCAATGCTATAAATTAAAACTTAATTGGGAGACCTCTAACCAATGCTATAAAATTACAAACTTTCTATGATATAGACCTAAATTATAAAGTTTAATAATCTACCCACATTATGATATCAAATACTTGAAGCCATTAAAAACAATATCAGTATCAAATAAAATAAAAAAACTATATGACTATTCAAGTAAAAATGTTCATAACCTACTTACAGAGTTGTTTTTAATGTTTTTATTATTCAGGTTATTTTCTAAAATGTTGATTAAAAAAAAAAATCTAAAGATTAATTCTATAGATACTTATACATATTTGTTGTGGTAATTTTATTTATTTTTATGTTTTTTTTTTCAGAATCTGGAAAAAAAAATTTTAACATAAAAACCACCAAAACCAAATATTAACATAAATATATTTAATAATGTTGTCATATTTAATCAGTGAATATTTTAATATCTGGCCTCACCTAGAATCCTCGAAATTTTTTCATTATTAGAATTTTTAAGATCATTTTTATATACATATTTGTTTATTAAGATCTTATTTGTACGTTTATTTCGTATTTAATTGTTTTGCAAAATGATATTTCACAACAGGTGTCAAATTTTTTATTAAATACTAAAATTAAATAAAATGTAATAAGAATATCATATGAGAATTATATTACCTGTAATTCACAAACCATGACTTTTAAGTATAGTGTTAATTTGTTAATTTGTGTGCATGCTTATAAGGCAAGGCAATGCATGGATATATTAAAATTATTCCTCCATTTGTAACGCATCGATCTAGACATGCTCGATTATAGTGTCAAAGGTATGTATCGGATCAGCATCGAAAAGTATTTGCTTCAGCATCTTCCGTCCGTGTGTCAGTACAATAACTTAAAAACTAAAAGGGCTAGAGTTTCGAAATCCATACAAAGTAGTTTTTAGAGAATTTCTAGGTTCCCTATTGTCTTTGGTTAAAAATCGAACCAAGGCTTCGGGGAACTGCCATACAACTTGTTTGAACCAATATAAATTTCTTCAAAACTAATTACACTGGGGGAATAAAAATTACACACGGTTAGTTATATAACAGGACAAGCGCTTTTATGAAGTTTCAACATGGTCAGACTTCGTTTCCGGGGAGCTGCCATGTAAAGTTTTCAATTCGGTAACTGTACATCTATATTTTACAAATAACTTGGTAAAATTGGATATTACTTGGGCCACTTTTAAGGTGAGTCAAATTTAGGAGCATAAGGTAATTAATTAATGGTTTACTTTATTTTATACATCTAAAAGTAGACAAGGGCAACTATAATCTCCCTTAATTTTTTTTTGAAATATGAGAAATCAAGTATATAAATATAAGTATGTGTATTAATGTACATAATCTCAGTTGGTGACAATTTAATAATAAAGAAGTTTAATGTTACCTAATGGGTCATATGAAAAATATACGTTTATTATTAAAAGTTTAATAAAAGCTACACCCAGTATTCAAATGCATATTCTGTTACCAGTGGTAACAGGGTGTAGTAGTTTTTTATAAAAATTTTGATATTTGGGATAGCTTTCATTCTTTTTAGTGATTATCGATCCGAAGTTTGTTTGAATTTTATTTTTGACTACTAAATCCATTGGATCTCAATCTCTCAATTTAAGATTGAAGTCTAACTACTCTTTAAATTTTATCAATTAATTTTGTAATTTCACTGCTCTTAAAAAACTTTAATTTAATGTTTAACCCATTAACGCCCCACTTAATTTTGTTACATTTTTTGTTTGATATTTATATCGGTGCGAACAATAGTCACGTGGGTATATTAAAATTGTTCCTCCGTTTGTAATGCATTGAATTAGGAAATGGCTGAATATTCTTGATCAGATTAAATTTTGTGTCAATTTAGCTATGTGCGTCTGTCTGTCTGTCTAATAAAGCTAAAACCATGAAATCCAGGAAAAATTATTGCCTTAACATTGTTTCAACATAGATACATATGTGTATGCCCATAGTTTTTAAAAATGATTTTTTATATTGATCTCATATTTCCAACAGATCATAGAAATTAATAAAAAAAAACAACAAAAAACATTTTAACAGTTATTTTTATTAAAACTACATTTAATCTATATTTGGATTTGATTGTCTGGTAAAATTGTAACATTTATATCATTAAAAGATAGCAATAACTACCGCCGACAATCAATATACTTTATAGTATGTATTATAATTGAAAGTTTTTTTAATTTTGTTGTTGTTGTTTTTATTTTTTTATAGAGTAGTTATAACTGTAAATATTATATGAAAATGGAATATCATGCTGTTGTGTTTATAAATTTAAACATTTTTATTTATTAGGTTATGTTTTATGTTTGTTATGAAAATTCAAAAACTATTAAAAATAAAAAAATTTAACTACCGAGGTATGTATATATTACAGAATATTAGTAGATTGAAGTTTTCACTTTTTTTTTTCCAAAAAAAATTAATTTAAACTATTTTGTGTAGGATTTTTATCTAGTAGGTATCTTACATTCATAAACAGTTTGTTTTTATTTTTTACATTCATTTAAAATGTGCTTGAAAATGTCAAAATATTTTTCAATATATAACTGTAAAAAAAAAAAAAAAAATTTATATTTTCTCATGGATGGCTCTGTGGTTTTTCATGTCTGTCATAAATGCTCACCAGTATGCCTCGTCTTTGTGTCTGTCATTAATGCTCACCAGTATGCCTCGTCTCTGTGTCTGTCACAAATGCTCACCAGTATGCCTCGTCTCTGTTTCTGTCATTGTTAATACGTATTACATGGGGTGAAGCGAAGGTGGTGTATCATATACATAAGGTGATTATTTTTGTTTGTGTATATATACATATGTTTTTACAATTTACAAAAAAAAACAACAACAACAAGAACAACTAATAATAACTTATTTATGTAAGGTATTTAAGTATTTATTTTTGACACCTTTGATTTTCTTAAAAAAGGCATAGAAAATAAAAAAAAATAATAATTACAATTAATTTGATTTGTGGGTGAAAAATATGGTTCTACACCAAATTTTTAATACAACAAAATATATATATATAAATATAATTTTATGCAAATTAATTTGAATGCAAAAGATATGTAAATATAAATGTGTAATTAATTTTTTTCAAGATATTTCGGATTTAAATTGTTAGTCTAAACGAATTAGAAATTGGTTGTCAATAAATAAGTTGACAGATAATACTTTGCATTGTACTTTCAATTTTATGGAGTTTACAAAGGAACAATTGAAGGGCGAGATTATTTTATCCATTAGTTTTTTGTTTAAAGTTTTTTGTTGGTAAGATTTTGTTTCACCCACGATTTAGTTTTTAGTTATTTTATTTTTTTTTATTTTTATGATTAATTCCGGTCGGAAATTTGTATTATATTTTATTTAATAATTTTAAATCAAGTGTCATTCAACTGAAATTGGTGGTATTTATTTAAAAAAAAATTTTTAATTATATTATCGGTAGGTGTTTATTTGTTTGGTAGTAACAAAATTTTGGTCAACTTAAGATTTGTATATACAATATAAAGTGATATTGAAAAATCGGATTATTGGTTGAGGATCAAAAATGAAAGACTGGCGAATGTACTTATGCAATTTATGTATAATGGGGCAGATTTGAAGCAATCCTTTGAGACAGCTTTAAAATTATTTTTTTACAGCTCTGAACTATGTATTATAAAATAATTTTTTGGACATAAAATCTTGTAGTCTTAAATATGCTTCTAAGTTTTGGGAGGTAGTGGAAGTTGCTCCAATCATCCGTCCGCTTCATTGAAAACTTTAGAGACACAAACGAATCTGAAAAAAGAACCGTTGGAATTAATTTGAAGATACTTTTTTTTATTTGTTCTCAGAGATATGCTCTTTTACCCTTGGTTCGATAGCACGCTTCTAGAATCCCACGGACCAAGGCTCCGGACTTTTGTTTCAAAGTTGCCCATTTACAATCTCCGCCTTACTTTCGTCATTAGTAACTTACAGTATAAATTTTATCCAGAGAGTATTGATATATTTTGAGTTATCTGGCGTGTAGACGGGGCAGATTTGAAGCAATCCTTTGAGACAGCTTTAAAATTATTTATTTACAGCTCTGAACTATGTATTATAAAATAATTTTTTGGACATAAAATCTTGTAGCTTCAAATATGCTTCTAAGGTTTGGGAGATATATGGAAGTTGCCCCAATCATCTCTCCGCTTCATTGAAAACTTTAGGGAGACAAACGAAACTGAAAAAAGAACCGTTGGAATCAATTTGAAGGTACTTTTTTTATTTGTTCTCAGAGATATGATCTTTTACCCTTGGTTCGATAGGATGCTTTCAGAATCCCATGGACCTAGGCTTCGTACTCATGTTTCAAATTCGCCCATTTACATTCTGCATCTTACTGTCGTCGTTAGTAACCTACAGTATAAGTTTCATCTAGAGAGTATCGTTATTTTTTGAGTTATCGTGTAGACGGACTGGCGGGCCAACATCAGTAAATCGACTCAGGAGGTCATTGCTTCCTCGCTTCCTTTTGGTGATTACATACACCGTACTAAAGTAAATATACTTCCATAACTATTTTAAGTATTGATTATAAAAATATTATAGAAGGTGTATTACAGGCGCAAAATAGAAAAAGTGCAAAGGATTTGTGGAATCCCTTAATTTTCTAAATATTACCTTAGTGAGATCCAAAAATTCAAATCTAAAACATTGTACACAGATATACGATTTTTAAAACTCTCACCACATATTGATTTCTCAATAAAATTAATAAACTTGTATAAATTTTTATTGATTTGTTTTTTTCTTTAAATAAAGCCATAAACACCAAGTAAAACTGATTAAAGAATCAATTAAATGTCATTATCAATGATTCTTCGTTTTGTTGTCGTTTTTTTTGTTTCACCAGTTAATCCAAAATAACATTTTACAGATTAATCAAAAATTTAACCACCAAAGAAAACCTACACAACTAGAATGACCAAACAACAAATTATTGAAAAATTACAAAATTCCTAAAATGAAATAAAAAAAAAAAATTTTAATATGACCATGAGGTTAAAATTTGATAAAACCCTTTGATTTAAAAAAAAAACTAACTTTAAAACCACAAAGACTCAACCTTTAGCATATTGATATACGTATAATAGATATATGTATGTTTGTATACAAATACCTTTATTGAATGATAAAAAAATCATTTACCGTTAAATTGTTTTATTTCAAATATTTGTTAAATTATATAATTATGTAATGTATCTGTAGATTTATTAGATCTATACAGGTAATTTCTACATACATCAAAATTGGGATAAAAATTAATTTTTTTATTTTCTAATTCTGTTATTTACTCAATTCTATGGTTAATGCGTTTTTAAATTTTCAAAAACCGTATGAAATAACTGTATGCATAATATAACACCTTTTAAATGTTATTTGAAATATGTGACGATTATTTATTTTACAGGCTTTAACCGCGATTAACAAAAAATAGTTGAAAAAGCTTAAAGGGAGTAATGTGACTTAGTACTTATGTAACTTAGTATAAATCTCACACTAATACTCGTACTAAAAATAACGGGTTAGTAAATAAAAGGTAAAGTACGCAGTTTAATACATTTCTAAAATTACTTAGATATTTTAATTTATTAAACTAATCAATTCGTTGATTAGAACTTATTCCAATTTGATTTTTGAATTGAACACTTTAATTACAGGCAATATTTTCCAAACCTAACTTGCAAAACGTGGGGACAGTAGATTTTTCAAAGACAATCTGTCATTTTAATTCGAAGCTTTAAAAAAAATTTGAATCCACTACACTGCTCACCAATTATTCAGCTATAAATTCAGCAAGCGGCATGGCCTTATACGATTATAGTCATGGCAGGTAATATGTATGTTTTAAAATGCGCGGCTTCAACGTCAAAAACCGCATATAGGCCCATTAAAATAAAATGTATTACAAAATACAAAATATTTTAAATCAATTACATTTAAGTTTTTGTGGTCACTTTTTTTATGCTACGAAAACAAATAAAAAAAAAAAAAAAACAAACAAAAAATAATAAATCTAAAAAAAAAAATTTTAATTATAAAAAAAACCTATCAACCGTTAAATAATAAGATTTTTCAATCACCATCCTTTAATTATCATTGGTACCATTTTGAAATTTACAGTTCAAATTTTTAACCAACAATTCATAATAACGGTAAAAAAAAAACATCAAATAAAAAAGATCTGTTATAACCAAATTGAATTGACAGATTAAAAGGAAATCAGTCAGTGGCCATATTGTTTTTTTTTTAATTAAAAAACTGTTTTTTTTTTATAACGGGATTTAATAACATTTCTTGTACATACATTGACAGTATATGTAATTATGTGGTAATATATAGTTCATATTTATTGAAATTGGTATTTGGTATAAGAGGTGGCAAATGTTATTAAATATCATTATTTTGGTGCAATAAATTATTAATTATGTCTGGTCATTATAATTTGACATTTGGGTGTGTGTGTGTGTGGGAGTGTGAAAGTATTGTCATATTGTGATGAAAGGATTTAAAAAATTAATTAAAAATCAACAAACTAAATTAAATAAATTGTTTTATTAACAATATAGTTGAATGTTTAATTAAATTTTTAATCAATATAAGAAAGTAATTAAAATTTTATTAATAAAAGTTTGTATGTTTGTATGCTTCTATTTATTTGAAACAGTTTGTTAAAAAAGAGTTGGAAGATAAATTGAAATTGAGCACATTTTGTTTTCTAAAGGTTTTAAGAAAGACGACTTCCATCAGAGGGAAGACTATTGGATGGAAGCAAGTTTCATATTTTAGTGGTTCTCCTAATAAATGAGCACCGTAAACCGTTTTGAATTTTCAACTTTGAATTCAAAGAATTAAAGATTCTGCAGTATGTAAAAAGTCATCAATATTTCCAAATGAATCAAATTCTACATCTATAAAATCTGAATACTATGAGCTTCAATGTCACTGGGGGTCTCTTGTAACCGTCTATAGTAATTGGTGTCAACTAGTTGCATCTAGGACTATTAAAGCTATGGATATTCAGACCTTCAATGTGGTGGATTTTTGGCTCTCACAATTAATGGATTATTAAACTCAGCTTTAAACCTGCTAGGAAATTTCACTAGAAATTAACGAGTCTTCTATAGATTCAAATGAATCAAACTCTATGAATATGAAATCTGAATATTAAGAGGTTCAATGTTACTGGCGGTAGTAGATAGTAATGGCGGCCTATTGGTTGCCCCTAGAAACTGGTATCTACTGGTGGCCTCTTGCGACATTGAAGTTAAGAACATTTAGATCTTCAATGTTGCTCGTGCCTTTTTGGTTAATAATTGATTCTAAGAGAGGTAGTTTTCATTGAAATGTGTTATGGTTTAGAAAACCCTTTGATTTCCAAAACTTTAAAATCCCATTGTATATATACAAATATTTTTTCATACATACATTGATATTAAAAGTAAATATACAAAATTTTCAGATGCTTAAATAAATATTTTTCAAAAAAATTTCAAGTATAATATTAAAAATCAATTTTTTATTAAAAAATAATTTATCACCACCTTTATTGAACTTGTGGGTGGGTTGGTTTTTAATAATAGATTAAAATTTAAGATGAAATTTTTTCAGTTCCACGAAAGATCATCATTAACTAAAAAAAATCTAAATATGTATCTAATATTATTTAAAAATTTATTATAATCTTTGGTAAGATTGTGAATATGTATGTACTTGCGTCGCGTGACTTAAAACAAAAAACGAACTGAAAACTAATTGAATTACCAAATATTTGTAATTATTTTAAATTTAATTTAAAAAAAGAATGCTTAGTCAATTATGATCTTTGGTTTTTTAAGGTTGTTTATTAAAATATTTAAAAAACTTTACAATTAAGATAAGTTATCTAATATGCTGTATGCCACAAAGTATGGTGTATCCAACCAAGTATGCTGCATGCCACAAAGTATGGCGTGGATCATAAATTTTGCTGTATTACATAAAATGGCTTGAATCAAATGAGAATCTGATGGGCAGAGGTGATTTTAAACACTAGTTTTATATTTTAAATATTAAATATTAATATTTTTTTGTATTTTGTTTATATGTCTAATAGTAGCCACCTTTAAATTTTATTTTGTAAATAATTGCATAACTAAATGCGATTAAACGGATAAGTAAAATTTTATTTTTCAATAAAACTTGTTTCTATTTAATTTTTTCGTTATAAATTTTAAGCCCTAAAGGCACTCATTGTATTTGGTTATTTTAAAATGATAGGTTTCGATTAGTTATTTTTTTTTTTTAAAATACATAAATCAATTGGTAAGTTGTTTTTATTTGCTAGTTTAACTATTATTCAAATTTAAATAATTGATTTAGAAAAATGAAAGAAGACTATATATATGTATAAAACTATTATAGTTCATATTTATTAGTTATTGAAAAACGGTGGGCTGAAACGACGTCTAATGAAATTAAGTTGAATTGATTTGATTATAAAAACAAGTAGAAATGAAGTCGGAAAAGCCAATTTATTCTATTAGCTTCTATCTAGATTATTGGTATATAATCTAGGGATCTACATAAGCTAGGGAATGAAAGGAAATGTACTCGAAATATTATATTCTAATGATGTGTCACTTGTATCATCAGATATTACCAGGCTTTATAACTTGCTGGACGTCCCGAAAATAAAACGAAGCTAACTTTTTTTATTATATAATTTAAAAGCTATTATATTTTACAGTGGTAACACTAGTGGCTCAAGACTCCATGGAAACCATCATTTGAGGTACATTCCAAATAAAATTTTTATGTATTCGGAGAATCTAGGGAGAGATGCTGACGAGATTCTTAGGAGGGATATTGGAGAAATTCTTAGGAGCGATATTGGAGTTTGATGCAAAATCAGAGCACAACCAAGAATGTGCGTCTAGCTCTAAGTTCAGTTGTTTTAATCATTCGATTTTTATCAACTGAAACGTTCTATTTTGACAGAAATTCCTTTATTAAATAATAATACGAAAAGGAAGCCTGAATTTTTTAATTAGTTATAATTTAAACAAATTTCTAATATTTCTAATTTTACACGCTAAATAATTAATTTTACTGAAGCACCCAGCAACGCTTTTCAATATCTGGATAAGATAAAAAAAACAAACCCTTTGTATTATTTATGATACTAACGTCACAAAGGACTTAACGTCCTTAGTTCACCGTCTTAATGTAGGACTTCAGAATATTATGCCAAAAATCAAAACGCCGTAAGACACGTTTAACAGGTAAATCACATTCATTTACAGTAGAGCTTTTTCGAACAAGAACTCTGAAATTTAGGAACTCTTCTTTAAATCGCAACTCCAAATTGTGGAACAAATTACCCCCATGTTGTGTTGTGTTTCCACATATGATTTAGAAAAAATTCAAGAGAGGCAGAACCTATACCTTTTGGATTTCCCGTTCAACCCTTAATAGACATTTATGTCTTGTCGTTACTTTTCAGTCATTTCATTACGCAAGCAGCTAGAATGCTTATCCCATTATTTTGGCCTTGGAGGAGGTTGTTTTAGTGTGTATAAATCTCATACTAGGATTAGTATTTCAGGTGCCTTTTAAAGATTTTTTCCTCCCTTAGGAAAAAAAAAAAAATATAAATTTATGAAAAAAATTATTTCTTTATTTGATTGATTATAAGTTATTGGTGCAATATAACCCAGGACTTTATTTAGTTAGTTTTAAAACAGAATGTTGAATTCAAATTTTATTTAATTCCTTTTCTAATTCCGGGAATCAAATATAATCGACCATGTTTCTTTCGACTTTATTTCACCCCCGCCAGTATAAAAAAAGTGCAACAACAGTGAAAAATCAAGAAAAATCGAATCTAAATATAAATAAATCGATTATTTGCTATTTTGTAATTTGCATAGACATTGTATAAAAAATTTAAACACTGAAATTTTCTGTGTAGGTTAGAAGTTACGTAATTAAATGTTTTCGTTTTTTTTCATAATTTGTAATTTAGTCATGGCCTCATCTTATAATAATATTATGTAATATGATCTTTATTTCAATGTAATTTTTTTTTAATTTAATCTTTTTTAAAACATGACCTATTACAATTTTTTTTTATTCTGATTTTTTAGCATTTTTTTTAGTATTTTTTATTTTGTTTTTAGCCTTAAAAAACGAACGTTTTCTTTGTTCTAAATAAATTGCATTGTAAACACCTGTTGGATGATTATATGATGATGAAATGGAAAATCGTTGAAAAGAGAAGAAAAAAAAAAAAAAACTATTTAATAGCATATTGTTATACAATATAACAATTACTTTGGTCGAGTTGACCATATAAAAATATCTCTAGAATGTTTTTTTTAAATTAAAATTAAACTAAATCCGATCAAAGAATTAAATGAAATGAATAATACTATAAAAGTAAAATCTATAGAATATAAATTAAGTTAAAGGAAGTTTTTATAAGTATAGTTTGTTAATAAATTAACAATTTTTTAAATAATTATTTTAAATTATTATTAAATTCCGATGAATATAGGCAACGTTTATTAAAATTACACTATAAAATCAAACGTTTATTATAATATGAAATTAAAAGTGTTTTAGGAATTGAAAACTGGTTATAAATGAGTCCAAATTAAATGGTATATGTTATTAAATCACTTGTAATTGTATGACATCAATAATTGTTGGGTTATGCTAATTGGATTTTAAATGCTTTTGTGTAAAAAGTGTTGAAATCCGGAAATATTCTGTACTGGAGGTTACGTTTTAGAATTTGAGTTGAATTAGTGTATCTAGAGGTATGTTATTATTTTATTAGTTTTTTGAAATGGTCCAACAGCAAGAACAATTAACATCTTTCGCTTAATATCCCATTCAAATGTACTCATTCCCCATAATTCCAGAATCCTATATTTCTCAAACCTATAATTCTTAATTATCATTTCATTAATTATCTTTATCCTCAGAACCAACCTGTACATTTGAATCACAGGTTTCATCTTAAAGTTTGGTTCTAAAAGTGTTGTGGTTTTGGTGTGTTAACGTCGCGTAAGTACTATCTATAGGAAATATCCACAGCCCCCTTAGGTGGCTTTCGATGCTTTCCATGCTTCCTTTTTAAAAAAAAAATTCCTACTTGAGTGTGGACTTTTTCTTTGCCATTGCTTTCTCTAATGTGAAGCACATTAAAAAAGATTTGAAATGTTTTAAAAAGATTTCGGAACACATCCAATATTATGAAAAAATATGAATTACTAGTAATAGAAAGAAAGCAATTATCAAGGGTGAGAAATATTAGACAGTGGGTTGACTTGCGAAGAATTGGAAATGAAATCAATGCAGCCACAAAGAGAATGGAATAAGCATTGGAGCCACCTTTAACATAAAATTTACACACCGACACCTAGCAATGGATAGGCAACGGAAAGAGACACTCCCGGAATCGTACTACACGAATACCCTGTTACTAATATAATCAGACAATTGTTTGTATAAGTGAGTCTAGTTCACGGATAAAAATTTTATTGACTTTTTTTTGAATTATTAAGATATTGTAGTTTCAGAATAAGTAAGACAAAATCTTATTAAAAAGTAATTATTTGAAAAGTTGTCAGTTTTGTTGGTGCTGTAGAGCCCTAAATAAATTTGAATTTAATGATTTATTCATAACTAAAGTTGCTTTTCAAAAGGGTTAACATTTTACCAGTAAACAAACTAACAGATGATGTCCAAATGAACTAAGAACTCCAGTAGAACTTTAACAGTAACTATTTAATCAATTTCCTAAGATTAAGGATTCAAAACTCATCAATAATAAGGAGTAGTACTCTATACCTATTCTCAAGTACAACAGCAGGCACTCAAGAATATCATGGAATTAACAAGTGAGGCACAATTTATTAACATCTTTAAAAAATCAAATATTATGACATTTTAACAAGTGGATTTATTTGACTTAATTTTTCATTAAAAGCAATAAAAGACCCAAAAAAGAATTCTTATAAGAATCCCCTGTCATTAATTAAATTCACATATAAAACTCATAAGTGTTACTATATTCTTTAAGTATTTCTTTTAAAAACTTTGAAAATCAATAGGAGGTCCAATTAAAGTATTGCCTCAGGGCGTTTTGATATTTTTGTGTCTTCAAAAATTTTTATTTAAATTTTAATTTTATTTAATATTTAATATAGCTCTCCTTCCATTACAACAATTTAAAACTTCTTTTGTTTTTTATTATTAAAAAAAAACAGAAATCTTTAGATATTTTCTAAAAATAAATAATCACTTCCCATCAATTATAATCACATTAAAAAATGATGATGTGTGATGTCTTATATATATATTATTTGATTGCTGTGATAACAAATTTGTGAAAATCATTTCAACAGCAACATTTTATATGCCCCAAAAAAAATATAAAAACTCTGACGATAGAAGGGTGAGAAGGGAATGCAAGGGAAAAACAATATTGCTTTGAGGTTCGTAAATCGTAATTTTTTGAATTTGAGAATTGAATATTTTTTTTTCCGTAGTGTGTCTCTTTGTTTAATTCATGCGTTCACAATTTTTAATGATGTTTGTTCCTTTAAATATATTTTCTTTGAAAAATTAAAAATTCTAAATGCGTATGGGTTCCCGCATCATAAAATAAAAATAAAAACAAAAAAACATTTCCCTTTTATTTGGTTGTAATTGGCTTAAAAAAACATTTTTTTGTTTTCCAAAGGATAGCAGGGATTTGTTATTGGGTTTAGAATACTTTAAGATAATCTAAAAAATTCAGATTAAGGTTGCCAGTCTAACATGAGTTTTAGAATTTGTATTTTATTATCATTTAGCTAGTAATGATCTGAAGCATCTTCTGAATTTGTTTTACATCAGAAGCTAATGAAAAATGCTACTGTCGGATCAGATCCTAAAGGCTAACCAAATAGTGTCAGTGATCCAATAATATAATATGCAAGTTTATTTTTAGAAACTATCACCCATGAGTTCAGAAGGTCATCTATGTTGAGATTCTAAAGTGATCATTTAAATTAGGATAAGATGTGTCATACGCAGATGTATAAAACCAGACTGACAAAATCGTCTTCTAAGGGTGTCTTCAGATATGCTAGAGGTCGCTTTCTGCTAAATGTAGAAGTATTTCTTACAAACCTATCGGGAGATAAGTAATTTGAGATTCATTTGTATGATATGAGTTTACTAAACGTTATCTTAAGGAAAGTTATCTGAGGAACTGGGGGCACTTAAACAATATCTGGCGAATTCGAGGAACAATGTAGGACACTAAAAATTTTATAATTTAAGAACTTGAAATATAATTCGTGTATCGATTTTTTATATCGTTACTTTCTACAACAGTAACATTCGATAACAGTATATTAACTGATAATAATATATCCATATAATTTATCGTAATTGTTTATTAAATTTGATTGAAAATTATTATATATATATATCGCTTTTAATTCCGATTCAAATCATTGAATAAAGTTAAATTGAAGGAACGATGGCAGGCAATAAAGAATAAAAAATTTTAACGCGTATATACATATGAATATGTATAAATATGTACAAAATTTGTAACACGATTCATTTTTTAATATATATATAATATATATATATCTCCGTAAAATATAGATATCTATATTATAATACTCCTATATAGATAGTGAATATTCAATAAATGTTGTTTCGAAATTCGATCAACATAAACTTTGTTGAGAACCGTATTTATTTTTGTTATAGGTTCAATTTGTTGTCTCTTTCCCTCCAAATATTTTTTGTATATTATTTTGTTTGTTTTTAACCCCCGGATTCTCTTTGCATTTCAACCCTGAAAAAAATGTTTCTATTATTCAATGTTGTTTTAATGATATTGCTTTAAATAGGAGTTCATATAAATGGTTTTGAGGAACTTTCCAATATTGGTATGGGTATTTGTGGGTATTTTGGGCTGGATAGTGTGGGTATATATCTATAGTTAATATTGATTTGGTTTTATATTTTATGATGGTGGTAAATTCTTTTTGAATTTTAACTTTAATGTTTTGGTTTTTTTTTGTTGTTTTATGTTTTTAGTATATATATATAGAGTTTTATTTTGGGGTAATCAAGGGGCAATTGAGTGTTATATTGCGTGAATAATATACTCATGGTTCTTTTTTGTTATTCTATATAAACGAGTATGTTGTTTGTTCTTTTATGATTTTAATTTTGGTGGAAAATATTTTTTATTTTTGGATTTCTTATCACGTATACAAAAAAGTGAATTTATGTGTCAAAAGAACCGAAATTAGAGTTAGATAATAATAGGGTTAGAAATTTTTTTGTGTTTTTTTTTTAGATTTTTATTGTATTTAATAAAAAAAAATGTTTTTTTAGTTATTAGTACATGATAAGACTTCGGAACATGTTTATTATTGTATATTAATATAATTTAAGTTATTATGTAGTAATGATACAATATATGATCATTCTTTTGGGTCATGTGTTGGGTATCATATGTATTGAAGGTTTTTGGGTATCATATTTTTAAAAGTTCATTTTAATAATCTTTAAACGAACCAAGGCTATCCGGGGGTTTTATTAGAAGCAATTTTATTGGACATTAAAATGTATAATAAATTAAAATAAGGCTGGGTTTTAATTAAATAAGCATTTTAGAAAGATAATTAACTACTGAAATGTTTTAACTGGGCTTAAAGAACAAGGAGAAATCAGTTTATATAGAGAGTTTAATTTCAGTAGCTCTGGGTATATAAGGTTAAGAAGTCAATGATCTAGAATATTGGGTCAGATTTCTATGAAAATTGAAAAAAATGCTAGTTTTAATAAATTTGATCATATTTTAAAAGTCAATTGCCTACGATATCCCTAAGCATATATGGGGTTAAATTAAGACCAAAATATTAAATTTTGTACAAGATTATTATCACAAATTTTTCAAAAATTTGAGTTTAAGAGAAATTTAAAGTTCCAAACTGTTCGGAGTTCAAATTTTTATATGAAAAATATGTTGATAGAAATTGTTATAGAAAACTGAAATTAAATCTCACTAGCTATATAATCATTAAACTTGTTTAAAAATTAGTAATCTTATTTAAAATTTGCTTGATTTGGTGTTCGAATAAAACTGTTATTTTGGTAGGTAGTTGATTAAAATTTCAAAAATTTCAATTTGTTAAAATAAATTTATTAAAATGATTATCTCTTATCAAAGATTCAAACCAAAATATGTATTAAATTCGATTTTTATATCTATATCATAGACTTTTAGACTTTTGATTTAATTTATTTTATTTATTTGACCAAATTTGGTATTTTTAACTAGTTATTTATATTTTGATTTTATTTCTGATAAAATACAATTTAAAATGAATTTAAAATTTAAAAAAAAAATTTGTTACTATAGCTATTTAAAATTTCATGAGAGTGAATTCATAATTTAATTCAAGATTTTTTTGTGTATAAAATGGTTTGTGTTCTCTCTATACAACAACAACCACAACATTGAAATATGAACCCGAGTTGAATTTTAAAAATTTTATTTATAATTTTATTTCAAAAAATTTAAGTCAGTTAATGTTTTGTTTTTCATTTCATTAAATCTTGATAAAAATGTGGCGATTTTTCAATGATTTAGTTGTTTAGCATAAAATAAGTTTGTATAGTTACACTCTGTTCATCCGTCCTACCGCCGTTCGAATCTTCCGTGTGTTTTAAAAACTGTTATACTGTTTGAAATAAATAATACAGTACTATCAACTGTGGATAGGCATTGCAAAAAAACTTGAATCAATGGAAATATTTTTTTCTCTAGCCCCACGCATTACGGAGCTACAGCCCTGCAAAGTGCGGAAAAAACCCTATATATTTAAATTGTTATAACAAAGTTTCATAATATATATTTTTAATCTCGGAATGCTAGGTATATGTTGTTATTAGCTTTTAATTATATATATATCATAAATGTGTAGGGTTGCCATACGGTGCTTCAATTTACCATTATATGAAACTTAATTTTTGCAAAAATCTTAATACAGGGTTAAGATCTTGCGTTTCAGTTGACATTTTGAATAAAGTTAGTTATTAAGAAATAGCAAGGAGTCCTTTAAGAAAACTTGTCAGTATGGCCCTCTGATTAGGAGTTGTAAGTGGTCGAAAACTGAAAATTTGCAATTTTTAACCACTTTCAAATTAAAAACATGTCAAAACTATATTTTTCAATTATATTATGCAACAATTAGGGATCTTCGTGGTAAGCATTTGACCCTTATTATGGAACATGGTTTAATTACAAAAAAGTGATTTTTTAAAAACCCTAAGTTGTTTCCATTACTGGTTTTTTAGTTGATTTTGCAATTTTTTTTTAAACCGTTTTCTTTTTTTAAAATTATAAAATCGCGGTTACTTTATTAGGGATTTATTTTTCTAGATTTGATATTTATTTTTAATTTTGTATGTTTTTGTGGCCTTTTAATAGAAAAAAATTGACATAAATATCACGTACCATATACAAATAATGAATAATTTAAAATGACAGATGTCTTAAAATGTTGATGATTTTTTTTTTCCTTTAAAAATCAAAAACGCTTATAATAATGTCAACATTTTTATTTTGAGTGTTGATTATGTTGTGAATTAGTTATTTTTCTGATGGTGTTGATTCCAGAGTTGTTGAGGGAGTAACTTGGGTATATGAAAGTTTTAAGATTAGAAAAACAAAAATGAAAATAAAAGTGAGAAATATATTTTATGGTGTTATTCAGCACTCAATTAAAAAATATTTCAAATATAGGATCAACACTAATAATAAGATAAGTATATAATTTACAATTATATTAAAATTTTAGATTTCTAATAAGTAATCAGTAATCAGTAATCACCATATAAAGATAAAGTTTCTATGATATTGTAAGTCTTAATTAGGACTCAAATTAAGTTTTGGGAATAAATAAGTAATTAAATTTTAAGATAAAAATATTTTGTATATGTGCGGTAACACTATCAGTAAAAATTGATCAAATTGCTATTTATAGTGTTAAAAAATGTTTGATCTTTTGATTTAAATTTGATTGCATAGAATGAGGCATAGTTTAATTATCAAAAATGAAATTGAAACTTTTAATTATACTTATGTGTAATGCTATTTTGAAATTTAAATTCAATCGGATGAGGTGTATTAATGATTAGAATCAATAAAACACACCTTTAATTTAAAAATTCAATTTGTTGAATTGAGAATTAACTTAATGTCCATTTACTATAACCTCAAAAAAGCTTTTGATTTTAATTATTCTACTTACAATGCACTGGATTTTTTTAAAGTAAAAATTGATAACTCACCTGAAAATAGAAATAAAAATATAAAAATTAGTTAAAATATTTATTAAAGTTATATAAAAAGTTTTTTTAATATTAGTTGATAGTATGAACAGTATGTTGATCAGGGACTAAATAAGGAGTCGCTGAAGCTTTTCGAATTAAGGAAAATTGAATAAACCCTAGTTTTCACTTAAGTCTTCAGTCTCCAGATTAATATTTTAGAACTTTATGTTCATTTTCTAGCCATATACTAGTTTATATTATTATGTATATATACTGGCCAAATACAATAAATAACAATGACCTATGGAAGTTTGCCAAAGTAAAACCGAATGAGCAAGGGATCAAAGGAATATATTGGAGATGGATAAAGCACACACTTAGAAAGTCGCAAGAATGCATAGAAAGGGAAAAACTCGAGTGGCAGCCAAAAGAAATTCGAAGACGAGGTCACCTCCATAACAATTGGAGGGTCAAACAATATTAGAACAACTGACCTCAACTGGAAAAAAATGAGAAGACGCAAAAATATTTGCTCCGAATAGAGTCAGATAATTAGGTCTTCGGTTACTACTTGAAACAGTACTAAGCCAAGTCATGTGTTGCAATTGATTGAAAGTTTAAATAATTGGTTATTTTTATCTGTGAGTTATAATTTTAAAATTAAATTATTTGTTTGTATTTTATATTATTTTATACATTATGTACATTTTTTGTGCTATTAATTTGAACCCGACTACGATTAGTCGAAAACAGTCCCGAGTTCTTAGCATCCGAGGTCGAAACTCTTACCACTATTAACTTACTGTTAACCCAGCCGTTAATATGACCCAGCCTAGTATGAATTAAGATAAGTTTTAGAAAATAGTTTGGATTTTAATACCTCAAAATGTAGAAACTGATGAGGAGAGGACAAAATGCGAAAGGTTATAAAAGCAGAACTTAAGATAAAAAATTTTTAGATGAAACAATCATGCAATTATTAAAACTAATTTCAAATTAGATTATTTATACAAAACCTATTCTTTAGTAGTTTTTAATAGAAAACAATATCAATATTTTTAAATTAATATTAATACACGTGGTTTAAATTCTATTTAATTCTATTAGTTTTTCAATATAAAAAACTATGATTGCATATAAATTAGCTTCTAGCAAAATTCTATGGTCTATTAATAATTTTTCAATAACAAATTAATTTTATACTTCATTTCTTTTAAACTAATTTCCATATTAGCTGTTGGCTATTTGTAGACAAATAGACAAATTAAAAATATTTTTTCTGAAGTCTCACAGAAATAATGTGTTTTTTCGAACTACCCCTGAATATTAATTTGGTTTTTCTGCCATAAGAAGCAGGAAAAACATTAATTTATTTTTTCATGCTTGTTTTAATATTTTTTTTTTATAAAAATTACTAGTAATTACAAAATTTTTCCATTTAAGTTTTTCTTCGAATCAATGAATTTTCCAAAAATAGGTCTAAAATAATTTGTTGTGCATAAAATTTGAAAAAAAAATTGGGTATAAAAAAAAAAAAACAATTGAAATTTAACTTTGAAAAATTGGAAAAAATATTTTAAAATGTCATAGAATTAATGATAATTTATAGATCCTATATATTAAATAGTCAAGGTCACATTTTCTTTGTCAATATCTTAATGTCAAATGGAATTGAATATTTTGAATTACGAAATGAAAGAAAATTACGGGGTTGGGGGAGAAAAACGTGCTTAAAATAATTCTGTGAAAATTTTAAATAAATATGTAAATTGGTTTAATTTGATATGTTGGAGCCTTTTACTCATAAGTAAGGGAAGGACTTATAGAGTGGGGAAGGACGATATATAAGTACTCTATTGATTGGCTAAGAAGACTCCTTACGTGATGAAATATAAATCTAAATACGAGGATCTAAAAATATTTGTCGAACGTAACTCAATTCGAAAGTTAATCTTATTCAATATCTTTTTAATCTTATTCAAGCTTAAGAAAATATGCATTAAATTTTTATCGACTATTCTGTTAAATTCGATTCAAAATCATTTTTAAGTTATAAGTTTAGAAGACGAACACCATGAGTTTCTAAATACTTCATCTGTTGTGTGATTAAAACTTGAATGTTAAACTTTGAGGGTTCCCCTTCTATTACAAATTAAAAATAGTTAACCATTCTATTAAGATGGAAAGTAGGTATTCGTCTGAATGTTAGGATTAAATTATTATCGCGGATTAAATGTATATCAAATGGTAATAGAGGAAGCTAATAATCATATTGCGCTTCAATGGTCATTGATCAATAGGTGACAGATTTAAAATTTGATAAATGTGATTTAATGATTGCTTAGTGGGGCTCGGTAGAATTAAATTTTTTATCAGATAACATTTTTCTTCTAAAAAGCATTTCCTAAACCCGATGCCCAAAAATCCTTTCATATCTCTATCCTCGAATCCAAGCTGTACATTTGTATTACAGGCTTGGCAATAGGTGTCTTTCAAAATTTTTCATGTCCTTCGTAAAAAAAAACAATAGAAGCTAATAATAATATGGTTCATCCATTGATAGTTAAAGATGTTTTAAGATCAAACTTTGTCGCAAATTACAAGAAGTGCTAATTTCAATATTTTGCTTCAAAGATCAACTAGTAATGGTTAGGTACGTATACCAGCTTATTGAAGGCACTTAGGAGACATGTTGTACAATTTTATATCAAAAGACAAAACTACTTTATAAATTATTATAAAAAATAATTAATGAAAACATATTATATATATAAATATATATATAACAATTTTCATTTATCAATTTTCACCATTGTCATGAAAATGTCGTATATTTGCTTCAGGATTAAAAATATATATATATTTTCTGGTATTTAACTTATCTGTAAAGTGAAAAAATTTTAATTGAATTTCAATTTTCAGTTCATTATTAATTTATTACTGGATCCATTGTCATCATTGTTTTTAATTCCTATATTTATTGTGTTCGGAAATCATTTAATTACAAAAAAAAAAAGACTCTTAAATTGACACCAAAAACAATTCATTTGTCTTTTTTTATCATCGAAAGATATATACATTCCATTATTCACCATTCATATATGAAGTGGAAAATTAATTTTCTTTTTCGCATCATTATAATATTTACTTACATATAAGAACAATTGTGTTATTGTGTTGCTATCTTTATTTTTTGTCAACATTTTTTTAAAAAATTGTCAATGAAAGTTTTTTTAAGCAATTTTTAATGAGATACAATACACACAGGAGTGAGGACTGAGGAGGCCATATTTGTACTCATATATGGGAAGCTTTTTAAATTGCGTATCACCAATTTTTGATGTCACCACAAAGAAGTAGCTAAAAAGCAACAATTACTTTGTGTAATAAGTAAATAATGACAATAATAATACACCGCCTACATTAACCCCTTATTTAGATTCTTTCAATGAGAAGCACACGAGTTCATTGCTAACTAAAAAAAAAAACAAATAAGCAAAATTGAAAATTTATTAAAAGTAAATGGCAAAAAAAAAAGGTTCACTTTTACTATCATTAATCACTTAAATTAGAAATTATGAAAAAAAGCAAGTGATGAAAAAAATTAGGGGCTTTTATTAAAGTACATATCCACAACTATAAAATGTTCCATACTGAGTTTTGAGTAAAAAATTCCAGCAAACTTTAGTTGGTTCTCAGGTATCTATTGAACTTATCTCAAATTACTGAAACTAATTTCTATATAGATCTAACTTTTACCAAAATTTCAAGATTCTAATTAAATCCGCTTAAAAAATATGAGGATTCGAAAATATTGTTTATTAATATAGTTTCACATAACGGTAAATCCTGTATACTTATTTAATTTAATTTTATAAGGATTATTAAAACAGATTCCTTCCAGATTGAATATTTATCTAATTGTAACAATATAACAATAGGACTTTTACGCACTTTGACGAGTTGCAGGTCCGCAACGGGTTGGGCTACAGGAAAAACTGGTTCCATGAAACAAATTTTGTTTTCATCCTTTTGGTAATTAAAATTTAATTTCTTTATTTCAAACGGTCTAGAAGTTTTGTAATCACACAGAGGGAACAATGTGCAGACAAACAGACAGAATGAAACTATATTAGCACATTTTTTCAGTATTTTTTAAAATTTGCTAAAAATTAACTAAAAATTCACCACAGTGAAATTGAAGTATTTTGTGTTTGTTTTTTTTTTTGGGTTTCTATTAACAAAGAAACCAGGGTGCGGTAAGTAAAGTTTAGTTTTAGTTATTTTTGCTGATTTATGATTGAAAATCATTTTTAATATGAACTGTGAAGTGGGCCACGTGCATCGTGGTCTATTATGCTTTTTTATTTTGATAAAAAGTCATGACAATACAATTTAGATAAAAATAATAGAAATAAAAAATAAGTATATTAAGAAAAAGTTTAAACCTAGTTTTAAATACTAGTAGCGAATTTAAGTTTTAAATTTAAGTAAATAGAAAATAATTTTTCTATTTAAAAAAAATAAAAACCAAATCACAAATAATTGTCTGGGAAAAAGTAATAGGTAAAATAAAAATTTTGATTAAAAATTATTTTTGATTGTTGATACGGTATTGAATATGAATATTTTCCAAATAAATTTAATGGTAATAATAATGGAAAAGACAATAAAAATTGGGTTGGGTTAGGGAACGTACACTGTTTTAAATTGAAAATTTTTATCGTATTTGAGAAATGATATCTGGGAATTATGTTTAATAGCTTTTAAAAAGGAAAATGGAAAATTAGACTTATTTCTTGATTTGATAAATAGTATTGATTTTTTTTTAATTTTATTTGATTTAAAGGTAGTTCAAGACATAACTTGTACAATCCCTTAATTAGGTTAATCATTGAAATTTAAACTTATATGTTATATATTGATTTTTTTCTAAAATCTTGTCTCTGGGTTTGAACTTAACAAGATCCACATTTTTTCTCAGTTTTTATAATTCATTTCTCAGAAGAAAACTCTGAACAAAGGCGTCTGAACATTAGAGATTCCCTAGAGGGTTGGAGAGGTACTCTATGCAGGATATATTTCAATGCAGTAGATAGCGCGTAACAATTTTTTTCACATTGTTCCAAGCTATCAATAGAAAAACAAAAATAGCTCAGTAATTTTTTTTTTTAGTATTTAAAGGAACTCCCCACCACGGATTTAAGAAGTTTTAAAAATTTCGTCTAACAGAACGGCATCAGTGTTGTATAAATTTCAAAAGAAATTAGAATCTGTCTATATATTTAAGTTCCCAGCCCAACTTATGTAGGTGTACTATGCGACTCCAGAGTCTAGTATGCAGGGAAGCGCCATTAAAACAAATCTTAACTTTAGATGGAAATAAAAACTAGAAAATTCATTTCAAGTAGATACGATCTGTCTTGGAAGATAATCCAAGAGAAGCGTCAAACAGCGGAGGTTGGAGTGGAAGCCTTATGCTTTCTAGTGGAGTAACTGAAAAAGAAAAAAACAAATCAACAATTGACTGAAAATGTGTATTATTCTTCAAGATTTTCATTCTTTATTTCTAAGTTCTCTAATCATATTTTTTCATATAATTAATTGTCAATTATTAATTGTTATATGTCAATCAAAAAAACTGTCATAAAATACTATAAAAATTCACCCACCATATTATGATTTTTAACAACTTCCGCATTGTTTAGGTACAGGCTTTTCTTTTCTTTGTTTTCAGAGCAAGAAAGAAAAAAGCAGGAAAAACCGTTATAAATATTAATTTACATAAAAAATATGTTGCATTTTTCTGAAAGTCAACTTCTCTTTCTATTAATATGATAAAATCCAATAAAAAACCCATAATTAGAATTATATTTTATTATTTTAACATTCTACCATATGACTATGATTACCACTACCACCACCACCACCACCACCACCACCAACACATCACTGCAACAATCATTTATTACTGCATTATTTTAATTGAATTAAATTTCCATTTTTAATCTACTCTATAACCATATAATATTGGTTGTCAATTTGTTTTGTGTCACATATTTTTGTAGGTTGACATCTCTGAAGAAAATTAATTGTTTTTGTTGTTGTTATTGTTATATTCGTTATATTTTAAACTGCTGCTGAAAGTTACTCACGGTTTGATAAATTATTTCGTCGAACTGTTAAGGCGAATACATACCTTCAGAAAGCAGAATACATACCGACAGTTAAACTTGGTATATAAAAAAAAATCGGTTACCACAATATAGGAAGAAAAAAAAATCAATATCGAGTACAAGAAAGGTTAAATGGGGAAAAGTCGTCGCAAAGACATATTTGACAAAAAATTGAATTATAGTTGATCAGAAAACCTTGAAAAGGTAAAACAATACTTAATAATATATCATATTTGGCTTTTTTTTTATTGATTACTTTTTGTTGTTATTTTAAATTACAATAAATAGGAATTGAGTATAGACTTAACTTATATTTAAAAACAAACCCCAAAACTGGAAGTAATCCGAGTACTCTTATATTGATGAAATTTTTTAACTTCTTTGTATAAATGGATTATGGTAAGACAAGATAAAGATAATGGTGTGTTGGAATATATTAAGTACTCGTATATATACGAGTATTCATTGACATGCATATGTATGTTATACTGTATCAATGTCATTTCAGTACAAATATGTAATCAATAATCATTCTTATGGATGCTGGTCTATTATAAATTTATTTGGTATTGCTCTGATTATGGTTTTTGATTATTTTTTTGAAAATTGATGCGATACTGAATCGATTGTTTTGGTTTTTACAGATTTTGCATTGCATTTCTTGAATTGCAATTCGATACAATACTGTAAATATCTTATGTGAAGAGATTGGAGTTCTTGTCTCATGGCTTTCTTGTATTTGATCATTAGTACTCGTATAAATAAAATGCAATCCATAAGACAAGATGAAAGATGATCACATATGAACTTATCACATATACTTATCATATTATATAAAAAAATAACAGTTTTTTTTTTTTTTTGATTAGAAATCAAAGCAAAATTAGTCTGAAGCCTTGTACTTAATAGAATTTGAGGAATGAAGAAAATGTATTTTTGAATTGAACCATAAATTTTGATCTAGAATCTGAAAGTAGGGCAGATGCATTTTTTTAAAATGAAAAAAAATACAAGTACTTGCAAATTGAAAAGAATCTCTACTTATGGTATCAGTATTGAATATTAAATTTCAAATACTCGTATAAATGTATAATATATAAGTAATTAATAGTACCGTACTACTTATTATTAATTTATTGATTATATATTTAAAATGTGGGACTATTGTTTAATATATAAAGTAAGATTTATAATCAGTATTTAATTACATTCAAGTACTCATATACAAAATTAAAGAATTAAATTTGCAAAATTTCATAAAATTAAAAAAAAAATTGGGTTTGATGAGTCTTTTGGGTCTGATGAGTTTAAAGAGATTATATTTAAAAAGTTATGAATTTACAATTGAATTCGTTCGATTTAATCCAATAAACTCTATTGGATTGTTTGTATGATATCTGGGTTTTGATATTGGATGATGTGTGGATGAAATGATAAGAAGTGAATTTGGAAAAAAAAAAAAAAACGATGTCAATACAAAGCAAATGAAAGATGAAATGAAAACTGAAGAAGAAAAATATCAGAGAAATATAATGGAGAATGGATATACATGTACCTACAGATATTCATTCAAAAATGGTACTTTTTGACATGGATTCTGCATTTTTTTTCAGTTGAAAGTCAATCAACTTTATATATATACATCATGAAATCCAATTATGGTTTTCTTTCTTCATTAAATATTCACTGTGAAGTTAAAAATTTTCTTTTTTTTTTTTTTGTGTCTGATTATATTGACTTTTGTTTTGTATAAATTTGTAATTGGTTTATGTAGTTTGTTCGGAAATCGGAAAGTTGTAATCGTAAATCGGAATCCAATTAGAAATGAAATGAAAATTTTCAAATGTTTGGATATATGTGAACTGTAATTGGGTTTAAAAAATGTTTGCGTAAATATATATGTTTATGAATTTGTAGATTTGATATGTATATCTATGTATGTCTATGAAATTTTAAGTGAAATTTAGTTTTTCTCAAAAATTTATTGGGTCTGATGAATTTGAAGAAAAGATTGAAGAAATTAAAAATTTTAAACGGGAATAAGGTAAGAAACAAACCATTTTGAGGGTTTTAATGAGGGTTCCTATGGCCGCAACAATGATTCGCAGTTGTTGTGGTATGTGAACAATTTCTTTTAAATATTTACTTTCAGAATTCAGTTAAATAACTACTTTCAACTGTACAATCAGTTTTGCAGGATTTACCGTTATTTCATCATGATCTTAAAATAAAGTACTTTTACAGGCTTTTGATGCTAATTGTTCTTAATAGTTACTTTTTAAAATCAAATCAAAAGTCTACTTACAAGTGTTCAAACACCCCTTTCGAGTTTTTGGGGATTTACCGTTATTTTAATATGTATCTAAAATTAAAGCACTTTAACAGGTTTTTGATGTTAACTGTTCTTCATAGTAAATTCTCAAAATTAAATCAAAGGTTTACTTTTAACTATTTAAACACCTCCCTCTAACGATGGGGGTTTTGGGGATTTACCGTTATTTAATTATGTATTTAAAATAGAAGAACTTTAACAGGTTTTTGATGTTAATTGCGTCAATTGAAAATCCTCATAGATTTTTGTTATTCTAACCTAATTCCCTTGCTTAATTTCTGAAAATACTAAAACAGGGCTGCCAATCGGAACTAAAGTCTTTTCAAAAATCTGTATCTTCTAGATTATCAACAGAGATAACTGTTATGTCGAAAATTGAATATATAGAGGCACTTATAAAAATACATCAAAAAACTACAATATTTCCAAATCGTAATAATTTTTCATCTCTATTTTGATTTCAACATTCACAAACTGCTGTTTTATTTGTCTTTGTTACTCACAGTTTATATGTAGTTTTCTTGTTTTTTTTTTGGTCATTTACAAAAGAAAACATAAAATGGAAATGGAAATTCAATATTATGCGCCATATCCATAAATTTTAAAAATGTACAATGCGATTTGCATTATGTTAAAAAAAAAAACCAAAAAATTTTACATATTCTTAAAACTCCATTTAAACAATTGGGTCAAAATATATACGAAAATTTAAATAAATTTTCAATTTTTATTAAAATCTAAGCATAATCAAAAGTAAAAAAAAAAACTCAAAATTTATAATATTACATGCAACCCTTCACATTTTATATATTTTATGGTCTACGGATTAATAAATTATTTTTAATAAAAATTTAATTTAAAAGTGCCAAAAGTATATGTGAGTTTTATTTGAATGAGAATTTTAACCTAAAAAAACAGGAAATAGTTCAAAAATTAATTTTGTGAGTTACAATTTCTTAATTTTTATTTAAAATTTTCGTGGAAGCGATTTGATTTTATACCTTCTTGCATTTAGAAGAGGTTTATCAATTGGGTCTATTGAGTGTTACTGAGTTATTCATTTAACTATGTTTCATTTGTCTGTATTATAATTTGCCCGTTTTTTTATTTATCTACACACAAATTCATATTTATAATATATATACATAAATATTGTGGAAAAGGTTTTAAGTCCAGGTTTTGTAAAAAAAACTCTAAAATCTTTCCTAACTCAGAATCTCAAATATGCATATGTATAAATATATATTCTGTTAAAGGTGTAAAACCCTGCCTTTCCAAAACACAAGCAAATGAATATCCAAGTAAAGGAAATACAGGCAAGTGAAGTACAGTCAAGCTATCAAACAGTGCAACGGGCAAATAAAATACAGACAAATGACACAATCCCGTTTCTTGATTACGGAACAGTATTACTTAAATTCATATTCGAACAATTTTAATCATATGTAATTCAATTTATGGTAATTTTAAATTATTGGATCACGTCTTGCCAATGGCCTTAACCTTGAATGCAGGTCATTACATTTAACAATATTGTAAGTATATACCATTTATTTAATTCAACTACTGCAGAAGAATTATGTCCACAAACTTACTAATTAAAACCACATGAATCCTGTTATAATTTTGACGACTTCATTAAATTAAAACTATACAACCCTATATTTGATTAAAATAAATTCTTATTGTTCTTACTTCGTAATTTTTATATACTTTAAAAAACTAAAGTTAATGTCCTCTTACCAAAGTTCAATAGTTATAGTACAAGATCAAGATATAATAATACATATATAATGGATTGTACGCCAGCAAATATATACAAACCATTCACCAGCAACAGAACATTCATATGGTGCATTTTATATTAAAGCAATTTTTATTTAATATCATTTACATTTTGTTTTTATAAATTTTTAATTTCTGTGCTGTTTTAAATTCATAGAACTTATACAATCTATTGGGAGATCCCCCCCTAACAAGACATTCAAAACAAATTCAAAATCAAAACAAAGACAAAACCAAATGATTGAAAACAGGCGCAAATTTATGATTGTTTTGAAAAAAAAAAAAAAAAATTAAATAAAACTTAAATAATATTTTAAGAAATTGTGATTCACTGATGGAAACACAGTGTCAGTAATTATACTCTAAGTATATAGTGATAAAAAAATTAAAATACTATATTATGTATATTAAGTGCAGATATCTTTTGTTCTGCTTCTGGAATTTATGTGTAATATGCTAAAAAATTTTATACTTTGTAGGTAATTTGAAACAATCTGCACTCTAAAAAAAGGTTTCGGAAATAATTCACTGCAGTTTAGATAATAAAACAAAAGATAAAATTTGGAGCAACAGAGCATGAGAAATTCTGAGTCATTAGCTACCTTCCAAGAAATGATACACAAACTGTAATTGCGTTTTTTTTTTTAATAATATGTTATAGAAGTGAGTGTTTTTCTCTTCTTAGAATTCATTTGTTTTTACTGTCACTTAATGGTAGAGTATTGAAAGTTATTTTTCTAAAATAACCCGAACCTCTCAGTCAATATTTCATATAGAATTCTGATATTATGGATTTTAATATGTAAGATTCTGATACGAAATCTTACTACTGGTGGAATTTTACATAATCTAAAGATGTTTTCAGAAATTTTTGTATAAATTTTTCATTGTTCTAGAAATAGCTTCCTAGTCTTAACAAGTTGACGACTCTAGCCGGTTATTTACTTAATTATTCTTCATTCACAGCCGACCAGCATCGGTCAGTAATAATATTATTATTAATTTCATTTTAATTATAGTTTAAATTTTTGGTGTAGGTAAAAGAGGTTTCAAATTTTACCAGCACTTACAATGAACGTATTTCCCTAATCAATTTCAAGAAATCTAAAAATTTGTACTGTATAAAATGATATAGTGTTTCCCTCTGTCCCTCTTGTTACCAAAAAATTTTTGGCGTTATTTCGAACCATATTGTGATTGAATGACACTCTAGAAAATTTTATATCCACGTGGATTTCAATCGACGACTTTCTAGAGGAATTATATGTTTGAAAATGAGATGGATTTGGTGAGATGATTTTATTGAAATATTTAAGGTAAAAAGTGAAGAATATTCTATGCACTTCCACCGCGCTATCTGTTTTAAAAATTATGTCCATAAAGACCACAGCAGCTGTGCATATAATGATAATATTACAAATCGGTTTTTTCTTCAAAACCATTCATTAGATGACCCTCAATACTATGTTCTTTAATTTTTGCATATAAAAAAATGCAAAACTAATAAAACCGAATTTAATTAGTTACACTCTTAGATTATAAAAAAAAACAAAATTATTTACAATATAGAGGTGGTTTTTAGTTACGGTACGATTATTCCTTTTTCAAGACCACAAGTTTTGATTGAATGTTAATGTTAATGGATTTTTTTTATATTTTTATTATTCGTGTAATCACCATTTTAAAGTGTACAATTGCACATGTGCAACTCATCATGCAAACTATATTCCTTTTATTTTCATTTTTTATTTATTTTCTATTTATTATTTTTTTTTAGATTTTAAATTTTTATTTTTCATTTACAAAATGATTTATTTGCGTAAAAAACAAACCTAAACAGAGATATAAAGAAATAGGGGAATGTAATATATCTATGTATCTACTGTATCTACTGTTTCTATAAAAAACTAAGACATTACTAAAAAAATTGCATATTCACTGAAAAAAAAGAAGAAAGAGACAGAAAACAAATAAAAAATAGAATAATAAAAAAAAAGCAGGCGGATGTCTTGAAATTATTTGGAGTTTTTTACTTTTCATTTTTCTATATAGATGCAGTATTCAAAATAAGTTTGTTTTTGTCCCAGGTCAGTGATTTTAAAAAATTGATATAGAGTTTTCTAGCACGAAACTCTAAAATTTTTTTTAATTTATCTGAAGATACTTTTATTTTTATATTTAGGGTTTTTGGATACATTTCCCAATTAAGGATCTACAGATGTGGTTTTTCACTTAATCAAAGACATTGACAGTGAGTGGAAAGAACTAGAGGGAGCGAGAGAGGGCGAGGGAGAAGGTGCGAAAGAGAAAAGTGTGTGAGAATTTTGGTTTGAAGAAACAAAACCGCATCAGTGTTATTTGTACACACACAAAATAATGTTCAGTAATAAATGAGGTATACCATATCATTTTCAATTCTTTGTTTTATTTTAATATTTTGAATTTTACTTGTAGTTTAAGTTAAAACTTCTGTATTAGAGTCTCAAAACAAATTTAAATTAAAGTAAAAGAAATGAACAGGAAATCGAAGATATTAAAAATTAAATAGAAAATGTAAGAAAAAAAAACAATAACAGAGAGTTAGTATAATAAAATAAAAAAAAAAATATTAGGGAAATATTAGGGATATTAAAAAAAACTAAGAATTTAGATTGGTTGCGTGAGAGTTAATCAGGAAATGTAAATTAAAACAAAAAAACCATTTTTACGATTGTTAAAATTTGTTTTTATTTTATTGCTTTCATAAGTACATAATATTAAAAATTAATTTTAATTACTAAGTGTAACAAATAAAGTCCAGCTCAAGATAAAGTGTAAAATAATAAGTGAAAATATTTAAAATTATATTAGGTATACTTAGATCTCTATCTTGAAAATTATCTCAAAAATTTATGAGTGTTTTTTAAAAATTTATTAAGAAATGTATTTAGTTTAAAGTTTTTAACTATATTTTATGATTTTATGTCACGCTAGTTCTAATACTTAATACTTTTTTCATTTACAGCATTAATATAGAATTATTATAATTCTTGAGCTTCACATAAAATACATACCTATATATAGCATTTGAAGAATGGAAAGTTAGTTCGCATAAGATTTAATTAAACTGAAGACTATTCGTGGATAACTTATAATAAGTGCTATTTTTCAGCGTTAGAGTGATTTCAGTGATTATCACAAAGTGCACGACTCGAAAACGGTATATCATTTTCTAACCCTATTTCCAGGAATTACAGTTAAGTTCTCCATGTACTTAGTTTTTATTCTATAATAAACTAAATTTTCTAACTGCAAAAATAATAAGCCGGCTTCTGAACCGCGACTTCAAATGAAATACATTTCTGTAAATATAATTTTTTCTTGCGGCTTGGAAAATCTCAGTCGCAACCGAAAAATTATACACTTTCTAACTGGCATGTTTTGGGAATTTAAATAAACATTTGGAATTCACTTGAAAGGATAAGTATATCTTATACATTTAACTGCTTTTTTAATAAAATTGGTCCAGCGGCTGTTACTAAAATGGTACCAGAATGTTAGTGTATAAATAATAAACTGATGTAATTAAATAATATTGCAAAATTAGAAACTGTAAAAACTAGGATCCATGTAAGATTTTTAATAAATATTTGTCATCAATCTCTTATTTTACTTTAAATTAGGTTAAAAGTGTTATGCTGCATCGTCTTATTTTTTTGGTGCCATGAACAAAAACTATAGATTATTAAAATATGACGCTTCTATTCAAAACAAAAGGGAAATTTTGGAAATAAAAACATATTTTGATTTTTGGTAGAGAAAAGCAAAATTAAAAACTTTTAACAATTAAGATTTTTTCATGCAGTTGCCAAAAAAAAATTTAAACCAGAGAATGTCTAATAATGATTGCAACGATTTTTTATTCCATATTTTCATATTTTTTAAAAAATTTTTTTTTTCTTTCTTTCTTCCTTTTAATATTCGAATTTTCAAACTGTGCTGTGAGTCATTCATCGCTTCTGATTACAATTTTGCAATAACACAAAAAAAAAAGAAACAAGGAGTCTGCTTGTATTCAGAAAATGGTTTTGGTATTGCGATTTCTCTAGTAATTCTTGTTGTATTTAGTTTCATTCAACAAAATATAATTTTCCAAATATTGCAAAATTTTCTGGTTTTCCTCAAAAGAAATCCAAAAATAAAAAACTGTTTTTTTTTTTTTAGAAGTAATGTTAAAAAAAAAAGAACTAGAGGAATCCTTGTGGACCCCCATATATGTATCTGCAAAAAACATCAAGATCTTTAAATATGTATCTGGAGATACATACTTATACTATACATTTTTATATAAAATTTAAAGCATAGAAAATTGTGTTTTTTTTTTAAATTGTAATTTTCAACACTTTTGTATTACAGGCTCATATATATATATTTATATATATATATATATATATTTATACACTATTGTGTACATATTTATGTGGTGTACATGCAATTTTTTTTTGTGTTGTACATAAAACGATTCCTATTTTTGTCGTACATATATGCATTTGCTGCAGTTAGTGCCGCTTTTACTCAACTTTTTTTTTTTAATTTAAAAACATATCAGCAGAAAATGAAAACAATTTCATTTCATATTTTCTTATAATTTTGTAGTTCCTATGTGTGTTCCATTACTATTTCATTAAAAAAGAAAGAAAGAAAAAAAAAAAAAAAAAACCAACACAATTTTTAAGTTCATGTAAAAGAAGGTCAAAGATCTTTTGCTTCAATGCTTCTTTGCTTGTTTGTTTGTTGTCGTCGTTGTAAATGGTACGCTTTTCAGTAAGACAATAAAAGAACATTGCAGCTGAAATGTTAACCCTAAGGATTCTTCAATTTTGTATAATAAATTACGACATAAACATATAAACAAAAGTTTAAGCATGTGATATTAAACTTTTGCTAATTTGATTGATATCATAAAGAGTAATACAATTTTTGAGATCCCATTAGTTTGAGTATATTTCAAATACGACAAGGTCTAAGTAAAAAAGATGACTCTAAAAATTGTTTGGTCTATTTTGTTTTTTAACTATAGGTTAAGCTTAGTCCATTAAGATTTTACAGAACAAGTCAAAAGTAAGGCACAATCCAGGGAGAAGAGACTCAATGCCTAGATGATTTCACTAAATGAGTGAAATTAACTTATGAGTATAAAAGAATCAATTAAGGATTTGGAGATATAAAAAAACTGAGGGTGCTCAACGTACCATTATGTTAGACTTTATTTTTAAAGGTTTACACTCATTTTTGCTGAATGCAAGATTTAGAATAAGCTAACAAAAAGTTACTCAATTTTGAGTTATTTTTACCTAATTTGACTACTAATTGAGTTGAAAAGAATTAATGAATTTAAAATGTTCTATTAAAGATTAGAAGGTACAATTGGATATACAAGTGTTTTAATACTATGTTAGAAATATAAGAGAAGCATCAGACTACTCTCTCAATTGCTGAATGCAAATTGATAAATGCTCGATTATAGAAACGTTTAACAAAAATAACTCATTTTTGAGTTGATTTAAGCTAATTTGATTGAATGATCAAATTGATGAGCTGAATAGGCTCAGTTGAAGATTAAGAGGTACAATCGGAGTGCTATTATTATATTAAACATATTCTTGTAAGAAGTGTACAACACTATGTATGAATTGCATTTCAAATGTAAGTGGATGGCTTAAATATGTACTTGAATAAATATGTTTTTTCACTCATTTGCGTATGAGTGTATCATAATATACATAATACCACTGATATAATATTAATGAAAAATTTCTTGTTTAAAAAAATTTTTGTGGCATGCCAAATTCCATTTTCAACACTACAATTTCATTTTTGTATTTTTTTTCCTTTTAGTTAAAATGAAAATTTGCAATGCAAAAAGGAAGAAGGGAATTAGGGAACGTGTACGAAGGGTAAAAAAAAAATTATTTTTTGCAAAAATAAAAGGAATAAAAGAACAAATATTGAGCAAAGTGCAATGAGCCGTATGACAATTTTTTTTGTTATTTTGTATTTCCGCACCGTTAAAACTTTATTTAAATGTTTAACTTTGGTTTCAGTTGTTTTTTTTATTAAGTAGTTATTGTATAGTTGTTACAATATAAATGATGTGCAACAGTTATGGCTTTTATTATGATTTTTTGTATTTTTGTTTTTTTTTTGTGGATTCTATAAATACTTGTATCATAAATTTTAAACAGAAATTTGTTTTTTTTTTCAACTGAAGTACTTGAATTTTAATTGAACAATTTGTAATTTGATATTATTGCTTGAAGGGATTTGCAAATTTAAGTTGCAATAAAAGGAAGTAATAAAAATAAGTAAATTACAATAGAGTATTTATTAATTTGGTGTTTAAATTATAAACTATGATTCCTGTTTCGTGAAAACTAATAAACTGACCTATGACAGACATCAACTCTAGACATTTATTAGTTTTATTAGATTATTTAAAACTTAAAATTAAAAATAACGGTAAAAGCTCGACGACGAAGTAAACTATTTGGCAAGGTTTTTGCAAAAGATTTATTAAAATTTTGACTTTGTGCAATAATATTTATACTAATGTATAAGTAGCTTTCTAAAGACTAAGACTGTTAGTCTTGTTAAATGCATTTTTTGAGCTCAGACAGTTTGAAGGAATACTCAGTGAATCGGTGACTCGGGAAGTATTGAAGTGTTTTTTAAGTTTCCATGTAACTTTTCAAGCAATATTTTTTTTGGTGGGGCTATTTAGTAATAAACGACGTTTAATGTATCGTTTTGTTTCTATTTAAAAGAGGAAGTTAATACTAAATAATTGTTCTTACGTTTGAGTAATCTAATAGATCTGGGAGGTAGGGCTCCTTAAGTATCTTTCCTATCCCAAATTTGTTATTTTATATTCAGATCAGTTTAACAAATTTGGACCTATGCATAATTTTCTTCTCTGAATATTCTAAATAACATATAAATATCGTAAAATACGTGCTTATTTATAAATGAACTATACGACTCTGAAATGCAACTTTCTATAAGTTATTTCCATTTAATTATCATTTTTATTTAAAACACTATTTTTCTCCCTTGTTTTTTAAAAAATGAGTGTTCAGAAAACTATAAACACTTTTAATTCATCATAATTTGGTGCATCCACATAATATTCCCATCACTTAAGGAACGAATATCCATTAAAAATTATAAAATCAATAATACTAACTATATAAAAACTTTAAAGTATTATTTAGATTTCCCATGATAAGAAAAATATTACAAAAAGTGATAAATTTTCATTTCCCTATCAAAATATCATTAATTATTAATACCTTTCATAAAGGTATCATGTATTCCATATTCAGTTGGAATATATTTATTAATATCCCTAAATAATTTCTAAGTTATTTATTTTTTTTATCTCTTCCTTTCCTTTTATTTAATAATATGTGCTCTAATAATGTTTTTGAAAATTACTTCATTTATGATCTGGTAAAAAGTCGATTAGTCCCAATGTATATTAGAAAAGAAATTTGAAATTAATATTATTTCTCCCTTAAGAACGCTGTACACTCGTATACATTGACAGGAAATCACCCTCTGTTTACAGTAGTTAAACATTTTAAAATGCTTAATGTTCAATAATTTATTTCTTCCAAAAAATTATAAAAAGAGATCCTGCCAATGTGATTACAGAAATTTAAACCATTTTTTTGGGAAACAATTAAGCAGATGTTTACAACAGTTTTTGTTTTTCAAAATTTTGTTTCTTAACTACAGCATGCAATCTAACAACTAGACTGTTGTACATTTTGTCGATCTACTTATTTAAAGTAACTACTGGGTGTTCCAGGGAATGCATATAGGATTTATAAGCAGGGGAAAAGTTATTATATTAGGATATAAAAACATTTAAGTCTTTATATTTATTGGAAAACGTGTGAGAGTTACACACATCACCACTGCAAGTCATCTCAAATTTCAGGGACACAAGGGAAATAGAAACCCGCACATTTGTACCATATTTGAAGGTTCTATCTTTATTGGTTTCCAAGATATGCATGTTTGACCTTGGTTTGATCAAAAGTCTCTGGAATCAGAACTTATGGGCCAATAGTTTCAATGCCGCCTAGAGTCAATTAACGCATTTTTTCATCATTAATTACCTGAAGGAAAAATATATTTAAGATAGCATCATTATTTTTTTAGTTATCCGTGTTACGGACGGATGGATGGACATCACCAAGTAGAATCAGGAGGTGACGATAAGCAAAAATATGTATACTTTTTCATATCTAGCTTGTCCTGTTACAAACACCTTACCAGAGTTAATATAATGCTTTATCCTATTTTACGTTTAGGTAATAAAAAGTTCTCAGAATAAAAGTTTCTAATTTTTTATATAAATTCCAAATTCCTAGTTTAAAAAATAATTCCAGATCACCTTTAGATATCAACAACTGATTTGTCAGTAAATTTTTCTCCTTCTTTGTTTAAAAAAACTGATAGACTTCCTTTGTGACACCCAGTTTGTACAAATGCAAATGTATACCTCAGTAGTTATACAATTCAAAGCACAAGAAATTCTTTCTGCAATTCAAAATGTCTATGTACAAATATAATTTAATTTTTTGTAGAACTTCTTATACTGTTACCAAGTGTAAATGCAACCCATATATAATATAGAAATGAGGGTGCATTCTTTTTTGTTATTATTATTAATAGGGTCTGAGTAAAATTAAAAACTATAGGTGAGAAGTGCAATAGCATGCATTTTAAATATTTTGGGATTTTGTAATAAAATTATTTTTTTATGAAAGAATATTACATACAATCTTCTTATATCCTGAAACTAATGATATTAAGAATTAAAAAGGATTCATATAAATGTGTTTGTATTATTAAATACAACATAACAAAATACAGAATAAAAGTAATTTATTTTGGAAACACTCTACTTAAAATATAAATACACATTTCTCATCAGCTGGCATTTTTATTATATGTTTTGTTGGAATATATGTGTACGTATTATTAGGTGGTGTATAACTATAAGTACGTCATAAAGGATTTCCAAATAAAAGAATATTTTTTTAAAAAGAATATTAGGGACATAAAGTTAGAAGTTATTACTCTTTATATTCTTTATATACTCTGTTGTATAAACTAACTTCTATTATGATCAAAAATCATTTATGATTATGTATTTAGTGACTGCTGTGTTGTGTTGAATTAATTTTTGAAAAGTTTTTCTTATACATTTTTAGGATTGAAGACAGGAAGAACAAAAATTTGAGAGTTTTGGAAAATATTTGAAGCGTGAGTTTGAAAAATATGATTTTGGAGTTGATGATTTTATATACTTAAACCAGGAATTTTTAGGCACAGAAAAAAATCAGTTTTTCAATTACAATTTTTCCATATAGAAGATTAAATTTTTTCTTTAATTTTCTCACCGTACCCGTAGCTTATGTTCTTAATTCCAAGCCTCAGAACTATCCATTTGTTATAAAGGTCGAAACCTAAGGTTTAGATTTAAAAATTTTAGGCAGCTTCATGTCCAAATCTACATAAAGGAATTACCGTTATTTTTGATGATATATTACTGATATTTTTTGATTACCACCAAATCTCATTGGAAAAAAACATCTATTTGTATTAAGGGGCGAGATGTAAGATTAAGTTCTAAAAAGTTTCAGCAGTTTCATGTCCAAACCTACATAAAGGAATCACCGTTATTTTCGATGCTTTTACCAATCCTCATCCATAAAAAGCGCGAAGAAGATTAGGAAAATTTTTATAAGCAAATGAAGTTCAAGTGACGAGTGTTGTGACGAAAATGGGTACTTAACCATAGATGTTCTTAGCATTCCTCCAAAAACAATAAACCCTATGTGATTACCAATATTACTTACTCCACAGTTACATTTCACCATAAACTGTTAATGAACTTTTTTATAAGCTGTATTCCCATAAAATGTACATATAAATAATGATATTAAGAAAAATATTGTATTAGATATCCTGAATATAGTTGATGATTCTATAATCCAGGAAAAAATAAATGAATACTACCATTATATAATCTTCTTATGTAGAAGTTTAACTTCTTTAATTAAAACATTGAAATTCTATGTTCATAATATAATAAAATATAGTTCCAAAGAATAATCTGAAAAAAATGTAACTAATAACTTGCATCTGAATCCTTTCATTAAATAAACACTAATATGACTGGTATACGATGTATGTACAAGTATATGTTCGCATAATAACCATATGTGTTATGCATGTCTAAAATGAAAGAGTTCATTCAATTTTTTTTTGTGTTGATAATATTGAAATAAACCGATTATATATGACTTAATAACTGCAAATGAAGCTGTTTTTCAATTGAAAGTAAATGTACATTTTGGAAGTAATAATAATTTTTCCATGTTACATTAGGAAATAATCCATTGATAATAGTTACATTTCCTCTTTTAATAAAACTCATAATGAATGGCAACTATTCTTCCATTTTGTACATTAGTTATAATTTGAAGTACAAAAGATTTTTTGTATTTGATTCCTAATGGATCCGAATACATGAAAACAGAGTACAAGTTGAGAAGATTAGTTTGATTCAATAGAAAAACTCTTTATTATGAAGCTATTATTTGTATAAAAGTTCAAATGCATTATAATTCGAAGAATATACTGTAATAAATGTATAGATTCTTTAATTAAAATAAATGCAGTAATAATAAAAAAAAAATTAAAAATGTATAAAAGTTAATATAAAAAAAAATACCTGATTCTGTTGACTAATTGGCGGACAACTTTTTCTTCTAATATCTCTTTTAATTGCTAATTCATACCATGGTATAATTGGTTTACTACGTAATGTTGTCTGACATCCAACTTTAAATACAATTGGATCGATATAATCGGTAATATTTATATCATCTTCAGGTGAACTGGGTGAAACATCCCAAGGCATCTGTTTTTTATTACTTAAAGAATTTTCTCCACAATCAAAATCAATTGATGATAAATGTCCAGTTGAATTATTTGTTGTAAACATTGTCATAGTTCTTGGACGTTGACCATTACCACTAATATCATTTGAATAATTATTACCACCTATACCATTACAGCCACCACCATAATTACTTAAAAAAATATTATTTGTACTTGTTGTATTTAATCTTGGGTGGCCTAAAGTATGATAGCGTCTATGTGTAAATGATGATTTATTATCAAATCCAAAATAATTGACTTGATCGTTGTTGCGATTTGTATTTGTTGCAGTGGTATTCACATCACCACCCGTTAGATTCGTTAAACTTTCATTTGATTTAATATTTTGCGGCAAGATCAAACATGGTGGTGGTGGTGTTATATAACAAGGATAATCTTCAATATCAGCGCTTGAACTTCTTTTAAAACTTAATGATGGTGGTAGTGGTGGCGGTGCTGTTCCTGATGCTGTTGATGATAAAGATGATGTTGTTGAATATATAGAAGCTGTGGCAGAACTATTACGAGTAGTATTTTGTGTTTTTTCTTTAATAAATGACATTGCCTTTGGCTGTGAAATATCATTATTTTGTTGTTGCTGTTGTTGTTGGTGCGGTTGGGTTGTTGTTGTTATTGAATTAACTGATGATACTGATGATATTTCACTCGGACTATAATAATTTGTTTGTGGATTATAAAAATCTAAAGAAGATTTTATCTTTGGTTCAGCAGTATTATTTAAGGTTGTACTTAAAGGTGTACTACAACTAATTGGTTTTGGTGATGATGGTATACTAGCACTTCTATTGTGTTGCTGGTAGTAGCTAACAGTATTACTATATATAACATTAGAGTTATTGCAGGTGTTATTAATAGTGTTATTGCTGCTATTACTGTTATTAGAAATAAATTTATTTGTGGAATAATGCGAATCATTTTTTATACCATTACAATCATTAGCCGCAGGAGGACTTGTTGGACTATTAATAGTTGTTGTAAACAAAGAAAATGAAGTTTTTTTCGGTGGTAATGTTGCCGATCTTATTGATGATTTTCTTGTGATGTTTGTATCATTATTACTGTTGTTATTATTGAATAAACTTGTTTGTTGCGTTGATTGTTGTTGCTGTTGTTGTTGTTGTTGCAGCTGTATCTGTTGATTTTGTTTTAATGATGGTAATTCTTGTAATTCAAATGATTCAATAACTGGTATCGATGATTCAAATATTATTGATGATGGATTGGATTTTGTTCTTGTAGTTGTATTTGTTGTTGATGTTGTAAATCCTTCTATTTCATCGAATGAACGACGATGTGATGTTGTATTCATACCCGGTAATATATTTGTATATTGTGGTGATTCTGGTGCTGAATACAAGAATATACCATCTTCAGATGGATTATCTGGGGTTTTGGGTGTTGTACTACTTTGTAATGATTCTAAAGAAAATTGTGAATTTTTTTTAACATTTTGTGTTGCGGGATAATTTGATGTTGGTGATGATGGTGGTAATGTTGGTATTTGTTCACCAATCGGTCGAAATGTTGAACATGGTAATGAATTTGGACTTGAATATAATGGTTCAGATGTTGTTGGATCTATCAAACCATTTGCTGATTGATAATGTCCCTTTAAAAAAGATATACCATGATCTGTTGTTGGCAGTGAAGGATTTGAATCCATATCATATAAAGTTGATGAATATTCATCAAAATCAGCTGAATTTGATTTTAGTGATGTGGGACGATAACGTTCCAATTGTTCAACACGACTTCTGGAACGTGTAAGACCACCTTTACGTATTGTTGCGAAACCATCATGCACTTGTGTATGCGGTCGCATTATTGAAACACGTTTTGTTGTCATTTGGAAGATTTTTTCATTGTGATTTTTTGGGAAATTTTTTTTTTAATAAAGTTTTATAATTTCACTAACGTTTTTATTTAACACATTTTGATTAATTATTTATTTTAAGTGTTGTTGTTTATTATTATATCTAAACTTTTTTTATATATCTAAAAAAAAATATAGAAAAATTTTTGATTAATATTTAAATTAATCTTGAATTTCTCATTTAAGTTGCCAAAGTAAATAAAACAGTCTTAGTATTTTATAGTATATAAGTTTGGTTTAACGAATACTTGAATGGAAAGTGAACAACGGTATTAGGAACTAAAATTTCAAAACAACCAGCTATAGCCGACGAATATTTTGAGATTAATGCAGGGGCTTGTATCGATTACTTGTATAAACCGCAGAAGAAGAATACCAAATTGTAATAAGTAAATTATGTATATTTAAATCAAAAAATCTAAACTATTGAATATTTCCCTTACATTTTTTATTGTACTTACTATTTTCAGATTTTTGTTTAAGTTCTCAGTCGTCGCCATATTTAGTTTTAATCAATATCTTAACTCAAATTTTAATATAAACTTCTTTTCACTTTCAATAACTAAATTCAACTGATTATTAAATAGACTTTTTTTTGTCATTTAAAACAAATAAAATTTTTTTTATAATTTTACCAATAGAGCATTTTACAAAAAACGTTTATGTTGTTCGTCGTTTTTATCCATATTGAAAAGTGAAATCAAAATACCTGGAAGCCGGTTCACAAGTTGATTTAATTAGTGAGTTAAAAAAAAAACCCTAATACGTATAAAATTAAACCTTTTCTACTATTTATACATATGTTTATTAATTAAAATTCAAAATAGCATAATAATTAACAACTAAATTATTTAAATAGACAGAGATTATTAATAAGAAAAATTAACATATCATGATTATAGGAGAATATCTTAACTTATCAATAAAGAAAAAGCGTAGAAATTGAAAAAAAATATTGAAAATGAATCTGAAATTAACTTGCTATATATATCCACTTACTGTTTTTATTTACAACCAAACACTGAGCGAAAAGGAAATACCGTTAGGAAAGAGTAAATTAAAGTGATTTTGATGAAATATAAATCCGTAAAGCAGGGTAATAGAAAAAGCTGAAGAAGATCTTCAAAATAGAATTTTAGTGTACAAAAACCCAAGAATTTATCCTATTATGTTGCATTGAGTGGGACTACAGTACATCCACAATGGCTTACAAATCCAACCTAAGGATTGAACTTAAAATCGGACTAACTCAAAACTTTTAGACTATCCGAGACTATCTGAAAAGCCTAGGAAACGGGATTAGGCACCGGAACTAGATAACGGAAGTTGAAATCAATGTGAAAAGCAATTCCTAAATGAATTCCTAGATTATTACTGAAATTCTACCAAATTATTGATTCTACCTAAATTATCTAACTTTAAAAATTAATTTGGCTTTGCCAATCAAACTAGAACTAATTAACTAACTAATCTTGCCCAATTTTTCAAATTCATTTAACTTTTCTAATCAAATCTAAAAATTAATGAAATTAATTCAAAAAATTGTAAACTTCAATCCAACCAGAAATAAAAATATCTACATTTGACCTTTGTTTTCTATAAGTATCGTAAGATATCTTTACTACTAATAGTAAAACTATAATATGTAAATTTTCTTTGCCCCATATTAGCATAATATACAATTATTTTAAACTGCTTATTTCTTTTCCTTATTCGTTTTATTTCTCAGTTTTTTTCTTTATAAAATTATTTATTACTTTATTTATAAAATGAAATCATTAAAATGGATTAGTGATTACCTTTACCTTTATCGTCTTTTATTTAAATAATTTTTAAAATAAATTTTATAATCAGGTAAAAATAAAATGATTCTTTAAATAATGACCTTTTAGAGGATCCTATTAGAATACTTCAAAGAAGTATTGGTTGAAGACCCCTATTAGAAGACATTTTTAAGAAGCTCTATTAGACTACCTTAAGAATAATTTTTTCTAATACTCTTTTAGAAGGGATTATTTAAATCAATTTTGGGTTTTAGGAGTTTAAAGTATATTTTATTTGATTTTTATTAACCTACATTTGACTTCATGTGAACGTGGTACTATTTTGCTCATTTGAAAAAAAGTAGGAATTACGATAAAACTTTACAGTCGACTGATCTTCAAACTATTTTAAATTAGAACTATGAACTCAAGCAAAGTGGTTCAAGTCTATCATGGGTAAAAATCTGTCTTTAATTGGTGAGAAATTATTAGAGAAAAAGTATTGGATATTGAAGATAAGCTATCAATTTCTTAATAATATAATTGACATCCAATGGTTATCTGAAGATTTTAACCAACCCAGTAATTAACGGTATGATAACTTATCTGCTGAATAAATTTTTGGAAAGTTGTGAATTAAAACTAATTTCAATTAGAATTGGTGGCAAAGTTTTTTAATAGATTCCAGAGTAAGACAAGTAAATAAATATTTCCTATTTCATGCAAAACTTAACCAGAATTGATAAGTTCAACGATTGGATAAATTGTAAATCTTTAAATTTAAAATTCAACTTCTTTTGTAGCATTGTTTTGTTAAAAAAACTTTCTTTAATTATTTTTCTAATGCTTTTAATTTATACTCAACTTAAAGTGTGTGTGTGTGATGAAAAGACTTATCAAATTATTATATAGGAAATATCTTTAACAAATTACAAGTGCGGTAAACTTTCAATATATTTATTGTTTTTGGTTTATGCATTATGTATATATAAATATATATATATACATATATATATTAAAAAATGAAAGCGCAAAGCACCCACAAAATTTCCATTAAAATCTAACACACAACATACAATGTAATTTGATTCACAGTATCATTTCAATTATCGCTCGCCTCATGCAATATTTACAAAACACTGTACTTGTAATTCAAAATAAAAACAAACTAATCATTATTTATTATAAAAAATGAATAAAATAAAAAAAGAAATCAACAAAAATGTATAAGATAAATTTTATGCATAGTAATGCATTTAAAATTCATTCCTCCGCACAATAATAATAATAAAAATAATAATAAGAGCATTTAATAGCTCCAACAATAACTCATAATATTTATATGCCATCTGGTGAGTTATTTAACTTATGTTTTTTCGGGAACGTATCAAAATCCCAAATCATAAAATCTCAAAGTAACAAAATATCAAAAGTCATAAGTAATCCAAAATTTTATAATCGCAAAATTACAAAATTCACAAAATTAGAAATTTTTAATTAAAACGTCAAAGTAGATGAATGTCAAAATTTAATACTTCCTGTAAATCAGTATTTAGAATTATGTTTATAAGGTATGTATAAGGATTAAGAGTAGGTTAGAAGGTTTAGTAATTTTGGATAATGAGATCTAGTGAAGTGAGCAGAAAATGTAAGCTTAAGCTGTACAATTCTCTTATCAGACTGGTGTTATGCTACGGCAGTGAAACATGGACGATCACCCAAGCCACAGCAAACCAATTTTCCTGTTTGGTGAGAAAAATATTGCGTAAAATTATCGACTGGGCTCAATTTAGAATGCGACGCAACGCTATAAAATGTATATACCGACAGCAATATTGTGACATACTTCAAGCTACAACGCCTTAGGTGGGCCGGTCACATACAACGTATGCCAGATTCCTGCATTCTAAAGAAAGTATTGAATGGGGAAATATATAGAAAAGGACAAGTAGGAAAGCTGAGAAATCGATGGATTGATGTCGTCGAGTTAGACGCTGCATCAATGCTCCAAGAGCAAAATTAGATAACTGCTACCCAAGATCGAATGAAATGAAAGAGGATGATTAAGGAGGCAAAGGTTTAAACGTACAACGGACTAAAGCGCCATAGAAGAAGACGAAGAAGAATTATGCACAATGTGTTTGGGATTTTGTAATCTTGGACTTTTCGTTTGGAATTTTGTAATTGGGATTTTGCGATTTGGGATTACGTATTCAACCTTCATTCTTTTCAACAAATCATACATATGTTTCACTGTTTTTAATTCAATAAATCTGCATATTAAAAAAATCATCATATGCGCAATATTTAAAAAAAAAAAAAAATTAAAAATTATAATAAAAAACAAAAAAAGTATCATATGACGGACATTAAAATATGATCTCTGATGGTGTGCCAATCAACTTGTAAGCTTGGTAACTTTAACAATATGGGGTATATAATAACGCCAACACAACCAGAATTATATAAAATATCACAAAGGTATGTAAAACAAAATAATATTAATTCCAAAAGGTATGTATAGAATTCAGTTGAATATGAAAATCAAAAGTGAGTTTTAAAAAAAAAAATGCATTTTGAATATTTTAAGAAAATATTTAAATTGTGGTTAAAAAAAATGTAACTAAATTCATATTTAAATTTTTTAAATAAATATTTTAATTTAAATTGTGGTGAATTGTATATTTTTTTTTTTTTTTTGAATTTAAATATTTAGATAATTTTGAATAAAAATTAAATTAATTTAAAAAAAAACAAAAGTCATTTAATGATTTATCCAAAAATCTGTGCTTTAACAATTCATTGGGTTGGTCCATAAGAATTTTGAATATGGTTTAATCTAATATACAAAAGTCCCACGAATTACATATGAGTATATAATATGTTAAATCAGAAAAATTGGGGAGTGTTAACTTAATTATTGTAATTGAATGTAATTTAAACAAATTCGTTTTATTTTTTTTTTTTTTTTTTTTTTTTATTAATAGTTATTCATTTTTTTTTAAACATGTATTAAAATCTTATTATAGATAAAATAGAACATAATTAAATTGGACTAATTTATATTATAACATTGTTTTAACATTTATTATATTACATAAATAACATAGGTAATTGATAATGATTACATAATAATGAGATTGAGTCTAAGATATATTTAATAAAAAGCAGGTGGTGAATTTATAAAAGTAAAACATAATGTAAAAATTAAAGTATTTAATATAGATTTAATTTTTAAGGTAGATTTGTGACTTCGATTCTTATGAACTTTTAAAAATTAATAATTTCAGCCTGTACAGGTTTCGAGTTAGAAATTTCAGTCTGGATAGGATTCGAGTAAGAGTACATGTATGGAACGAAAAAAAGGTCCAGTATTAAGAATAGATAATTTAATGTGTATTCAAAATTAATTGAATTGAATTACTAAACCTTACTTACAGCCTATTCGGTGCGGAAAGATTACGAAGAGCCAAGGTGATAGAGAAGGTCATATAACAACGAATTAACTACCTTCAAAGTAATTTCGTAAACTTTTTGACGAAATAACAACATCATAGGATATTTAAGATTCATTAAAGTGTCAGTTTCTAGCTGAAATTATGGACTTTCATAATAGTTTTTATTATCTTTCATATTGTGAAGTAAATATAAACATGTTTCACTATTTTTATTAAATAACTGTAATTTTTGCACAAAACCCCATTTTTAATGTACCAATTTCATTTAATTTTTAAAAGCATCTATTCCTCAAATTCGATTTAAGTCTGCACATTTTTCTCATATTGTATGATGCAACAAGAAATGACATTTTAGTATTATTTCACTTTTAATCCATAACTTCCTTAACTAATAAAATTTGTCATATTCAAATTAAACAATCACATCCAACATCTGCCGGAAAATCATAATTTTTCTCTAAAACATAATTGTCATAATCTAAAATGTCAAAACTAATATCTCAATATGCTGATTAAACGTCAAAACTATTCCAATTAAATGTCAAAATTTATTATAAAAACTTAAATATCTTTATTTATAATTTTTTTTTTATTACAAAATTTTAAAAAAAATGCAATATAGGCAAAAAAAAAATCAAATTTAGGAAATTTTTATTAAATAAATTTCCTAAAAATATTTAAAATAAAAAATTCAAAACTAATAAAATTACAACAAATATTGTCTTGACAATTTCCTGTCAAAAATAATTTCAAAATAATTTTTGATACAAAACAATATACAGTTTCCGACAGTGTTTCAACTTTTTTTTTCATTTTATTTATTCTTTGATTCAAAATGCTTTAATCAACAATTAAAAAAAAAAATAAAATATAAAAATTATTGTGAATTTACTGTGAATAAAAAACAAATCATTTCCTTTATTTTCATATAAATCACCATTTGAGTGAAAATCATTAAATTAAAAAAAATCGTTTTAGATATCGATCTGTTAAAATTAAAAAAAAATAACAAAAAGTAAAAAAAAAAAAAAGTTTTTAAAAATCAAATGTCAAATCTAGTATCGATCACAAGTCACGATATCTTTATTTTGAATATAATAATTCAAACAGAAAATCATTCACAATAGGTAGCTTTCAAGTGAAAATCAAATTTGCTCAAGCAATTAATAAGAAAAATATATAAATATGAACTTTGTTGTTGTTTGCATGACATTCTTTGATATTTGTGTGAACTTTTGAGGGGGGTAGTTGCAAAAATTAGAATTATTAGGAAAGAAGAGCTGCAATCAATCACAAGACCTTAAATGAACAAGAAGACGTTTAGGATCGTAAATGAAAGAAGTTAGAATGAAAGATGTAGATATATCGACTGGGTGGCTCAGTGGTTAGAATGCCGACCTTTCATGCGAAAGACCCGGGTTGGAATCCAGGTGAAAGTGCAAAAAATCTTTTATCTGGTTTTCGACTCAACTCAGCTACAATTCGCCATTGGGTTCAAATTAATGGCTTAATCAATAATTAATAATTTTATAGCTTTAATAAAAAATACATTAATATTACAATATCAACAATTAATCCAATTAAATAATATAACTCACAGATATAAAATACCATTTTCTCAAATATAAAATTATTACAATATAACCAAATTAAGACTTTGCCTGCCTATTGAATATCTAAAACATTGTCTACATTTTTAAGGCTTGGTACTATCTCATGTAAATATATATGCACGTATAAAGTAAGGCTATTTAGCCTATAACAGTGAATAGTTAGCACGTTGAGGTGCCAGTAGAAAAAAAAAAAAGAAAAAAATGAGATTAAATATGAATTATCACCTAAGTTTTCAGAATAATATGCTTTAAGCCCATTGCGAATTTTTATAATACACAATGCTCTGACCAATTCGGAGGTCACCATTCGGAACCATTCCCAAATAATAGTTCTGTTTTTTTAATAAACACTATACAAAAATATTTGTAATAGAAAAGTTTATTAAATTGCAGAATAAAAGGTAAATTAAAAGTAAAAATTAATAAAAATCCGGTTTGTTTTGAATTTCAAAAAAAAAACACGTGCTGTTCAGTTATTTGTTTTCACTTTTTATTTGTTTTTTTATTTATTTTTTTTTTTGCTTATTTGGTTTGTCACTTTAAATTAAAATTAACAACTTGAAAAGTAAATCAACTACACTAAATCGTAAATGATTAAAGCTCCAGTCCATTGAAAATTTAAAATAGTTAGTCTTGAGCTTTTTTCTTTATTTATTACTTACTATTTTATTTTAATAAGGTGTATATATATATACATATATGCAAATTTTGATTGTAAAATTTGCATTTTAAAATTAATGGTTAACCACTTAACTGTTGTATAGTTGTTGTTGTACTCAAGACCAAACAATCCATTAAAAAAATTAAGTAGGTCACATTTAAAAAAAAAGTGTATATCTTAAAATTAAATTCCTTATGTACTTTTGTCTCTTTTCCGCATATTGGACAAGATATTGAAAAAGAAAAAAAAAGAAAAAAATATTATAAATTGGTTAAATAAATGTGCATCATCGTTAAAAATGATAAACAGTTGTCTGTCAACGCAAATGTTAGCGATCTGGTGGTGCATTCAACCAATGTTTTATTTTTTTATAATTAATTTTTTTTTTAAGTTTCTGGTTTTTTCAAAACTTATGTACAATAAAGTACCTTTTAACTAGCTGCTGCTGCTGTTCTTGCTATATTCAAGATTTTATCGAAGTTGACAGTTTCATTTATTTTAAGTTGTTTTTTTCATAGTGTGGCGCTTGCACATTTATCTACTTAAAAGTTTAGTTATGAATAATATAAAGTGGTATGATGATTATTTAGTGCAAATTTTGGCGCGTTAAATTTGTTTAAAAAAAAAAAAATATCTGCTGGACGAGGAAAGAAAAAAAAATATGAAACATTTGTTATTAATACCATAAAAGATGTCTTTAGTCTTGGTTAATTTAAAATAAATATGAAAAATAAAAATTGTTGAAAACTTTGTTTTAAACAAAATGAAATATTTGATAAGAAGAAAATAAATGCATGTAATGTATATAAATAAATTATAGAAAAAATTATTATGATGTGATAATTTAACGGTATATCCTCGGTGTCTGCGTTTTTTTGCATTACTTTACTTTCTCTCTTACGAATGGTGCAAGAAAAATGAGAAAAAAATTAAATTGCATTTTTAGCATTGGGGAAATGTTAAAAATGTAAGATAAATCATAATTCTTTTTTGTAAATAAGAAGTAAAATATGTAAAGTATAATTTTACTGATTTAAATAAATAACTTTGTGCAAAATAAAATTTGAAATATTTTTTGTTTTAATGTGGTTGAAAAATTATGATTTTTATATTTAAATTTATGTCATATTAAAAGAAAGTTAAATAAGGTTAATATATTTATGAAATAAACCGATTTTTTTGCATTAAAATAAAGTTAAATTTTAATAAATAAGGAGAAGAATGTTATAAAACTGAGATAACTAGGTAAGATAAATAGTAATTACTATATAAAAGAATTTTTTTTGATAAAAATTGCTTTATAAAACTTTAATTTCTGTTTAATAAAAAAAAAAAAACAAAAGACTTAAATGAGAAACTTTTAAAAATATTTATTTGACATTTTACTAAATATTTTTAATAGAAATTCAATATCATTTCTAATAAAATAAATAAATTTAATTAAGGGTAATATTTTCTCCTTTTATCAAGATATTAAATTTGAAAATCAACAAAATTGAGTGTATACTAACCGATAACCAACTCATTTACGAATTTTTTTTTAAGTTATAGATAGTCAATATAACAATTTTTCCGAAATTTTCATTTTCAGCCATGCTAATTATTTATTCTGCTTCTACGAATTTTAAGGTACAGGCTGATATTAGTTTAATTTTATAAAGCAAATTAAACTTCAAATAAGATAAGTACTTAGGTATTTAAAAAAAAAAAATATCTTTTATTTTGAAATAAATCAGTTTACATGTAACACATTCCCAAATCAAGCTAAGTTTTATCATTAAAAATTAAAGGGATAATTCCTAAAATCAAATTTAATATTTTTGTATTGGTAATAAATGTCACATTATGGGAGTTTTCGAAGATTTTTTAACATATCATATTTCTAATATATAAATTCTATACTGAAACTCTAGACGAAAGTATAATTTCTTTTTCTAGTTATGTTTACTTTGACACTTTATATTGAGACTTCAGGCGCAAATAGAATTTTTAGACAGAAATAAATTAATTAAAGAAAAATAGTTATTCTTTGCCATGCTATGAATTTAATAGCATAATGTTCCATTATTTCTTAATGTAATGGAAGATATAAAAAATATTAGAAGAAAATAACTCATTATCTTAGCTATTTCTAATATCCCTGAGCTATTATAGCTATTATAGGTCAGGGATATTAGAATGGGCTGATTTATTGAAAGTATAAGATTTATTCTATATAAAGCTGCAAAACGAATGGAATTTATGAATATCTCTACCGCTTTCAAATAACACTAAAAATCTGATCTCCACAGTTTAATAGGCATCATAAGGCGCGAATGCTGCAAATACCGAGTTATATCCAGAGATGTAAACGATTAATGCATATTATTAACCAAAATATTACCCCTCCATTTACCTTATATCAGACTCTGTTTAATAAATAACTAATAAAATTGTTATATACAAATTATTAACTAATTATTTTTCATTTTTTTAGAATATGAATACAATAATTAATCATAAAATTTTTATGAATCATTTTCCTTAAAATTTAAAAAATAAAAGAGAACTGGAACGGACATAAATGACATAAATTTAAGGTAAAAAAACATTAAAAGTTAAAACTTAATTTTTTTAAAATAATCATATGTAATTATTATGTATATTAAATTTGTTAAAACATGCTATCAATAAATCAATTATCATTAATAATTATACATATTAATATAGTTTCCATTATACATATCTACATATATGTATATTTTTAAATTATATTTCAGTCAAAATGCAGACCATAATTAAAAAAGAACAAATAAAAGTCAGATACAAAAAATAAAATTGAGAGAAAAGCAAATTTTAATTACCATTGACATTAAGTATTCATGAATAATCATTCATTTGATTCGATTAAATATTGACAGAGTAGCAGATTTTTTTTTTTTTTGGTTTTTTTATTTTTCAACATGACATTTTAATTTTTTTTTAAATAATATGCAATTAAAGCATATTATAATAAATGGCGCCTCATGGTGTTTTATTTCAATACAAATAAAAACTATAAAAAACAGAAATTGTTAAATAATTTATTTAATATCTATACAGATTTCAGTTTCAGATTTTTCATTGCGGAAAGATTTCTATCAAAAAATTAATGAAACAATGAATAAATTTTTGGAAATAAGTTAAATAATATTTAAAATAAAAAAAAAAAAGATTTCATAGTTTCATCAACTGTGAATCAAACAATCATTTGTATTACAAAAAAATGTATTCAATATTATTATGTTGACAATGAGACATACAAAATGTCATTTCAGCATTTAATTTAAAATATATAATTTTATTATTATAGTTTTTTTATTGTAATTTTTCAGTTTCATTTAAAATTTATATTTTTTTTAATGCAAAGGTTGCCAGACCTTTTTACCTAATTGTATGATTATAAAAAGTCAGAAAACTGATCAACCTATTTCCCTGGGATATATTTAGCAAATTGAAGAACCTTTCGGAATACTGGTCAACTGCAGATTATGCGATCAGATTAGGTATCCCAAATTCATCTTGCCGCAGCTGTGGTTAAAAGAATCAGAAAGAACCTGTTATACATATTAACTGTAAAATCTTATGTTTGGGGAATGTCAGAAGAATAACTCAAGGTAGCCATGAATTCAACGATCAGATAAGAAATCTGCTGAGATTTCGAAAAGCTCTGGAAAATATTTAAAACGAAACTCTAAATCCTCTTAATAGAGAGAAGTAGCAAAAAAAACGGTGCTAATACGGTACTTGGAACTGCGGAAATGAAAACTCAATCAACCAGCTGTTTAGTGTTAGCATTAGCAAAAAGTGACTGTCTAAGGTACATTAAAGTATAGAATTAATTTTATTTTAAATATGAAAATATTGCATTGTCTTCTATTCTTCTCCAATTCCTAGTCATTATGAATTAAATAATTGGAGCTGGGTTACTAGGTAAGCATTTGGCCCACTATCCGAGGGAGGTGCGTGTTTAATTCCCGTACGAGTTGAATTTTTTTATTAAAAATTATTTTTCTTTACAAATCACCATAGTGACCAACTATAATTTAAAGTATACAAATATTTAATATAAACAAAATAAATAGCTAATATTACTTAAAAATTGGTACAAGGCTTTGAAAGTGGGTGCATAACGGGCCGCAAGCGTACGTGTCTTGAATGGCACATGCTAGCCCCCATATCAAAAGAACAAGAACAAGTATCTCATAATGTTCAATAGTGCTTTAAGTACTAAATAAAAGACAATCACTTATAAAAAAAAGATAACTTCATTAGTGATAAGTGGTTAGTACAATAGGGTCTAGGGAAATTTCTATAGAAATATTCTTCCAAAAGTTAATAATATATTCAAAAGTTATTAATATAATTTAACATAAAACATCTCTCTTCAATCATATTATTATTTTGATAACCTTTGGCAACCCTAAAATTAAAGATAATTTTAAAGATAATTTTAATAATGTACCATTTATGAGAATATAATATGACAGAGAATATGAATTTAACTACCAATTCACGATTATCAGATCAAATTACGTTTTTTGAACAAAAAAAAAACAAACAAATACTTTTTTCAAGTAAAAATTAAATTAAAAAAAAAAAACAACAAAAAAAATTACCAGAAAATTTTTGCAACAGTTGTAAAAATCTGACTTAAACTTGAATCTGACTTTTAAAATAAATTTTTGTATATATTTAATGTATTTCCGTAAATATATGAATAAAATTTAAAATATATATATATATATATATGTATATGTAAACACATATGGTAAAAGTCAATTTTTTTTTTTTAATACATATATAACATTTCAATTTCAAGTGTATTTCATAATAATGACATTTAAGTTTGTTGTACTTAACAGAGCACTGTGAATAATTTTTTTTTGAATAGATGACAGACAGAGTGGAAAATATTGTAATTAAAGTTTTGTCATTTTGGCAATAATGATATTATGTTGTCATTTAGTAATGAATGCAAAAAAAAAATATTAAATTTTATGTAAAACCAGAAATAAGGTTCATTAAGAACAGATTAAATGGATTTGAATAAAAAAAAAATTTGATACTTTTGATATTAAATATAATTTTATTTTTTTGTTTATTATTATGTAAACATATTAATTTAAGTTTTGTAGATTAGATGAGATTTGATTATATAAAAGTAGTTAAAAGAAGAGAATGGAACCGGATCAAATTACTAAAGATATTGTTTGTTTGTTTTGGTAAGAAAAAAATTAATTAACAAAATTGTGAATCGTGTCAACGGAATGTCAGTTCATGGAGTTGAAATTAGTAGAATGTTTGTTTTGATATTTATCTGAAATTCGTTTGTTATGCGCATGTCGAGATTATGGAATCATATTCCGTCCAGTGTGTTCTCTAAAGTTGGTAATTCGTATGAGTACGACTAGAAGTATATTAACATTTTTCTCCTCAATATTCCTCTAAATTTTCTCCATCCCCCATAGTTCAAAATTTTCAAACCACCTCCCCTCAATCCCAAAATCCTTTCATATTCCTATCCCTGTAATGAAACTGTACATTTGTATCACAGGTTCTTTCCTAAAGTTTAGTTCAAAAGGGGTTTGGTTTTGGTGCATTTGACAAGTCGCACTATACCCAAAGAAACTACCGCACAGTTTCAATGCGTGACTTTCGAGGGTTCCCTCGTAAAAAAAAAAAAAATAAAAATATTTTATGGAATTAAAAGAGAAACGTTACTTAGGTTCTGGTTTTGCAATTTTGAGCAGCTTTGGAAGAGGAGCCTCTCAAATTATGTTGTTTAAAACTTTCTGAACTTTTTTAGTCTTAAAATTTTTTTGCTCTTCAATATCTGGTTAAGATACAAAAAAAACTGTTCGTATTATTAACGATAATGATGTCATAAAAGACTTTACAAATTTAAGTTACCGTCGAAATGTTGCAGAAGATTGTCTCTTTTATAAACATCTCCTATAGGAAAGTTTTATGAAAAAATTAAAAATACTGTGCAAAAATTCCAATCCTTTCGATGTAACACACGCTTAGCAACTCAATCATATATGTATGCTGTAGAGCTTTTTCGAACTAGAACTCTAAAATACATAGGAACTATTTTATAAGTTACCCAATACTTATGATTTAGAAAAATTCAAGAGAGAAGTCATATTATTTTTTTTGGGTTTTTTATTCAACCTTTGATGGACATTATGACTCCACCTTCCAGCCTAGGGTGGGCGCTTATCACATTATTCTGTCTAAGGTTTTCAAATATCTAACTACGAAAATCTTTCCAGATTAATTTCACATCATCTGTTTTTCTAATCCAATTTTAAACCATCTGGTTTAACTCATGTATAGATACTATTAATCAATTTTATATTACAATATTAAAAATAATTAACAAAACTTGTATATGCCAGGCCAGGACAATATTTTAATGAACGATAAATTTTATATGACAAAATAAAAAACATATTTTTAATGTACATAAGTAATATTTCAAAATACTTATAATACATGTATAAAAACATTGCCTGAAGTTCTTCATTTAACTGGAAAACTTTTTTCCTATATTATAAATTTATAATTCGTGTCGTAATTAATCTTACTAGTATTTTTTTTTTTACTAATAATATAAAAATTTTTAAATCTAATATTTACCATACTAATAAATTAGTCCAGAAGCAATGAAATTTAAATTTAAAGAATAAAATAACAAAATTAAAAATAAAAACCAACTAATTTTATTATAATTACAATAAAACAATGGCTACAATGGGTGCAAAATAAAATAATATTTTATTTATAAGCATTTCAAATTATTTTGTATTTAAAATTTAATTTTTCTAATATAAATTATAAAATATAAATTTTTAATATCTATTGCCTCAAACCATTTTTAAATATTGATTGACTTATCAAAATATTATTTTAAAAAAGTTTCTGCATTTTTTGTTTAATCAGCTAATACTTATTTAAAAATTAAATAAAATCACGCTAACTGTGATTATTGTAATTAAAATTATTATAAATTTCAACAAACAACATAAATTATGAATTAAAAATGCCTTAAGCTAATTTTTATTTAAAGTTTGAAATAAATAATAATTAAATAAAACAATTTTAAAAATAAATTTATAAATTCTCACGTTTTAATTTTTTCCATAATTCAACAATTCAAATAATTCTAATTTAATTTGATTAGTACAATTGTATTAGTACTAATCAAAATAGTGTTAGTACTAATCAAGAAAAGTTAACATATAAATTAAAAATTAACATGTAACAGTGTAACTTGTAACTGACTATAAAGCAGCTACAAGCTACAAGTATCTTACACAAGTATCTTTAAGATTATTCCGTTACTCAAGTAACTATAGTGATTACCATTCTAACGGTACTTGTAATAAACATTGTATAAATTAGATGGAAATTTTGTTGTTAAATTTTTTTAAAATAGTGAAAATAACCAGGTTATGTATTTCCATACCAATTTAAAAACTTTGGATTTTTCATAGTATACAAACTGACAGCAGATTTTTTCATTCACAATTTAAAAAAAATCAAATTTGAACTGAAAATTGTTCCAAATTAAAATTTTGGGAAATAGAGAAATAAAAAAAAAAACAAATAAATAAGTAAGCATTTAACTGTAAATAAAAAGTTTAATTTAAATATTTCAAATAGTTGTTTTGTTGTTTTTGTTTTGTAGTTATATTTTATTCAGTTTTCCCACTTTAATTATTCTAAACATAACTTAGACTGAACTGTCAATCAAAATGTAGAGTTGTTGTTACATGATGTTGTTATTTATAAGAATTTCGTCCAATATGAAATAGAATAAAATGGCGCTCACATGAATTTTGGATTTGAATTTGAGTGAGTATAGCTGGTCATATTGTAGTGTTAACTATGAGAAAATTTTATAAAATTTTTAAACATTCAAAATCTGAATGGAAATTTATATTTTTAATAATGTCTAGCTAGGGTTGAATAAATATTTTTTTTAATAGTTGTTGTGATGAATGGTGATTTGTAGTTATTTTATTTTATATATGACAGTGAATATAACTATTAAATGTTACTGTAAAATGTAATATTGAATTGTGCTATGAATCTCATAATAAAGCAGCTGTGGTGCATAAAGTTCTGAATGAACAAAGTGCATAAAAACAATTGCAATCATTTTATTAATCAATGGTAACATTCAAAAGAATACACGTCATTTAAATATTTGACAGGAGTTAAGTCAGATGATGACATCGAATACTAGAAAAATTTTTGGGCGCTATGCTTAGAGCAGATGTAAGCGCTCATATCAAAACTTTATGCCAACTCTGACGCTCTGAGATGAAAAAGACACGCTCAGAGCTGGAATTGTCAATTATACATTTTTTTATATTGTAAAATTTATAAATAAATTTAATGTAATTTAAAAAAATTTACATTGACATGTATTTGACGTTTTATATTTTGACAACTCTGTGAGATCTAAGATAAATCTATTAAGCTCTGAGTGCACTCTGTGTTGAACAAGAAACACAAAACGGATAATCTGGATATCCGAGAACAAAAATAATGACTCAACTATTTTTTTTGACAGATCTGACGCAGCTCTGAGAAACAGGAAACCGTCCATTATAACTGTGACTTAACTTATCTTAAAAGTGGTGTATATTTCAGAGATTTCACAGTACTATTTCATTGGAACTAAACTGGCAGAATTAATTTTGATATTTTACTGAAAAATATTTATATTATAAAAAATGGCCAAAGATTCATTTATAAATGTAGATCTTCAAAAATAAGATTAAATTAAGATTTCCTAATCAGAACTTGCTTTAAAAATTATATTTATAAATATTTTTTGAAATTTACAAATAAGTCATTGCACTATTATTGAAAACGATATATATATGTACACTTGGATACTGTAACTAAATATTTGACATTTTCATTTCAATTAAAAAATTTAAAATTTTTTGTATCTAAAGTACTTTTCTAGCAAAAATACTAAAATAGCATCATACTTGAAGGGAATGATGCCCTATATGCAAAAACAAAAACTCTTTATCAATTTGTTTTCACAAAAAAAAAGGGAAGGGTTTTATTTTAAATTACAAAACGTCAATTTGACTTTTTGATTGACATTTAATATTAGATTTCATCATTTGTTACTTTGGTAAATAGTTTTTGGGAGTTCTTATTTTTTTTTTATCTTTGGTTCATAAATAATTATTACAATTTACAAACTAATGAGTTACATACGGTTCATTTACAAAAAAAATCTTTTAAAATGTAATTTTTCGTGGTAATGAGGTCTTGCGTGACGTGATGTCGCTGGTTTTTTTTTTTTTTAGTTCTGATTTTCTTATACTTTTGTTTAGTTTATGACATTTTATGTGAAATTAAGCGACAGTAGCTTAATAATAATTTTAATATTTTCTTCTTTAAATACTGCCAAAATTGTTTTTTTTTTTTTAAGTGAAAACTGAAAACATCTTAAAGGGCTGACAGAAAATTAATAAGGAGGAACCAAAGCGCAATAGAATAACAAAAAAAAAGAACAAAAAAGCAAAAAAAAAAAATGATTTTTCGTTAAAGAGTTATTATTAAAATTTAAAGGTAAAATTCGTGATCAAAATGAAACTTCTAGCGCGTTTGTGTTGAATCGTTTCATTTTTACAGTTTTTTGATTTTTTGGTTGCTTTTTTTGGTGCGATCGTGATGTTTGGGAGTTTTTTTTTTTTTTAATTTTGAATTGTTTTTCTTTTTAGCTGCATTGCACTTAAAAAAAAAATATAAATTGCATCCGAAATAACATGACAAAAAATTGGAAAAAAGTATTAAAAAAAAAATTAAATTGGGAAAAACAGGAAAGACGTGCTCCTCTTAATTAGTTTTAAGTTTTTTTTTTTTTGGTTCTTTTTTGTTCTTTTTGATTCTTTTTAGTTTTGGAACGGTTTTTTTTTTGATTTTTTGAAAAATTATGAACGAATTGCAAGAATTTATGTAATAAATAATGTAAGAATTATTATGAAGTTGTAATGGATGTATATGGGTGAAACACATGAAGAAATAAGAGAAGATTAGAAGATGAAGCAGAAAAAAAAGAATTTTGACAAAAAAAAAAAAATCAAGTTTTTAAGAATAAGAAAACGGTTTTTTTTTTGACATCATAAAATGTCAAAAAAATGATTAATGACTGTTATAAGTTGTTTTTTTTTTTCCAGTACCTATATTAATATTTTAATTTTAAACTTCTTTGAGAAGAACTCTGAAAAAAGTTGTGTAAAACTTATTTTTTTTTATGGTTATGTTTCTGTAGTTTTTTATTTGTACCATAAGTAGTTCTTAATACCTTGTTGATGATGTTGTGTGGTAGGTGGCATTAGAAGTATTTAAAACAAAGAAAAATGTCAATTTTTTTTTTTAAGTAATTGAAGGGCGCAACTAATAATTTTTTCAAATTATATATGTATGTATTCACAAATTCACATAATCATGGTTTAAAAAGTCATTAAAAATTATTATAAAGTACATTAAAAGACAAAAAAACAGTTAATTTTAGTGTTGAATGATCGATGTATTTATGACAAATCTAAGCTAAATTTGACATTTTTTGTATTTTCTGTTGTTTCATTGTATGCGGGATATGAAGATTAAAAAAAAACTAAAAAATAAAACTACATTGGTTTTCTAATTTTTTCTCTGTTGTTTTATTTGGTTTTAATGGTGGATATAAACTGTCATCATCAATGAATGATTTGACAGATTTTTAGAAAATATATTTATAAACATATAGGTATGTGTAATATTTTGAAAGTTACAAAAAAAAAAATTTAGTTTCTAATCCTAGAAATTGATAGAGATTGGTGGTTAGGAAAATTTGAAAAAAAAATTAATAATAGGATGACAATTTTTTGAAATTATAATCAATATTAACCTCATTTTTTTTTTAACATCATGTCATCAATTAATAAATTTTTGGAAATTTTTTTATATAGCTATACGAGTAAAAGAGTTATGCGTCAATGTCAATAGAATAATGTATGACAAAATAATAATCAAATAATGTTGAACAACATGTACATATGTAAAAAATCTATATTTTTAAAACATATGTAAATAAAATAACTTAAAAAAAAATTATCAAAAAAAATATGTGCATGTTTTTTGGTATTTTGTGTCAAATGTCAAAAATTACAGAAGACTATCGATAATGTTTAATAAATATAAAAAACAAAGTATGAATTAAATAATTGAATATTATTTATGAAACATGTTGTAAAAAGATAAAGTGGTTAACAATTTGATAAATTGTTTAAAATAAACTCGTGTCTTTTTTAAACTTATGGTTGATAGTTATTGATAAATGACAACTAATATGCAAAATATGATTCGGACAAATTTTTAAAAATTTAAAAAAAATTTAAATAAAAATATGGTGCATTACGATTTTGCAATAACTGTTAAGAAATTACAATTTTTCTAATATGCATTAAAATATAAATTAAATAGTTTTCATAGACAATCTGTACGTCTGGTAGGGAAGATCTGTATAAAAAGAGTCAGATCTCTGCTTTATTTGAAATCCAATTGAAAAATAATTTAAGAAAACTAAATTCAGCAAGAAACTAAAAAACTGAAAAACAACTAGAACTTGTGTCTCATGATCTAAAATAAATCAAATTTATTTAAGATAATGACTTATAATTTTTTAGAGACATATTTTGATGCTCCTCTTTTATATAATTCAAATTTGCTCAAAATCTTTTTGGATTTCAATGGTTTTACTTGGTACAAACCTAGTTAAATACCAGAAAAGCATAATGTCATTGAAAATTTTATGTCAACATCCTCTAATGCTTAGGAAATCGAACAAAGGAAATACCGTTATAATTTGATCTTAATATTTAAATTATGTCTTAATAAAATCTAATGAATGCAAAAGTATTTTAATAGGATTGTTTTTATAGCACTTATGGGATTTAGGTTAAAATATATATACTTGTAATATAATAATTCATTAATACACTTTATCACTGCACAACCAATGGCAAAAATTGATTAAAGATGTATTTTCTAATATTTTTTTTTCATGATGAAATATGAACAGCGAATTTATATGAAAATATCATGACAGTTCAATTCTTCAAACGGCGTTGTTGAGTATATTTTTTTGACATATAGCAATTTATGCTAATGTCATTATATATGGTATATAATTTTTTTATTAATTTCTTTACTTTAAACCGTTCAAATGTAATAAATTACAATCGTTTTAAAATTTTTTTTATACCACAATTGATTAATATTATATTTTGAATTGTATTTCAGTTTTTTATTGTTGATTAATTCATTATTTGACATTCATGACATTTATTATCATTCATTTGGTATATATTTTGTGTATTATACTTTTATGTATATTTTAATAAATCTCAATATACCATATATGTTATAGAGTATGTTCAAATAAAATATTTATCCACCCATCTATCTATGGGATCAATCATATTTCAAAATTAAAACTATCATGCATTTTAATATTTAGAATATGTTTGTATATGTATATGTATATAAGTAACTGTCTGCCTATCTCTATAACACAGCTTGTACTTAATTGTATTAATGTTCAAGTTTAAATTGCATTTATGAATTGCATATATGTATACTATATAGTATCTATAGATAAACAAATAATAATTTTAAAATAAATAACACAAATAAAAAGGGTCCCAATTGGTTCTTTTTCCATTTAAAAACTTCATCATAATTTTTTTTTATTGATGAATTCAAAAAAAAAACTATAACTACTCCCTCAATGCATCCCATGTGAATAGATACAATAATAATTTTTTTTAATAGAAGTAATTGTATATTATCGTGAATTGCATTCCATATATATATAGATACTTTGTATCTATTGAAGTAAAAGAGAACAGTATATTATTATTTATGAATGTATATAAGTATATGTATTAAATATATTATAATCTGGGTAATAATGAATCCTTATCTGTATATAGTATATACCTAATAGGCTGATTCAAATATGATACATTTGAGAATTCTGAGCTCTTTATAATTATTGAACAAAGCTATACTTTTTTTTGTAGTTAAAAATGAATAGAATGAACCTGAATAGATCAAAGTTAAAGTAAATGAAATAGTTTGTTGTACTTGCATCTGGTATTAGTAAGATAAGACTGTATATTGGAGAAGAAAATTAAAATTATAGTTAAGAAATTATTAGAAATTATTTAAAGGATATATTTAAGTATCGAGATATTGTGAATTTGCAGGACTTATGGCAGTGGAGCTGGAAATGGAATTAAAATTGACAAGGCCGGCAAATTCCAGTACTTTGGGACTTATGTCAACAAACGTGTAAGTAAACAAACCAGTAGCAGTACTTTTACTGCAAAAAATTCTGTAAATTTAAGTATTGTTACTAGTATGTGAAAAAATACAAGTATCAGTAACAATACTGGTACTGGGAGCTACCATTACTTTATCAGTACTGATCAGTATTTAACAGTACTAACAGTACTTACCAGTTCTACCAGTACTTACCAGTACTTACTAGTTTTACCAGTATTACCAGTACTTACTAGTACTACCAGTACTTACTAGTACTAACAGTATTTACTAGTACTACCAATATTACCAGTAATTACCAGTATGAACCATTACATTACCAGTACTTACCAGTACTACCAATACACTACTAGTATTTACCAATACTTAAACAGTACTTAGTAAAAGGTTAATAACCATGATTTTGCAAAAATCCCTAATATAATAAACTGGATTTTTAGCAAAGGTTAGAATTTAATTATTCGAATTTAAAAATGCCTGATTTCGAAGAAACGTATTCACAAAAAGTTGAATGTAAAAAATCAGATTTTAATGAAATTGTTCTGCAGTAGATCCACGGATTTTACAACGCTCCTATTTTCAAGTACTATTAACTAACTAAGTATTCGACTTAAATATTTTTATATACTTTTAGTTGCTCTTACTTTTACATGATATATATAAAAATTCTCTTTTAACAGTAATTAAATATTATGTTTCACTATTACATATTATACATTTGTTGGCAACTATATTCGATACTGAATATTAGTTTTTCAATTTTCCAAAAGAATTAAACTTTAAAATAAAATTATAAAATGGAAAATTCAAAAGCAGTCAAAAATTCTATTTAGGCAATGAATTGTATGCCTATTAATCACATTTTTATTTCATAGTGATTCTCAAATTATGACTAATTATTTGGGTCTGTATTTGTATTCCTCAAAAATCCTTCAGAAATTCTAAATTACCGTTTCAGTCTTTTATTACCACTACGAAGGTTTACAATAACGAGGCCTGAAATAAAAGTCTGCAATGCACAAATCACAATTTTTAAATACACACACATAACATATAATAATGCTTTTCACCAATAGAAATTAGTTCCATTCACATCTTTTATCATTTTATTATCTTATAGTCAGTTCAATCTAACAGTAGGTACCACTCAAAAATCATAGATTCGTATTTGGAACTATAACTTTAAAAAAATATCCAATTACCAAAAAAACTAAAAACCAACAACAACAACCAACTTTATCTTTGCACGAATTTATGCAACATATGCAATATATGTATATTTAGTTTTTATGGTTTTGAATTTTTGATGAATGAGTTGTATACTCGAACTTGTATAAATATCAAATTTATCATCATTCAAAATAACAAATGAATGTCTAATATACATATATATCTACCAATATATATATATATATATATATATGGAGTTGGCTAAATTAAGTTAGCTCTAGTCATTAGTTGACAACAACATGTTGTCTAGAGGGGAGGTTGAAAAATAAAATTTAAATTTGATGTTTTTTTGTGTTGTAAAAATTTTAAAATAACATTTACAAAATTGAAGATACAACAATGGCAACAAACACAGCAACATAAACAACAATAAAACTGAAAATAATTTATCAGAATAAATTACCAGAGATACCAGATGGCCTTAACTTATTATCATATTTTATGATTTTATAATTATTATTTTGATTTGTTGTTTGCATCTATTATTGCTTGTAAAATCAGTGCTGCACTGTGTGTGTTTGTGTATTTATTTAAAAAATTTTGCAATAATTGTTGCAAATGTTGTATCTGTATATTCTTATAATTTCTCTCCAGAAATTTTGATTTATTAATAAAAAAAAAACTGAAAGTAACATTCCAAATTTTTCTATTAATATTGATGATTCAGTGAAAATGGTATTGCACTTTATGTTTTATAATTACTTTTTGATTACTTTCATGATTACACTGTTTTTTTTACACCTAAACAGTTGCTGATGTTTCATTTCTGTTATAATTAATTAATTTTATTAATTTATTTTGATGTATTTTCATCATATAAATCAATAACCTTCTATTTATAAGTTATTATTGTATCTTTAGGATGATTATTTATTAAGTAATTATTGGTTTTCTTGTGGTGAGTACCTATACCAGATACACAGTTACCTCTTTTGGTAATAAAAAAAAAAACAAGTGTGTACTTTATTTATTACTTCATTGAGATCAGATTAAATCTTAAAATTGTTTTTGTTGTTATTTTTTGTATTGCATTAAAATTGCTTTTCTGTATTGTTGAGTACCGGGCGCTATAAATATAATAGTAATCAGTAATCATAATGGTATTCGGTCATACCAGACTACTATTACTAGTAGTAAAGTAATTATTTTACGTTTTTATTTTCATATTTAAGATAAATTTGTTTTTGTAATAAATTTTTTTTAAGTAGTTTTCAATGTGAACATCTTAATATTTTCAATGATTTTTAGGAGGTAAAATAAATACTTGTCATATTTAAGTATTAAATTACTTTTTTTTTGTATGTCTAAGTTTTTAGATGAGATTTTTAAGTATTGACAGGGGTTGGCCATGTTATATAAATAATTTTTTAAAAAATATTTTATATTAATTTTGAAGATATTAATAATTTAAAAGCATTTTGATCTTTAAGACTATTAGAAGGACTTAATTTTTGAATGATGTAATCTTTGGTATATTGATGTAACGAAAGCATTGATTACTTTTTATTTTATGTAATTGATGTAAGAAACTTTACGTTTTCACCCATTTTTGGATTATGATACCGTAATTCAAGTAGTTCTTATGTCTGCTAACAAATTTTAAAACTTTTTAATCTTGTAAAATTTTAAGGAGTACTTAATATTTTTTCGATTATGTATTTTATAAGTACTGTTCATTAATAGATTTTTGCAAAGTATTTTGTACAGTAAGTCGGTTTAAAAAGGTAATTCAATGAATGTATTGTAAAATGTAAAATTTTTAGGAGTACTTAATATTTTTTTTCGATGATGTAATTATAAGTACTGTTCATTAATAGATTTTTGCAAAGTACTTTGTACAGTAAGTCGATTTAAAAAGATAATTCAATGAATGTACTTGAATTTATTTTTCATCTTTCCATTATCTTTGAACTCTATTAATATCGAATTGGATCTAAAAATAGAATTATTTAGTGTAAAATAAAATGGACAGAAGAAAGAAACAATGATTACTTGTAAAATAAAGCATTCACTGCACTCTATATATTATAATATAATTAAATAGTGATTAATATGTCATTATTATCATTTAGTTTTTTCCTTTTTAATTTAAAATCTTTGCTTTATTATAAAATAAAAAAATTTAAAAATTGTTTGCTAAGTATATGAAGAGATAATTTATTGACCCAAATACTTACTCTTGGAGTATTTTACAAATCACTTGAATTCAATTCAACTTTTTTTTATTTGTCTTTTGATTAAAAACTAGAAGAATGTCATAATCAAAATAAAATTAAGAAAAAACTAAAAATAAAAATAATAAAGAAAAGAAAAAAAAAATTTAATTTATAATCGGTGATTATAAATTTTCAATTCCAATTAAATATAAAATCGATTAGTTATGGTTTTTCAAGTTTTTTTTATTTAATTTACTATGAGAAATTGATAAGTTAATAGAAAATGAAATGTTAAAAATATATTGAAAAACTTGAATAGAAAGACTTAATGGAAAATAGAATGAATCGCTTCATTTTTTTTTAATAAATCTGTATCTGTTCTAGAAAATTATCAAAAAACATTTCAATAATCGATTTAAATAATCGAAAAATGATATTTTATATGTATATGGACATTAAAATATACATATGTGGTAACAAGATAATATTTATACAATAAAGTCAAATTATATAACAAAAATGTGATTATATGTTGTTATTTGTGATCTTTTTTAGTTTTTTGGAACAATTAAGTATCAATAAACACAGCCCTACCCAAAAATAAAATAATTTAAAACTTCTTTTCTTAAAAAATTAGTTTGTTTTTATATTAACCCTAGTGAGGTCGAACTCATTTTATTAAAACCTTTTTTTTTTATAAGTAAAAAACATAAATTAATGCTTTAAACTTGAAGATTGAACAACAAGTTTATAAAATCCAGAACTCTTGGTTTAGATCTTTCTCCCAGAATTATTCGTTCGGACTTAAAGTGTTACGAACTTTTGTAGATTCAAAATTTAAAACTTAACATTTTGGAATATTCAGAATGAGCATTATGCCTTTAATAATTCTAAGTCGAGAATTGTGAATTTTTGAAGAAAGTCTAAAATTTAAAAATAATGATTTGTAGAATGAGGGAAATTGTTTAATCTTTGAAGATCAAATCAAATTGTTTAAGTATAGATTTTGGAGTTTATTTTAAATTTAGAAATTTTGAACAACAATTTTATGGTATTTTTACGGCATTAAATTAGAAAGAGTAGAATTGTATGTTTTTTATAGAGAGCCGTGGAAGCTTTTTCAATATATTATGGTAAAGCCTTGGCATTTACTGAGGGCAACTAGTGTTTTTACAATTCTAGGACCTCAAAGTATGTGTTCTATGTAAAACATTAACCCTAGGAAGGCCGAATATATTTTAAAACTTATTTTCATAAGCCAAACAAATAAACTGATATTTTAGGCTTAAAGATTAATCAACAGCCTCATAAAATTCAAAGTTCTCAGTTCCGTAGAGATTTTAAAGACTGACACGGACTTTTGCAGATTTAAAGCCAAAAGATTTAAGACTTTAGAATAATTAAAAAGATAGTAGTTTTGGATTTTATAAACTAATCCTTAAAAAATTTCTAGATCGGTGAGTCCTTGGTTTGGAAAAGGGAGGGTTTGGAAAATTTAGTAAAAGAAGAAGTTTGATATGCTTGTTATAGAGAGTTGGTATAGCTATTGCAATAGTCAGACATACTGAGGGCTGTAAGTGGTTATAAAACTATAGAAGTAGAAAGCAAAATAAAACAACTAGTGTTAGAATTAACTTCGTAAAAGTCCGTTAAACATATGCCTGTAAGTGTGCAAAAGTGACCCATTTGGAAAGCACCGGGTTAAAAAAAATTATTAAAATACATATAATTTAAAGTGAAAAAAATTTTTATATTATATTCCAAAACTTGGACAATAAAATATATCTGATAATCGATTTAAGGTTTGTTTTTCTTAATTTCTAGAGAAATAAAATCGAATCTTTTAAAAAGTTTTATATTTATAAATATATATATTTAATAAAAGTCTACATATATTTTTGATTTTTGAATAAGTTTAAAAAAAAATTAGTCACCACAATGTAGTAAAAGAATCAATTCTATAAATTATACATAATAATATGTGTGTAAATAAATATGTTTCATACAAAATCTCAACATGTGTCTGAGATATTCATTATCAAAGTTTGATTATAAATAAATATTTGATTCAATGGGTTTTTTTATACCCGTGCATATATATATGAACATCGGGTATATTAGATTTGCTCCTCCGTTTGTAACGCATCGATCTAGACGAGCTAGATATAGTGTCAAGGGTACGTATCGGCTCAGAATCGAAAAATTAGTCGATCTAGCTATGTGTGTCTGTCCGTCCGTCCGTCCGTCCGTCCGTCCGTCCGTCCGTCCGTGTGTCATCACGATAACTCAAAAACTAAAAGGGCTAGAGTCTTGAAATTCACACAAAGTCATTTTTAGACAATTTCTAGGTTCCCTATTGTTTTTGGTTAAAATCGGACCAAGGCTTCGGGGAGCTGCCATACAACTTTTTTGCACCAATATGAATTTCTTCAAAACTATTTATACTACGGGGATGAAAATTACACACGGTTAGTTTTATATTGACTCCGGCACTTATATGAAGTTTCAAAATGTTAGGGCCCCATTTTCGGGGGGCTGCCATACAACTTCCTTGCACCAATATGAATTTCTTCAAAACTAATTATACTACGCGGATGAAAATTACACACGGTTAGTTATATAATGAATCGAGCACTTATATGAAGTTTCAAAATGTTAGGGCCCCATTTATGGGGGGCTGCCATACAACTTCTTTGCACCAATATGAATTTCTTCAAAACTAATTATACTACGAGGCTGAAAACTACACACGGTTAGTTATATAATGAATCGAGCACTTATATGAAGTTTCAAAATGTTAGGGCCCCATTTTCGGAGGGCTGCCATACAAAGTTTTCGATTCAATAACTGTGAATCTAATAAAGCTACAAGGTTAAAATTAAAATTGGGCAGGTAAATTAATAGGGCAAGTTACTTGGCAAAGTTGGACATCACTCGGACCATCGGACTTTTAGGGTGGGCCAATTTTTTTTTTTTGTTTTTTTTTTCTTTGTTGTTTTTTTTTTTTTTTATTTTTTTTTTTTTTTTTTAAGCTTAAGTTATGGGACAATGAATGAAAACTTTTTTTTTTTTTTTTTGTGATTTTTTTTTTTTTTTTGTTAATTTTTTTTTTTTTTTTTTTTTTAAGCTAAAGTTATGGGACAATGAATGAAAATTTTGTTTTTTGTTTTGTGACTTTTTTTTTTTTTTTGTTAATTTTTTTTTTTTTTTTTACGTCAAAATTATGGGGTAATGAGTTAAATGTATAAGAGAAGTAAATTACGGTTTATTTTATACACCATAGTGGGTATGCACGGGTATCTAAAAGTTGACAAGGGCAACTATAATCTTCCTCGTTTCTCTCATTATTAATGTTTTCTTAGAATATTAAAAAAATTTTCAAGATAAAAAATTAAAAATGTAGAAATATATATATACATAACATCATTTATTTATTTGAATGTTTAAAATTCTATTATTGTTACAGAATTCATTCATATTAAATGATTCACAAAATGTAAAATTTCCCCCCTTATGTTTTTTGGGAAATTATTTGAAAATTTATTGGACAATCTTTGGGTTTTTTTTTTTTTTTTTGTTATAAATGAAAATTGACCAATAAATTGGATAAATTATTTGATAACATAAGTAATTTAAATCGTATATTATCAAATTTATTTGATAAAAAATTAATTTTTTAAGAATTATTTTATTCAATTTAAAAAAAAGACAGAAGAGTGTGAGAGAAAGTTGTTTGGGTATTAAATAACATATTCACAGTTATTCTTTAAATTTGTAGAAAGTAACACAGTTGACATTTTAAGTCAGAGATTGAAAGTAAATATTTTGTTATTTTGATAAAATTTACATAATATATTAGCTTCTGTGATTCGTGTTTGGGCGGTTTTGAATAATTGGTAAATATTTTTTTAAATACTTATTTGTCATAAAAGATTATAAATTAATTATATAAGAGATATGTTTACAGAAGAACTGAGAAGGTTTCTATCATAAGTCATAAGTCTCAATTTATAATAGATACATATATCAAAAGTTCAACTAGCCATTCTGAATCAAACTACTATTATCTAAGATTGATTTTGAGGTAATGTTTACTAATAAGCGTTCTTTCACATTAAAATCCTAATCTAACTACAAAAAAATTAAGAAATAACGGTAATTCCTCAAAAAATTCTTCTGTAAAATAATTATGGTATTAAGGAGCTTATATGTAACTGTTTTGACTTAAAAGTTCAGGAGGAAATTTATATTATTAAGTATGATTTTAGCAATCGGTCTAATTACGGTATTCGTGACTTCTATTGGGACTCAAAAATTTTTTCTTCAAAAAAGTTAACAATTCTGGACCGAAAAGGAGAATTTTTCTAATGGAACGAGAACGAGAGGTTTATCATACGATTCACTTTAGAAACTTTGGGATTGTTTCAGGTTTTTGAATATCATAAGTCATAAGTCTTCGATCATAGTAGATCAATATTGTAAGTTTATATAGCCATTCCGAGTCTACCTACACCTATTTTATAGAACTTAACTAATGGAAATTAGAATTCCTTGCTAATTAAGTAATATCTTTATCTAACTATTAAAATATTATGAAATAACGGTAAATCCTCAAAAAATTTCTTCGAAAATTACTATTCCTTAAGAGATCTTATTATACAAGTATTTAGACTTAAATATTCAGGAGGAAGTTTAGATTTTTGAGCAAGTATTTCGGTAAACTGTCAAATAGGGTATTATTGACTCCTAAAACCAAGTAAATTAAAGTTCATTGAAAAGTAAAACATTTATCTTTGTGATGTGAATGACAAGTCCTGATAAAATTAACTTAAACAACTCTATTATTCAATCCATCCAAGACAGTTTAATTTCCTATTTTTAGGAAGGACAGATTCATAAGGTTGCATTTGCAAACTCTGTTCTACCCTTTCAAGGCGGTTTAATTTTCTACTTCTGAGAACGCCAGGTTCTTCATAAGGATATATTTATAAACTCTATAACTGCCATCCAGCACAATTACTCTTCCTATTAGTATAATTATTTAATATCTTAGCAACTAATCTTTTTTAAGACAAAATTTACAGTTTTTAGTAATTAAATTTCATATCTAGAGTACAGGAAAAGATAATTAGCGAATGTAAAACAATTTTTTTTAGTTCCTCCACCTCAGTTGTATTAAATATAGGTTTTCAAATGTAAATTCCAATCTTTCAACACACAACATAACAATTTTACCTAATAAGTAAATATAAAAACTTATTTCAGTATTAAATTAATAAAAAATATTACTACACAAAAATTTTCTTTTATTTAATCACAGCTTTTAAAAAAAAAAGTACAATGCGTAACATAGTGAATATAATACAACAAAATATAGTTATATACTAATATTATGTACTGCAATATTGTAATCATATTCAATCTCAACATTTTGTTAAATATTTAATTAAACATTTCCTTATGTGGGGTACAAACAACACACAAAATTTTCTTAATTAATGATATGTCAAACTTGTATAAAAGTAAAATTCACACCCTAATCACTATTATATTTCTTCAGATACATTTTGATTGCGGTGGTATATTTTACAAAAAAAATATATTAATTTTCATCCATTTAAGAAAAATATAAAACAGAATTGTATTTCATCAAGACAATTGTAGATGATCTCGACTTTAAAATAAAAAATAAAAAAAAAATTAATTTAATTCCGTGAAAAATTGAAAAAAACAGTAGCCATTTCATTTACAATTTACTTAAAAAAATACAAAACAGAAGAAAAACAAAAAAAAAAATTATTAAAACCAATTTGGTAAGTAGTGTACTTCCATTATTATTTTGTTTTTGTTTTTTTTTTTAATATCTTAAGATATTTTTTTTTGGTGTTCATTTGTTATCTTTCTTCGAATCAATTAAGATCTCTTATTGTTCTTCAGTTTTGTTTTCACTACTAGGATTGTGTTTTTTTTTTCTGTGTAAACATTTTGTTGTTTTACTTTTCGATGCGATATATTGGAGGTGGGGTGAAATAATGTCTAGTGAATTAGGGTCCAAGCTACTTCGTTACCAAAAACAATGGAAATAGTAATTCAATCCTATCCACCCCTAAAAAATTGTTTGAAATAAAATATGGGAATAAATTTTTAGTACTCTATTAATTCTGTAAAACTACTGGACCAACTAGTAGGCTTTTGTGTTCCATTACCTAAACAATCTCCTGATTATCTAGGCCATGTTACATCCTTTTAAACTTCAGATTCAAAAAAACCTTAATAGAACTTTCTTTGGTGGATTTTTAAAACTTATAGGAAACATTATGGAAGCCTTCTATGATACCTCCTGTGAGTTATAAGAATAGATCCAAAGTTTTTGGAAATAAAATCATATGGACTTTATTTCACCAAACCGATATTTTTTGTATAGTCAGTGATTTTTAAAAAAACTAATGTTGATATTAATCTTTTAAAATTTAAAAAAATAAAACCAGTGCTGTAATAATTAATAATAACTTTGATTACGAGTGGGAGGAGATTTGGTTTGAACTGTACCTATATATAAAATGAACTATATGGTTTAAAAATGATTTAGGGAAATGACCTTTATGACCTCACAGTTAAATAATTTTTCTGTAAATTAAAAAAAAAAAAAACATAATCTATGACACAATCCTTTGGGTGTGATTAATATAAACCAATGATTAATTTTTCAATTATAAAGTCGAAGATTTTAAAGAAACAATTAAGTTAAGGTTGAATACAAATACTAAGTTCAGGGAGTTTCAATGAAAAGTTAAAGCCTTATTGAAGTTTGCGAAAGAAAGTTACGAAGGTTTGGGCAAATCATTAGGAAATAAGCAAAGCAGTCTTCAAGTAGAATCTTTCACACATCAAGGAAGATCAGCAAGGACTACAGGATATTTTATCTTATTTAATGTTTTGCGAGTTTCATGAAAAACTATTAAACGTACAGCACCTCCTCAGGGATTAAATGATAGTATTGCATAATGGCCTTTCTAATGGAATAGACATGGTGTCTACCTGAAAAGAAGATCGGGAAGAATGGGTAACTAAAGTTTTATTACAAGCAACTACTCAATAAAAATGATATCCTCAACTTAAATGGAAATCGGATGTTCGTGGTATGCATGGAAGATGGCTTGTTATCGGCCCAATGTCTATTGTATTGTTAATTGGAGGAAGGCTATCACTTATAAATTACTGTTATAATATTTTCTTTTAAGAAATCGTCGAAAAGGCGGATTGAACGAAAACTAGTCCCAAGATCTGGGTCTGAAGGATCTGTTCAATATAGTTCTTTCCAGTTTCATACAGAACAGTTTTAAAACCTACAGTTTTTGATCCTAACCCACCCCAAAAATATAAAAAAATCCACCCCTAGGTTTTCTTAAACCGCATATCCAAATTTAACCCCACAATCCGATTCTGGTTTAATAAAACATTTAAGCTTTAATTTTTCACCATAATCAAATATAATACACCACAATTGAATATACAAACAGATTATAAGTTATTATTTCATCAAGTAAAAATAAAAAAAATAACAACAGCAACAATAAAATTAAAGTTAAATATAAAAAAAAAAATAAATATACTCCAGTTTAATGAACCAATAAACCAAACTAAAGTGTACTTTTTTCTTATTTTATCCATTTTTTTTTTTATATATTGTAGGGATAACAACAACTAATGAAACATTAAATAAAAATAAAAAATAAGATACAAACTACAATCTGATAGATACAAATTGGATCTTAATGCCAATTTTTTTCAAATCAGTAAAGTTATGTTTTTTTTTTTATCTTGCTGGTTGGTTTCTTTTGAATTGCAAAAAAAAAAAACCTTTTAACAGCATGGTTTGGAAATTTTGTAATTTCTGATTCTGATATACATATATATGTATATATATGTATATATATACCTAGATGTATAAAAATACATATGTTTCTGATGTATAATGCGGTTCGTTAACCACCACCGCCACAATAATCGCACGCAAAATAAAAATACAACTTTATTTAAATGGCGGGCCGACAATCGTCCAATTCATGCATATTGCAATATGCATGCATATTTTCTTCAGAATAAAATTAAGCTGGAGGCAAACCAGATAAGATACAAAAAAAACTTGCGTTTTACAATGAAAAAAAAAAAAAAAAAGAAAAACAACAAAAACAATATGAAAACAATCACAGATGGCAATTGTATAAAAGATAGAAAAAGAGAATTAAGTATTGCATTTTTTTTTTGTTTTTGCAAGTTAGGTCGGGTCGAATATTGTATTTGGTTGTTGTACCATTCATTTTTCTTGCAATTCTGTAGTTTAAATACATTTTTAAAAAAAAATTTTGGAAAAAATATGTCTGTACAGTGTCGTTTAGTCCGTCCGTACGTCGGTATGTTTACAAAAACTATAACATCGTTTTGGGAGTTTTAACTCTGATTAAGTATGCCAAAAAAGTAATTTCATGTATGAACTTTATTCTGTAGGCCCACCCTTTACAGAGTAACAGCCCTGAAATCCGAAAAAGCCCTATATTTAAATTGTCATTACAAAAGTTCTATAAGGAATATTTTCGTATAACAGTAAATTAAAGTATCGTATGGCAACCCTGCAAATTTGTGTTTCACCTTAAACGACAGCTGTTTTTATAAAAGCTTTTATAAGACAGCGACAGAGTTTTATAAAATATGAAACACAAATGTACAGGGTTGCCATATGGTATTTTAATTAACCGTTATACGAAATTTAATTTAAAAAAGTAGTTAAATCTTAAAAAATAAGTATGACAGTTGTGAGAAACTTTTTTAATATGGCCCTCGGTTTACGTCGTCGGTTTCTCTAACAAATTTCTAACAAAAGTTCTAAAAAATTATTAGGTATGAACTTTTATTTCAATACACTCTTCACTGAAAACCTATTATGGAATATTATTTAATTTTGAAAATGTGCTTTTTTTAAAACCCTTGGTTATTTTCATCACTTGTCATTTTGTTACAATTATCATTTTTATGTGCGCCATTTGTTTGTTTCATTGCAACTTATTAAAATCGCGTTTATTGTTTTTTTATACATTATTTTATTCAAAAGTTTTTTTTTTTTTATTTTATTGTCAGTACATTGCAATTTCTTCTGTTTTTGCTAATTTTTTTACAATTTCATTGCGCTTTTTGTTTTTATTTTTGTTATTATTTTGTTTTTTTTTTTGGGTTTATTGACAGTATGTTCAGTGTGTTGTTTAAAAATTGTTTTTTTTTTTATTTTTGTTTTATTTATGAATGCACCTTTTTTTATAAATTTTACAAGTAAAGTTCAACCGAAGTTTTTTTTTTTTCATTTTTTTCTTTTTTTTTTTTGTGTGTGGAAAATATAAAAAAAAAAGAAAATAATACGTTTTTAGGTAGTAAAAATAATAGACAACAGTAATTGTGAGGAAAGACAAGAGATTATAAAAGAAAAACAAAAAAAAAATACCTAAGATTACGAGTATTATAACTAAGTGCCTATAAGTGCCTCCCCACTGCATATTTTACGAATATTGTCTGACTGTATGAAATTCATATGAATTGTATTGTATATATTTTGATCTAGATTAACTAAAAAGTTTTTTTTAACTATTAAATGTTTTATGTGCAGGAGTAGTTCATAAATATTGTTTTGAAAATGGTGCAAGGCAGGGGTGGGAAACATTTTTTTTTTATTTTATTTTTATATTCGAGTTTTTTGCGTTTTTTACTTGAATTTATTTGTGTATAATCTATTTCAATCGCATACATATATATATATATATATATTAATTATTATTATTTGTTATTTATGTTAAATATATATAAGTATATATATATTATTTCGTTTGAGTCTGATACAGATTGAAATTTTCGAGTAGGATTCTATTTATTTTGTTTTATTTTTTTTTTTTAATTAATTGAAGTTTTGTATATATATATATATATATTTTGTTGTTTTTACCCTTTTGACAATTTCGTTTTGAAAATAATTGCAACTTAAAAAATCTGAATATAGGAAATTGAGGCAGTTTAAGAGGGAGGCTTCAATATTAATACTTATAAATTATATAGACATATATATGTAGTAAGTACTTAAAGTAGGTTGAGAATAGATGAAAATGAAATTAGTTTTTTTTTTTTAAAAAAAAAAGGCAATATTTACTAAAAAATTTGTAGTAGTAGATAAGAGATAGCAATTGATATAAATTAATTGCACAAATAAAAAAAAAAAACTGAAAAGGAAGTGGGTTACAATTTCAGGAAAAGAATAATAAAAAATTAAACAAAAAAAATTAGAAAAAAAATAATGTAGGGAAATTAATAATAATTAGTTTTAATTTATATATTTTTGCAATTAATATAATGGAAAAATTAAAATTTGTTTGTTTTATAAATTAAAATTTATATTTTTGATTTATAGGCTTTTTTTTTGTTTTTTAGAGCATGCGTAAATTATTGCTCTGCAGAAATAAATAATTGTTTTAATTAATCAAATTATTTCTATTTGAAGGGTTTTTTTATAGTATGTCATATTCTAATAAAATTTTGCGACATACTTAGTATATCTAATAATTTCATATAAATTTAGAGATATTTTGAATTTTTCAGGGTATTTAAACAAGTACTTTAATTTAAGGAAGTACTTAAAGCTTTTAAAGTACTTCTAGAAAAATTGTGGAATTGGGTTGTTTTTCAATTGATTCTTATATTGTAGGATGGTAAATTGAAATATACTAGAATTATGAGTAGTTCAACAATGAAGGCCTCAACAGAATCCCAGAACCAAAGTTACCAAATCCACATTTATTGACAATTAGTTCAGAATAATTACAAAAGTAATTTAAATCAAAATTTAATTACTATCTAGGAATTACAAGTACTTTAACTTGATTCTTTTACTTGTACTTAAATTATGTATTAAAATCTAAATAATACTGGTACTTGATAAAGTAATGAGTACTGGGTAATGGGACTGGTAATTGTACTAGTACTTGAAAAATATAGGTCTTATTTCCAGGGTTAAGCTAGTCTGACTTTAAGTCCCTCGTGTCATGATACATTCCAACTAATAGCAAAATATAGGTACTTAATACTTGATTATTATTCTGATACTTAATAATAATCTGAAATGAAATAAAAGTACTTATCTCTTATATATCATAATTTCTCAAGTATATAACTTAAAAAAGTTATTCCAATAAAGGTTTATTAGACTTTCAAGGAAATGCAATAATTAATAAGTATATTGAAGTAATCTATTAAATCTTGTTTAAAAGGAAGTCTTGCAGGAAGCATTAAAAATTAAATATTATATTAAAACAGATATCTTAAATACTCATTTCAAAATTTGAATTACTCAAGTATAGATTTGATAATTCATTATATTACCTACACATTTTATACTTGATTTTTACTATAAAATTTTTGACTTTAGACCTCGGTAACAGTACCTAGTTAATTAATTCACCTTTATTAACAATTCTTAACTAATATGTTAAAGGAAAAATTTATTTGACTTATTTAACTTATCAACCACATTTTTTTTTTAATAGATCATTAACTTTTCAAAGTAATCAAAATATAATTAATTAAATACTAATTACTATAGTTATTCTTTAAATTTATTTTTTTTAAATAAAAAACCAAATAAAATTATGAAAACATTTTTTATAGTCCATTTTTTTTTTGACTTATTTAAACCACAATTTTTTTTTGTGTAATGTTTTATGAGTACTATGAGTACTGAGTACAAAAAAAAAACTTCAACTTTTGACTTATAAATTTTTAATGATAAGTAATTAAAAAAAACTAACAATTTTAAATGACTGCTAATTATTTTAAAAGTACTTAATTTTTATAAAATATAATTGGCGTATTAAATTACAATAACTTTAATAAAAAAAAAACTTTTAAAAACCGCCTTGTATATATATTTTTATGCTGTTTGTTTATTTTTAAATTACAGGTTATCGGTTATGCACACCTTTTAATTTGTAGGTTTTAAACTAATTTTTTTTTTTTTTTTGTTAAACATAATTGAATTTTTTTTAAAAGTTTCAATTAAATTTTAAATTTATTTTGTTTGCATAAATTTTAAAGTTGATTTTTTTTTAATGGAATTTTTTATATTAAAAAAACATTTTATTTTAAATTTAAATTGGTGTTTAAAATAGGAAAATAATTATTCAATTTGTTTATTCAAATATTTTGAAATTTATAATTTGTTGTATTAAAGTGTTAATTAAAATATTCTTGTGCAAATATTCAGTTTTTTTAAATTTATTTGCAGAAATATGCAACACGCAATACGCAGATAAAAGTTTAAATATCTTAAAGCACATTAATCCATTCATAGCCTTTTAAATAGTTAGGCCACTTATTTGTTAAGCCATAGTCATTTAAAATCAAAGCCATGATAGACAATTGAATGATAAAAAATTAGTAGTTATGTAACTATTATAAAATTAATTTTTAAAACTCATTTTTAGAACTCTGTGGTGGTATAAAGCAAGAGAATTTAAAATATAATATTGAAAAAATTAATATTGCATATTAAATAAATTCTAATGTCTAAGTCGGGCTTTAAATCAATCGTAACATTAAGAATAAAAGGCATTTAGCAGGTAATTGACTAATAAATAAAAAGTTGATACTGCAATATGTACTCATCTGTGTTCTAAGATATATTAGGCCATACGATAAGCCATGACCATTAAAAATCAAAGCCATGCCAGACAATGGAATAATAAAGAAGTAATAATTGTGTATTATAAAATTTATTTTTAGGGCTTATATTTACTCTGTTAAATAAAGCAAGAGAATTACAAAAATAATACTATAAGAATAAATGTTGGGTTCCAAATCAATTCTAATGTCTAAGTCGAGCTTGAAATAAATTCTAAAGCCATGACCATTAAAAATCAAAGCCATGCCAGACAATGGAATAATAAAGAAGTAATAATTGTGTATTATAAAATTTATTTTTAGGACTTATATTTACTCTGTTAAATAAAGCAAGAGAATTACAAAAATAATACTATAAGAATAAATGTTGGGTTCCAAATCAATTCTAATGTCTAAGTCGAGCTTGAAATAAATTCTAATGTCAAAAATGAAGGCAACTGACTAATAAATAATAAGTTCATCTGTGTTCTAGGATATATTAGGCCGCTTATTCGTTAAGCCATGACCATCGAAAATCAAAGCCATGTCAGACAATGGGATAATAAAGAAGTAGTAATAGAAGTATTAAAACAAATTTTTTAAAAAAACTTTGATCACTCCGACAGCCCATTTGATTTAAATTAGGAAAAACGAGGAAGATTATAGTTGCCCTTGTCAACTTTTAGATACCCGTGCTTACCCACTAACCGTTATTTATTTTCCACATGCTATTATAAATATTACAAAAAAAATATAAGAAAGTAAAATAGTTAAAAAAAAATTTAGCTTATTATCCTATAATTTTTGCTTAAAAAAAATTAAATAAAAAAAAAAATATTAAATTTTTAATTCATTATACCATAATTTTTGCTTAAAAACAAAAAAAAAAACCATAAAAAAAAAATAACCATAAAAAAAAATAGCCCACCCCAAAAGTTGGTCCGAGCGATGTCCAACTTTGCCAACTAACTTGCCCTATTACTTTACCTGCCCAGTTTTAATTTTAACCTCGTAGCTTCATTAGATTCACAGTTATCGAATTGACAACTTTGTATGGCAGCTGCCCGAAAATGGGGTCGCAACATTTTGAAACTCCATATTAGTGCTCGATTCATTATATAACTAACAGTGTGTAATTTTCATCCTCGTAGTATACTCAGTTTCCAAGAAATTCATATTGGTGCAAAGAAGTTGTATGGCAGCCCCCCGCAAATGAAGCCGTAAAATTTTTAAACTTCATATAAGTGCTTGATTCATTATAAAACTAACCGTGTGTAATTTTCGTCTTTCTAGTATAATTACTTTTGAAGAAATTTATATTGGTTTAAATAAGTTGTGTGACAGCTCCCCGAAACCTTGGTCTGGTCTTAACCAAAAAGAATAGGGAACCTTAAAAATGTCCAAAAAATGTTTTGTGTGAATTTCAAAACTCTAGCTCTAATTTTTCAATTCTATCTCTTTTAATTAATTTTTAATTCACGAATATATTAAACCTAAGCAAAGTAAGCATCATATAATCATATTGATAAAATGATTCATGCAAAATATTACACATATACATATTATATGAATATATGTACATATATATAAATTATTTATGAAGCCATTTACTTAAAAAAAATCTTTGTGTTCTTTTTTGCTTATCTTAAATAAACTACGCATCATTTAAATCATATGAAATTCTAACTCGAAATCGTACAAAAAAAAATACAAAAAAAAACAAGAAAACAAAACAACAAAAAAAAAACAAAATTCATATAATTTCATGTTAAATAAAAATTTCTAATTTTTATATGAAAATATTGGAGTTAAAAAAGTTAGTTGTTCGAGAGCTATCCGAAGTTTTGCTCCGATCTTAACCAAAAAAAATAGGGAACCTAGAAATTGATTGAAAAATATTTTGTGAAAATTTCAAAACTGTAGCTCTTTTAGTTTTTGAGTTATCGTGCTGACACACAGACGGACGGACGGACGGACGGACGGACGGAGGGACGGACGGACGGACGGACGGACGGACGGACGGACGGACAGACACACATAGCTAGATCGACTAATTTTTCGATTCTGAGCCGATACGTACCCTTGACACTATATCTAGCTCGTCTAGATCGATGCGTTACAAACGGAGGAGCAAATCTAATATACCCGATGTCATATATGTATGCACGGGTATAAAAACCTAATCAAATACAAAATACTAGTAAATGCAACCCAAATTTAATGTTTAAATGTAACAAGTTAAAAATAAATTATTTATGTTAAAAACCTAATTTTTAATTGATATTTTTTTAAATTTTTATTATATTTTACAATATACATATTTCTTAGCCCTCATTTTAATTTTTTTTTAATTTAAATGACATTTTTTTTCTTAAAAATTCATAAATATTCTACTAAGACATAAAATTTATTTATTCTTAAAAATCAAATAAATTTTTAAATGCATCATTTGTAATAAATTAGGCGACATTGTTTTAATGATATATTTTCAAAGATTTTTTTCAACTTTATAATATAAACGTTCAATATTTAAATTTGTAAAAAAAAATTAAAGCTCTGCAGACTATGCTCATAAATTTAATAGCACTGTGAGTTTTTAAATTAATGACTTTATTTTTCGAATATTGATTAAAAAAATTTAATATTGAATAGAAGCTACCAAAAAAACTATATAAGTTATTAAAACAAACTTTTATCGTAAAATTCAGAAAATCTTAATAGGGGGGCTCCCCAATTTTATTAAAAATTCTGCTTTATATTAAATTATCAAATACATAATTAACAACTGAAGCGATTACAAAGGATGTAAACCGAGTATGAGTAATAAAATTAAGAAACTTTAATAAAAAATAAATTTTATAGTCTTTGAGAGAGACGTAGTTTTATAAGTAAAAGCGATTTTCGCGATTTATTCCAAGCCATTATTAATCACTCCCCTAACTGAGTACCGCGAAAAAATATCGAATTATTTAAATCTTTAGTCTTTATACATTTTTTTTAATTCCAAAAATGAATGAATATTAAAACGAGGAAAAGTGTAGAAGAGTAGACTGTGTCAACTCTGGGATACCCGTATGACCGTAACTTATACATTATATCATCCGGTTAATTACTTTTGGCAAAATTTCAAACATTCAGCTTTATTAGGTGTAGAGTAATGCTCATATAAAAGAAGGAGTTGTATGGCAGCTACTCGAACCCTTTGCAGTAGACCAACCAAATTTTGCAGTAACTTTGGCCATTACACTTAACTATTTTTGGCAAAATTTCAGACACCCAGCTTCATTTGGTGTAGTGTAATCCTCATATAAAAGAAGGAGTTGTATGGCAGCTACTCGAACCCTCAGCAGTAGACCAACTAAATTTTGCAGTAACTTTGGCCATTACACTAAACTATTTTTTGCAAAATTTCAGACACGCAGCTTCCATAGGTATAGAGTAATGCTCATATAAAATTAGAAGTTGTATGGCAGGTACTCGAACCCTTGGACCAAAATGGCTGAATTTAAAACTCGATTCCGTTTTTTGCATAAAAACGAATTTGTGAAAATTTCATAATCCTAGCTCCTTTACTTTTTGAGTTATCGTGATGACGGACGGACGGACGGACGGACGGACGGACAGACGGACAGACGGACGGACGGACATACATAGCTAAATCGATTTGTTTTTCGATTCTGATCCGATCCATACACTTGACTCTATATCTACCCCCCCTCCTTCTCTGCGTCACAAACGTAATGGCAAATTTATTATACCCTTGGACTATATAGTCATACGGGTATAAAAATACTTTTCCAACAATAAAAATTATGAGGTATTAAATATGACCGATTCAGAAGTAATAAAGATTCAAAATAAATAAATAAAATTGGTATTTAATAAAATAATTTATTACATGTTATTATTTAATTTTTTTTTAATTTTTTCACTTTAATAAAATATTTTCAACGCTTAATAAAATAAAAAATTATATAAATTTGCGTCTTTTATTAGCATGAAACTTTTCCGCATGGGCGGAAAAGTTTTAAAGCGTTAATTGGATAGCAGTCAGTTATTTTTTGGAAAATATTGATTTTGACAACGTGGATGACTTTGAAAATGAACTCTGTATCTATACCTATGCAATGAAATTATTTAACACTCAACAGAACCAAAGAAAATCTAGTGTAGTACTACGGAATAAGGTTTAAAAAAAAAAATTTAGTATTCCCTAAAAGTATGCAATTTCATTAAATATTTTTCCTTGATTTTAATTTAATCATGAAGGGTTTTCCAATGAAATTCAATTAATTCTATTAGAAATCAAATTATTGAACATTAAACAGATCGAATAAAGTTAATGGGTAAGAGTATTGTGGAATAAGATTTAACAAAAAAAAAAATTCAATATGTCTCTAAAAATATGCAATTTCATTACCTATTTTCCGTAATTTTATTTGAAACATGGAGAGTTTTCATTAGAAGATCAATTATTTTTTTAGAAATCAAATTATTGAGCATTAAACCGAACAACTAATAAGTGTATTGTGGAAGAAGATTTAAAAACAAAAAATTTAATATTTCCCTAAAAGTATGCAATTTCTTTAAATATTTGTAAAAATACGTAGAACGTCTATAAATTGTATTAATTTGCAAAAATTTTAAATATTTTTAAATATAATGTTAATTTTCAGTAAAAACAGTAATATTAGTAGTTGTAAAAGATGTAATAACCTGAAATAAGTTCTATACAAAAACAAATCATTTTATAATTAAATTAGACTTATACGCATAATTATAATGCTTCATATTTTACGTACGAACATTGTTTTATATGTCATTATGACCCATGGTTTATTTTGAAAATTTTATATTTCTTTATTTTATTACATTACTTAATTTTCTTCCTCGTAAAATTCCAGGATTAAATACCATATTAATATATGTGGTGAGATTTATGGAATGAACAGATGCAGATTCTGTTTAAAATATGAGTTGTGGATATAACAAAACTATACTTATAAAAATCACAGGAAGTCGATTTCTTTTTCAATTTTTTTTGTGTGCGTTTACAAGACACTAAAAAATCGTTAATAAAATATGATTTGGTAAAAAAAAAATATAAAACAAAATTTATAAGTATTCTAAGTAAAAGAGTAATGAACTGTCATAATTTTCTTTAAGTTGAATTCTGGAAGTGCTGGCATAAGTATATTTACACTTTCATATTAAAGAAAGGAAGAAAAAGAATGTGATTAAAAAAAAGTGTCTGTGATTTATTATAAGCGGAATTCAATTTTTAAAATTTTTACATACTTATGAATGTTGATTTCTCTTTTTTGAAGAATTTTTAGTAAGTATAAAAGATTAAACTCAATCAATTTTAATAAACTTATGAAAAATCTATATGCTATAAAAATTAAAGGATTTTTCAATATATTTTATGATTTGAAAAACTTTTGGTAAGCGTATAATCCACTTTTAGAAAGTAAAAAATTTAAAGAAGAGGAGTAATAATCAAATAAATTTTGTGAATCAGTAGATTGTGTTAAGTTCATTTAAATTGAATAAGTTATAAACATTTTACAAGTAACTTATCAGAAGTAACAAGTAACAGAGTTTATATAAGATTCATAGATTAAGGGATTAAAATTTGGTTTTAGAAACTTCTCTAAGGAGGCTTTCCTAAAATAATAGAAGTTTTATAAAGTATTTTACTAAAATAATAGCGTGCCTTAATGATTAAGATCCTAAGTTTCTAAGAGTTTCGAGGTGTAGACATAGTGTAGAGTTAATTCAAATCCAATTAAAAGTATTATCCTTTAATCAAATAAAAATTCTGTACACAATTTGATTCTTTAATGCACATAATAATAGGATCGTGCAATAGGGTGCAATATTGGATGTGAAACTGGAGAGTTGAATTGGAAGTACAAGTGTCTGTAAATAAAGCTAGTTTTAGTCCATAAACCTATGTACTTATTTGGACACTTAAGCAATATTAAATTCTTAACCAAAGACCCAATTTAAAGTAGAAGAGAATCAAAGACTCCATATACTATAGAGTATAACTATTTAAATATTTGTTTTATAAACTTTTGGCAACATTTAATGAGAAATTCATTAGTAATATAATTTTTATAAACTTTTGGCAACACTTAA
>OY720444.1:11678744-11818036 GCA_963082915.1 Dolichopus griseipennis | reverse complement strand
ACTTATTTTCTAGTTCTTGACTAATGGAAATTGGAATTCCTTGCTAATTAAGTAATATCTAAGTGTTAATAAATAATAAAATATTATAAAATACCGGTAAATCCTCAAAAATTTTCTTCGTAAGATTACTATGCCATTTTGCAAGTAGGTATTTAAACTTAAATATTCAGGTGGAAATTTCTATTTTTAAGTAAATGTTTAGGTAATCGGTTTCACAGGGGTATTATTGTGTCCTAAAGTCAAGTATCTTTAGTCTCCTATATACTTGGGACTAAATCATTTACTTGGGAAAAAGTTAATTCCTTAACTTTACATTGAAAAGGAAAATATTCATCTTTGTCATATGAATGACCGGTTCCTCATAAAATTAATTTAAACAACTCTATTATCCCAATTCATCCAAGACAGTTTTAATTTCCTATTTTTACGAAGGACAGATTCATAAGGTTGCATTTACAAACTCTGCCCTACCCGTTCAAGGCGGTTTAAATTTTTTACTTCTGGAAACGGCAGCTTCCTCTTAAGGATACCTTTATAAACTCTATAACTGCCATCCAGCACAATTACCCTTCTTATTAGTATAACTATCTAATATCTAAATAACTAACATTATTTAAAACGAAATGTACAGTTTTTAGTAATTAAATTTCATATCTAGAGTACAGGAAAAGATAATTAGCGAATGTAAAACTATTTTTTTTAGTTTCTCAACCTCAGTTGTATTAAATATAGGTTTTCAAATGTAAATTCCAATCTTTCAACACACAACAAAACATTTTTACCTAATAAGTAAATATAAAAACTTATTTTAGTACTAAATTAATAAAAAATATTACTACACAAAAATTTTTTTTTATTGAATCACAGCTTTTAAACAAAAAAGTACTATGCGTAACATAGTGAATATAATACAACACAATATAGTTATATACTAATATTATGTACTGCAATATTGTAATCATATTCAATCTCAACATTTTGTTAAATATTTAATTAAACATTTCCTTATGTGGGGTACAAACAACAAAACACACAAAATTTTTCTTAATTAATGATATGTCAAACTTGTATAAAAGTAAAATTCACACCCTAATCACTATTATATTTCTTCAGATACATTTTGATTGCGGTGGTATATTTTACAAAAAAAATATATTAATTTTCATCCATTTAAGAAAAAATTGTATTTCATCAAGACAATTGTAGATGATCTCGACTTTAAAATAAAAAATAAAAAAAATTTAATTTAATTCCGTGAAAAATTGAAAAAAAACAGTAGCCATTTCATTTACAATTTACTTAAAAAAATACAAAACAGAAGAAAAACAACAAAAAATTATTAAAACCAATTTGGTAAGTAGTGTACTTCCAATTTTATTTTGTTTTTGTTTTTTTTTTTTAATATCTTAAGATATTTTTTTTTTGGTGTTCATTTGTTATCTTTCTTCGAATCAATTAAGATCTCTTATTGTTCTTCAGTTTGTTTTCACTACTAGGATTGTGTTTTTTTCTGTGTAAACATTTTGTTGTTTTACTTTTCGATGCGATATATTGGAGGTGGGGTGAAATAATGACTAGTGAATTAGGGTCCAAGCTACTTCATTACCAAAAACAATGGAAATTGTAATTTAATCCTACCTAACCCTAAAAAAAAGTTCAAGAAATAAAATATGGGAATAAATTTATAGTACTGTATTAATTCTGTAAAACTACTGGACCCTCTAGTAGGCTGGAGTGTTTCATTACCTAGACAAACTCCGGATTATCTAGGCCATGTAACATCCATTTATACTTTAATAGATTTAAAAAAATTTCAATTGAACTATGGTGCTTTTTTAAAACTTATAGGAAACATTATGGAAGCCTCCTATGATACCTGCTGTATATAAGGATACATCCAAAGTTTTTGGAAATAAAATCATATGGACTTTATTTCATCACACCGATACTTTTTGTATAGTCAGTGATTTTTAAAAAAAAATAATGTTGATATTAATCTTTTAAAATTTAAAAAAAAAAAACCAGTGCTGTAATAATTAATAATAACTTTGATTACGAGTGGGAGGAGATTTGGTATGAACTGTACCTATATATAAAATGAACTATATGGTTTAAAAATGATTTAGGGAAATGACCTTTATGACCTCACAGTTAAATAATTTTTCTGTAAATTAAAAAAAAAAAAACATAATCTATGACACAATCCTTTGGGTGTGCTTTATATAAACCATAATGATTAATTTTTCAATTATAAAGTCGGAGATTTTAAAGAAACAATTAAGTTAAGGTTGAATACAAATATTAAGTTCAAGGAGTTTCAATCAAAAGTTAAAGCCTTATTGAAGTTTGCGAACGAAAGTTATGAAGGTTTGGGCAAATCATTAGGAAATAAATAAAGCAGTCTTCAAATGGAATCTACAAGATTTTACCCAGCAAGGAAGATCGACAATGACTACACAGTTTCCTTTCTCTTATTTGATATTTTGCGAGTTTACTGGAAAATTATTAAACGCACAGCACAGCTCCAGGAAACAAACGATAGTATTGCATAACGGTCTTTTCTAATGGAATACACATGGTGCCTCATAGAAACGAAAATCAGGAAGAACATGGTTAACTAAAGTTTTATCAGAAGGAACCTCTCAGCAAAAAACAATATCCTTAATTTAAATGGAAATCGAATGTTCATGGTATACATGGAAAGAAGGCTCGTTATAGTTCAAAGTCTGTCGTATTATTAATTGGAGAAAGACTATCACTTAAAAATTGCTATTATAATATTTTCTTTTAAGAAATCGTCGAAAAGGCGGATTGAACGAAAACTAGTCCCAAGATCTGTTTCTGAAGAATCAGTTCCATATAGTTTTTTTCCAGTCCAATGTGGAACAATTTTAAAACCCACAGTTTATGATCCAACCCCACCCCTAAAATATAAAAAAATCCACCCCTAGGTTTCTTTAAACCGCATATCCAGATTTAACCCTCAATCCGATTCTGGTTTAATAAAACATTTAAGCTTTAATTTTTCACCATAATCAAATATAATACACCACAATTGAATATACAAACAGATTATAAGTTATTATTTCATCAAGTAAAAATAAGAAAAACAAAAACAACAACAACAACAATAAAATTAAAGTTAAATATAAAAAAAAAATATACTCCAGTTTAATGAACCAATAAACCAAACTAAAGTGTATTTTTTTCTTATTGTATAATTTTTTTTATATATTGTAGGGATAACAACAACTAATGAAACATTAAATAAAAATAAAAAACAAGATACAAACTACAATCTGATAGATACAAATTGGATCTTAATGCCAATTTTTTTCAAATCAGTAAAGTTAAGTTTTTTTTTTTATCTTGCTGGTTGGTTTCTTTTGAATTGCAAAAAGAAAAACCTTTTAACAGCATGGTTTGGAAATTTTGTAATTTCTGATTCTGATATATATATGTATATATAGGTATATGTATATATATACCTAAATGTATAAATATACATATGTTTCTGATGTACAATGCGGTTCGTTAACCATCACCGCCACAATAATCGCACGCAAAATAAAAATACAACTTTATTTAAATGGCGGGCCGACAATCGTCCAATTCATGCATATTGCAATATGCATGCATATTTTCTTCAGAATAAAATTAAGCTGGAGGCAAACCAGATAAGACACAAAAAAACTTGCGTTTTACAATGAAAAAAAAAAAAAAAAAAACAAAAAAAACAAAAAAAAACAACAAAAACAATATGAAAACAATCACAGATGGCAATTGTATAAAAGATAGAAAAAGAGAATTATTGCAATTTTTTTTTTGTTTTTGTAAGTTAGGTCGGGTCGAATATTGTATTTGGTTGTTGTACCATTAATTTTTCTTGCAATTCTGTATTTTTAGTACATTTTTAAAAAAAATTTTTAAAAAAATGTGTCTGTATAGTGTCGCTTAGTCCGTCTTTCGACCTGTTCGTACGTCAGTCCGTATGTTTACGAAACTTTTACACTGTTTGAAGCAAAGAAACCCAATTTTAAACTCTGATTTGATATGCCAAAAAAATAATTTCATGGCATCACCCCTTACAGAGCAGCAGCCCTGAAATTTGAAAAAGCCCTGTATTTAAATTGTAATAACAAAAGTTCCATAAGGAATATTTTCAATCTCTTCAAACGAAAGCTGTTTTTATTAGCTTTATAAAATGTGAAACACAAATTTGCAGGGTTGCCACACGATACTTTAATTTACTGTTATACGAAACTTAATATTTGCAAAATTCTTGACCCGTTTACAAAGTACTTTCCAAACGGTTTTAATTAACTTAAAATTTTAATAGTTAGATCTTAAAAAATTAGTTTTAGAGTCTCGTAAGAAAGTTCTTTAGTATGGCCCGCGATTTACGACATTGGTTTATCTTTTTGTTTTTATGAGGGAATGGAAAGCTCGAAAGCCCCTCAAAATTCAAACTATGCGGTGTTTCTTTGGTTAGAGTGCGATTTTAAATCGCCAAAACCACACCCTTTTTGAGCCAAACTTTAGGAGGGAACCTGTGATATAAATGTACAGTTTTGTTACAGGGTTGAGGATATGGAAAGATTTAGGATTATGGTGGAAGTTATTTGGAATTTTTGGATTATGGCGGATGGGGAAAATTGGATAGGATATTTATAAGAAAGATGTTAATGTTTTTCTTCAATTTGGTTAAATCGTACATACGTATACATTATCAACTTTGGGAAACACATTTGGTGGAATATGGTTCCATAAACGAGATGCGTGCATGACAAATCCATAAGCCGTGTTACGCCATCTAATTTATAACAAAAGTTCTAAAAAATTATTAGGTATGAACTTTAATTTCAATACACTCTTTACTTAAAACCTATTATGGAAGATTGTTTAATTTTGAAAATGTGCTTTTTTAAAAACACTTGTTGTTTTTAATCACTTGTAATTTTTTTACAATTATCATTTTTATGTGCGCCATTTGTTTGTTTCATTGCAACTTATTAAAATCGCGTTTATTGTTTTTTTTATACATTATTTTATTCAAAAGTTTTTTTTTTTTTTTTTTATTTTATTGTCAGTATTGCAATTTCTTCTGTTTTTGCTAATTTTTTTAGAATTTCATTGCGCTTTTTGTTTTTAATTTTGGGTTTATTTTGTTTTTTTTTTTTTGGGTTTATTGACAGTATGTTCAGTGTGTTGTTTAAAAATTGTTTTTTTTTTTTTTTCTGTTTTATTTATGAATGCACCTTTTTTTACAAATTTTACAAGTAAAGTTCAACCGAAGTTTTTTTTTTTTTTTTATTTTTTTCTTTTTTTTTTGTGTGTGGAAAATATAAAAAAAAAAAGAAAATAATACGTTTTTAGGTAGTAAAAATAATAGACAACAGCAATTGTGAGGAAAGACAAGAGATTATAAAAGAAAAACAAAAAAAAAAAAAAAAAAATAGCTAAGATTACGAGTATAATAACTAAGTGCCTATAAGTGCCTCCCCACTGCATATTTTACAAATATTGTCTGATTGTATGAAATTCATCTGAATTGTATTGCATATATTTTCATCTAGATTAACTAAAAAGTTTTTTTTAACTATTAAATGTTTTATGTGCAGGAGTAGTTCATAAATATTGTTTTGAAAATGGTGCAAGGCAGGGGTGGGAAACATTTTTTTTTTATTTTATTTTTATATTCGAGTTTTTTGCGTTTTTTACTTGAATTTATTTGTGTATAATCTATTTTATCTCATATATATATATATATATATTAAATATTATTATTTGTTATTTATGTTAAATATATATATATATATATTATTTCGTTTGAGTCTGATACAGATTGAAATTTTCGAGTAGGATTCTATTTATTTTGTTTTATTTTTTTTTTTAATTAATTGAAGTTTTGTATATATATATATATATATATATATATTGTTGTTTTTACCCTTTTGACAATTTTGTTTTGAAAATAATTGCAACTTAAAAAATCTGAATATAGGAAATTGAGGCAGTTTAAGAGGGAGGCTTCAATATTAATACTTATAAATTATATATAGTAAGTACTTAAAGTAGGTTGAGAATAGATGAAAATGAAATTAGTTTTTTTTTTTTTTTAAAAAAAAAGGCAATATTTACTAAAAAATTTGTAGTAGTAGATAAGAGATAGCAATTGATATAAATTAATTGCACAAATAAAAAATATACTGAGAAGGAAGTGGGTTACAATTTCAGGAAAAGAATAATAAAAAATTAAAAAAAAAAATACATAGAAAACAAAATAATGTAGGGAAATTAATAATAATTAGTTTTAATTTATATATTTTTGCAATTAATATAATGGAAAAATTAAAATTTGTTTGTTTTATAAATTAAAATTTATATTTTTGATTTATAGGTTTTTTTTGTTTTTTAGGGCATGCGTAAATAATTGCTCTGCAGAAATAAATAATTGTTTTAATTAATCAAATTATTTCTATTTGAAGGGTTTTTTTTATAGTATGTCATATTCTAATAAAATTTTGCGACATACTTACTTAGTATCTAATAATTTCATATAAATTTAGAGATATTTTGAATTTTTCAGGATATTTAAACAAGTACTTTAATTTAAGGAAGTACTTTAAGCTTTTAAAGTAATTTTAAGAAAGCTGAGGAATTTGGTTGGGTTGATTTCAATTGATTCTTATATTGTAGGATTTCAAATTTAAATAAACTAAATGTATGAATAGTTGACCAATATAGCCCTCTCTTAGAAGCTTTCAAATCTTAATAGGCAACGAGAAACCACATCTCAGAACCAAAGGTGCCAAATCCACATTTATTGACAATTATTTCAGAATAATTACAAAAGTAATTCAACTCAAAATTTAATTACTATCTAGGAATTACAAGTACTTTAACTTGATACTTTTACTTGTACTTAAATTATGTATGTATTAAAATCTAAATAATACTGGTACTTGATAAAGTAATGAGTACTGGGTAATGGGACTGGTAATTGTACTTGTATTTGAAATATATAGGTCTGATTGTTAGGGTTAGGCTAGTCTGACTATAAGTCCCTCGTATTCTTATACATTCGAACTAATAGCAAAATATAGGTACTTAATACTTAATTATTATTCTGATACTTTACAATAATCTGAAATAAAATAAAAGTACTTATCTCTTATATATCATAATTTCTCAAGAAAATTACTTAAAAAAGTAATTCCAAAAAAGGTTTATTAGACTTTCAAGGAAATGCAATAATTAATAAGTATATTGAAGTAATCTATTAAATCTTGTTTAAAAGGAAGTCTTGCAGGAAGTATTAAAAATTAAATATTATATTAAAACAGATATCTTAAATACTCAGTTCAAAATTTGAATTACTCAAGTATAGATTTAATAATTCATTATATTACCTACACATTTTATACTTCATTTTTACTATAAAATTTTTGACTTTAGACCTCGGTAACAGTACCTAGTTAATTAATTCACCTTTATTAACAATTGTTAACTAATATTTTAAAGGAAAAATTTATTTGACTTATTTAACTTATCAACCATATTTTTTTTTTAATAGATCATTAACTTTTCAAAAGTAATCAAAATATAATTAATTAAATACTAATTACTATAGTTATTCTTTAAATTTATTTTTTTTAAATAAAAAACCAAATAAAATTATGAAAAATATTTTTTATAGTCTATTTTTTTTTTTGACTTATTTCAACCACAATTTTTTTTTGTGTACTGTTTTATGACTACTATGAGTACTGAGTACAAAAAAAAAACTTCAACTTTTGACTTATAAATTTTTAATGATAAGTAATTAAAAAAAACTAACAATTTTAAATGACTGCTAATTATTTTAAAAGTACTTAATTTTTATAAAATATAATTGGCGTATTAAATTACAATAACTTTAACAAAAAAAAACCTCTAAAAACCGCCTTGTATATGTATTTTTATGCTGTTTGTTTATTTTTAAATTACAGGTTATCGGGTATGCACACCTTTTAATTTGTAGGTTTTAAACTAATTTTTTTTTTTTTTTTGTTAAACATAATTGAATTTTTTTTAAAAGTTTCAATTAAATTTTAAATTTATTTTGTTTGCATAAATTTTAAAGTTGTTTTTTTTTTTAATGGAATTTTTTATATTAAAAACATTTTATTTTAAATTTAAATTGGTGTTTAAAATAGGAAAATAATTATTCATTTTGTTTATTCAAAAATTTTGAAATTTATAATTTGTTGTATTAAAGTGTTAATTAAAATGTTCTTGTGCAAATATTCTTCTTTGTTAATTTGCTTAAATATTTGCAGAAATATGCAACACGCAATACGCAGATAAAAGTTTAAATATCTTAAAGCACATTAATCCATTCATAGCCCTTTAAATAGTTAGGCCACTTATTTGTTAAGCCATAGTCATTTAAAATCAAAGCCATGACAGACGATTAGGTGATAAAAAATTAGTAGTTAAGTTAGTATTATAAAATAAATTTTTAGGACTCATTTTTAGGATTCTGTGACATAAAGCAAGAGAGTTAGAAATATAACACTGATAGAATTAATATTGCCTTTTAAATAAATTATAATGTCGTAATTATAATTATAATGGCGGGCTTTAAATAAATGCTAATATCAAAAATTAAAGTCATGGTAGGCAAATGAAAATCATGGTAGGCTAATAAATAAAAAATTGGTACTGCAATAAGTGCTCATATGTGTTCCGTGATTTATTTCGGGGCTCATTCGTTAAGCCATGACTATTAAAAATCAAAGCCATGTCAGACAATGAGATGATAAAGAAGTAGAAGTTATGTATTATAAAATTCATTTTTAGGACTAATCTTAGCTCTGTTAAATAAAGCCAGAGAATTACAAAAATAATACTATAAGAATAAAAATTGGGTTCAAAATAAATTCTAATGTCTATAAGTCGGGCTTCAAATCAATCCTAATATCAAAAATGAAGGCCGTGGAAAGTAATGGGGTATTGAATAGTTATTATATAATAAATCGGGATAGCAAAAAGAATTTAAGTACTAAATTTGTGATATAAAGCAAAAGTACTCAAAGTAAACTCAAATTTTCCAGTTTTTCTATTACTAAAAACTGTTCTATATTTGCAAACGCTGTCATTCATGTACTGTTCTCTCACAGCTTAAAGTCAATATTTATTCCAGGTAAATTAAGGTTACATTTTATAACAATATTTTTTAGTTTACATTTTTTTTTTATCCATGGCTTGTAGGTTTTTTTGGTCCTTGTGAAATCGGAATAATTACTTCAGAAGATTACTTTAATATATATTCCAATTTTTACATTAGAATATATATTAAATTACAATATTATCTGAATTATTAAAACAAAATATTAGTAATTACAAGTGTTTTTAAAGAACTTTAATCACTCCGACAGCCCATTTGATTTGAATTAGAAAAAAAAACCTAATTAAATACAAAATACTAGTAAACGCAACTCAATTTTAATATTTTATGTAACAAGTTAAACATAAATTATTTATGTTAACAACCTAATTTTTAATTGATATTTTTTTTTTATTTTTATTATATTTTACAATATACATATTTCTTAGCCCTCATTTTAATTTTTTTTTTATTGAATGACATTTTTTTCTCAAAAAATTCATAAATATTCTACTTAGGCATAAAATTTATTTATTCTTAAAAATCTAATAAATTTTTAAATGCATCATTTGTAATAAATTAGGCGACATTGTTTTTATGATATATTTTCAAAGATTTTTTTCAACTTAACAAAATAAACGTTCAATATTTGAATTTGTAAAAAAAAATTAAAGCTCTGCACACTATTCTCAAAAATTTAATAGCACTGTGAGTTTTTAAATTAATGACTTTATTTTTTGAATATTGATTAAAAAAATTTAATATTGAATAGAAGCTACCAAAAAAACTATATAAGTTATTAAACAAACTTTTATCATAAAATTCAGAAAATCTTAATAGGGGGGCTCCCCATTTTATCGAAATTTCTGCTTTATATTAAATTATCAAATACTTAATTAACAACTGAAGCGATTACAAAGGACGTAAACCGAGTATGAGTAATAAAATTAAGAAACTTTAATAAAAAATAAATTTTATAGTTTTTGAGAGAGACGTAGTTTTATAAGTAAAAGCGATTTTCGCGATTTATTCCAAGCCATTATTAATCACTCCCCTAACGAGTACCGCGAAAAAATATCGAATTATTTAAATCTTTAGTTTTTATACATTTTTTTTAATTCCAAAAATGAATGAATATTAAAAAAAAATTTTTCCAACAATAAAAATTATGAGGTATTAAATATGACCGAATCAGAAGTAATAAAGATTCAAAATAAATAAATAAAATTGGTATTTAATAAAATAATTTATTATATGTTATTAAAAATTTATTTTTTCACTTTAATAAAATTTTTTCAAATAATAAGCGTTTAATAAAATAAAAAATCTGAAAAAAATTATATAGATTTACGTCTTTTATTAGCATGAAACTTTTCCGCATGGGCGAAAAAGTTTTAAAGCGCTAATTGGATAGCAGTCAGTTATATTTTGGAAAATATTGATTTTGACAACGTGGATGACTTTGACATTTAAGTCTATATTTATAAAAAAAAATTCAATATTCCCTAAAAGTATGCAATTTCATTAAATATTTTTCCTTGATTTTAATTTAATCATGAAGAGTTTTCCAATGAAATTCAATTAATTCTATTAGAAATCAAATTATTGAACATTAAACAGATCGAATAAAGTTAATGGGTAAGAGTATTGTGGAATAAGATTTAACAAAAAAAAAAAATTCAATATGTCTAAAAGTATGGAATTTCATTACTTATTTTCCGTAGTTCTATTTAAAACATGGATAGTTTTCATTACAAGTTCAATTATTCTTTTAGAAATCAAATTTTTGAACATTAAACAGAACGAATAATTTTAATAAGAGCATTGTGGAAGAAGATTTAAAAACAAAAAATTAAATATTTCCCTAAAAGTATGCAATTTCTTTAAATATTTGTAAAGCTATGTAGAACGTCTATAAATATTGTAAATATTTTAAATATTTTTAAATATAATACTAATTTTTAATATAAACAGTAATATTACTAGCTGTAAAAGATGTAATAACCTTAAATAAGTTCTTTACAAAAACAAATCATTTCATAACTAAATTATACTTATACGCAAAATTATAATACTTCATATTTTACGAACATTGCTTTATATGTCATATGACCTATGGTTTACTTTGAAAATTTTATATTTCATTATTTTATTACATTACTTATTTTTATTTCCCTCGTTAAATTCCAGGATTAAATACCATATTAATATATGTGGTGAGATTTATTGAATGAACAGATGCAGATTCTGTTTAAAATATGAATTTTTGGATATAACAAAACTATACTTATAAAAATCACAGGAAGTCGATTTCTTTTTAAATTTTTTTTGTGTGTGTTTACAAGGCACCAAAATCGTTAATAAAATATGATTTGGTAAAAAAATAAAAAAAAATTATAAGTATTCTAAGTAAAAGAGTAATGAACTGTCATAATTTTCTTTAAGTTGAATTCTGGAAGTGCTGGCATAAGTATATTTACACTTTCATATTAAAGAAAGGAATAAAGAGAATGTGATTAAAAAAAAGTGTTTGTGATTTATTATAAGCGGAATTCAATTTTTAAAATTTTTAAGTACTTATGAATGTTGATTTCTCTTTTTTGAAGAATTTTTAGTAAGTGTAAAAGATTAAACTCAATCAATTTTAATAAACTTATGAAAAATCCATATGCTATAAAAATTAAAGGATTTTCAATATATTTTTTAATTTAAAAACTTTTGGTAAACGTATAATCAACAATTAGAAACTAAAAAATTTAAAGAAGAGGAGTAATACTCAAATAAATTTTGTGAATCAGTAGAATGTTTAAAGTTAATTTGAATTGAATAAGTTATAATAATTTTACAAATAACTTATCAGATTTATAGTAACAGAGTTTATATGAGATTCATAGCTTAAAGGATTAATATTTGGTTTTGGAACCTTCTCTAAGGAAGTTTCACTAAAATAATAGAAGTTTTATAAAGTATTTTACTAAAATAATAGCGTGCCTTAATGATTAAGATCCTAAGTTTCTTAGAGTTTCGAACTTAATATAGACATAGTATAGAGTTAATTAAAATCCAATTAAAAGTATTATCCTTTGATCAATCAAAAATTCTGTACACAATTTGATTCTTAAATGCACATAATAATAGGATCGTGCAATAGGGTGCAATATTGGATGTGAAACTGAAGAATTGAATTGAAGATACAAGTGTCTATTAATAAAGCTAGTTTTAGTCCATAAGCCTACGTACTTATTTGGACACTTAAGCAATATTAAATTCTTAACCAAGGACCCAATTTGAAGTAGAATAGAATCAAAGACTCCATATACTATAACTATAGAGTATAACTATTTAAATATTTATTTTATAAACTTTTGGCAACATTTAATGAGAAATTCATTAATAATATAATTTTAATTTATTATTTATGCAAAATTAAATATAATTAAATTAAAAATAAATAAAAGCAATATATAAATAAATTATTTAATTATATTAAATCCAATATAAAAGTTTTTAATTTTTAAAAACTTTTTTTAAACTAATTTAAATCTATTAAATCCATTAAATTCATAGTAATTAATTAGTTTGCTCAATAATTTATAGTAATTAATATCACATTTTTTTTTTTTTTTATAACACCAATTTAATTTTTTTCTATTTATTTATTTAATATTAATTATTTTTAAATAATTAAATTTTATATATCAATTTCACTATTTATAATATAATTAAATAATTTTGTATTTATTTTAAATACAATTTGAATATTTTATTAACCCAAATTGATTTAATTTTATAATTTTGTGCAACTTAATTTCTTTATTTATTTAAAACTTTTTTTTTTTTAAATTATAATATTTTATTTATTTAATTTAATTATATATAATATATTTTTTTTTAAAAAATTTAATTGAAATTTAATACGGGTCAGTAAATAATAGTAATTAGTATAAAATATAAATAATTTTAAAACACATAACTCTCATATATAATAACTACAATTGTATTTTGAAGTTTTTACTTATTTTAAATAATTAAATTAAATTTGTTTGTTTGTTTTTTTATTTAAATAAAACATTTAAATTAAAATTTAGTAACTATACATAAGTATAATTAAATTAATGAGGTCATATTCAACTTCATCTGCATTATCCCATTAAAATATATAAAAAAAATAAGAGACTTTATTGCCATTTTCTGGGTGATTACAATAAAAATTACAGAGTAATAATAAAATAATATAAACTGTTTAACTACATTTGATTTAAATTATGTTGTGCATTTTTCATTTTAATTACAATAACTAAGTAGGTATTTTAAAATATAAAACATGATACAAAAAATTATAAAGTCAATTTTTGATTTAAAATTAATTTTTTTAGGTTAATTTATGCATATAATCATGTAATTAAATGCAAAATAACTTTTTTTTTCAAAAAAAAAAATTTAAGGAGACCAGTTGTTTATGATGGAAAGAAGTATTATTTTGATAGTTACTCAATTATTACAAAAATAAATTGAGCAATAAATCTAATTGAACAATAGGAGGATTGGATCAAATTTATTATTTTAACTTGATATTTTAAATTAGGGTGACCAGATGTTTGGAGTTATAGAAGTATATTAGTTACTACAACTAATGACGACTACTTAAATAAGGTCTATTTGAGCAATAGTAGAATTTAATCAAATTGATTAGCAAATCCTATTCGTCTCAATTATAGGATTAAATAAATTTAATAATTGTAACGGTATTTCCTCAAATTGGTTTATTGGTTCTCACGAAAGTATATTCTTGAATTATGTTCTTTTAAAAAATCGATCTTATTTTTAAATTCAGTCGGAGGGTGGGTCTTTTCCTTAGCAAAAACAAACATACTTTGTTAATGACCTTAGCGTTTGATCTATGGTCTTATGTTTAATTGCTTTTAAGGTTCTGAATCTAACACATTTGATACAGATTTAACAGCGCAGAATTTTATTTAAGGGGGAAAACAACTTTTAAGCTAAACTACTTTTAGTTTTTTTTTTTGAAGAACTTCAAATATTAGATCTTGGCAAAATCCATATTATTTACGGTCTGGTGTTTGAATAACTAAAATTTGTCACCAAATATGATATGTATCCAAGGTTATATATTATTAGTGAGCCATGTAGAAGCTCTAATTAATATACTTAGTTACTACATGTTTTACATACAACTTAGAGACCTTTACTTAATTAGAATATCAAAAGGAATAGCTTAATGTGGTGTTAAGTTATTCTCAAAACCTCAAAATTTTACAGTGATTTTTCCTTTACAGTGATTCTCTTCAATTCCCCATAATTCTAATTTATTAATACCTATTACCAAGCCCCATTCCCTTGATTTTATCCTCAAATAGATTAAGGTTTTTATTAAGGTTCCATTCTAAAATTTACTGCAAATAAGTTGTTCGGTTTATTTGAAGCTCAATATTACCAAACACAAGGCGCTCGCAGAGCTTCCCGCAGTAACTTTTGCTGTTTTACTTTGCACTACTATTCGAGACCCCATACAAAACATATATTTTCTGATTCCTACATTTCAAAACAGTTTATCATCTGGTTTTTGTGTACTGTATTCCTTAAAAAACATATGATACACATGACACAACATTTGTTGCATAGAGTGCAACATACATGAAAATTTCACTACTATTTTCATATAGTAGTTTCCATAATGAAACTACAAAAAAAAAAGTAAAGACTAGGGCATTCAACCCTTTCATGTTTTGCTTGATTAATTTAAATTTATTTCTTAAAACAATAAAAAAAAAAACAACAAAAAAAAAACAAAAATCACAGAAAAGTAATAAAAAAAAAAAAATTTTAATTCAAAAAAAAAAAGCAGAACACAACAGAGAGTACAAATTTATATCTGTAGATTCTGTATTTAAAAAAAAAATTTACAGAATTTACTATTTAAAAAAAAAAATTGTATCTTTTATACTAAAAAATTATTTTGTTACATTTTTTTTGTTTTTGTTATTTTTTTTATTTGTTAAAATTTTCATTACACTTTTCATTGTTTTGAATCACAAATAAAATAAAATTTATCGTACATATACAAACAAACAAAACTCATAAAATTGCACTGTAGTAAATGGTTATTTTATGCACCATCGCAGTTTCTATTTAAAAAAAAAAACAACAATACAGTTTATTTTGAAGGAGAAAGAGAGAAAGAACTATTGTTTTGGATGATTGCAAATTTAGTGAAACTTTTTTGACAGTTTCATTAAAATAATATGTATGTATGTACTATGTATAAACTTTTTACATGAATTTGGTACTTTTTGAAATGAAATTGGTCTTTTTTCAAAATAAATTGATCTTTTTTCAAAATAAATTAATCTTTTTTCAAGAATAAATTGGTCCTTTTTCAAAATAAATTGCTTCTTTTTGGAAAATGATTTGGTCCCTTTTTTAAAAAAGGACACGTATTTTGAGATACAGAAGTTGAAATGACATAATTTGAAAAACCTAGGACCGAATTTGGTAATAGAAGCAAATAACTGAACAGGAATACAACTGAATCTTAGTCCCAAAAAATAACACCTAAATATTTTGGAGGCTATTTTTTAGGACGAGTACAAGAGTCGAACTTTTTTTTATTTTTCTTCTAGTATTTTGGTTCTACTATAAAATCAAGGAGTGCTTTATTTTCAATATGATGATCCGACTGTTGGATTCCAGGAAACCGGTGGCTGACTGAAAAGGTACCAATTGAATTTGATAATTTACGACTACTTATTTGTATTTGAAAAAAGACTAATTCATTTAAAAAAATGGATAAAAATTTAGTGTGAAAAAGGACTCAGTTCATGTGGAAAGATCGTACGTACATTTAACATCGAAAGAACATCGCATAGCGGAAAAAAGGATGATTTAGATAAATTGACACTGGGTAAAGGGTAAGTGAAAGAGAATGAAAATAGGCGGGTGCACTACCTTAATAGATTTTTGTCATAGAACTTTAATTTTAGTTGAAATTACTATTTAATTTTGAAAGTTTATATACTATTCAAATTAGTATTTTAATCATATTTTTAAGTTTATCATTTTAAGAAATATTCCTTTTATTGTGATTCTATTGGAATTGGCAGCTTAAGTATTGATTTTAGAGATTGATATTCAATTAGAATTAAATAAACGTGATCAAAACGATTAGTATTCAGTGATAAGTAGTTCAAGTGTTATGTAATTAAAATTAATTCTCTGTTCTCTTTAATTTATTCCTCTTAATTGATTTTAATTTATACCATTCGGAGTTTTATATTTATTTTTCAAAATAATAATAAATTACATTAATAGAAGCATAAGAGAATGTAGAGCGGAAGAAACGCAATTATTAAAGTAGAACATTTCTCAATTGTTATGTACAGAGTGTTAGATAAAAAAAAGAAGGTGAATTTAAAATTAATTTAAAAACAATTATTACACAACACAAAAATGTGAGTGAAAATGTGAGTCAAGAAGTTAAGATGCTCTTAAAATCAATTGTTCTGAATTTAATTTGTACAATAGATCTTAAGTAAGGGTATACACGTAATGTTGAATGACTTAAAGCAGTTATGTGCAAATTAAACTAAGTTTTTTAATGCGAACCATATGAGCTTCTTATTCAAACTTTTTAGCCTGCACAAATTTTTTATGAATGTATGCGTGAAGTTTCATAAATTGGTATCTTAGGAAGTGAAGGCTTATAAACGCAATCTAAACCACCTGTACCTAGGAAGAATTTCAATCTCTAATAATTTATTTCAGATTAAACAGATTATGCAACAGAATCTAAATGCTTCTATTTTAATTGGGGAATTCTTCACTACAAATTTGCAATTTCAATTTCTAAAATGTAAAAAAACTCCAACGTGGATCGTATCACTTCCGAAAAATTTAATCAAATTACAGTTTAATATTCAGTTCCCATAAATATTTCAATTATTCGCCTCGAACGCAACGATTTATTAGATCTATTTGTACAATGTGCCGTTGCGTTTTACTTAATCTCAAAATGCTTAAATATTGAACTTCGAGATTGCCCCTTACAGATATATACCTAACAATAAGATAAATTTTATTGTCTGTAGTATATTATACTACAGATTATATATATAATTTTATTTTTACTATTTTTAATTTTTTTTTTATTTTTATTTTAAAAAAGTGCATTTTGCACTCAAAAAGTAAATAATATTTATTGGACATCATTAATTTAGTTTTTTTTTTTCTTCTCTTTTTTTATGTTGATATACTGTTATGTTCATATTGTATATATATACATATATGAATAATATACATATATACATTAAAACTTTATTATTAAAAATTCGAAATTATATATATCTACAATGGTATGCAAATTTTGTAGATTTTATTTATATGTTATTTAAGTATGTATATATATCAAATCTTGTAAAACGAAATGTATTCAATAGATAACGGTTTTTGGCTCCTGAAAATTTTATATATCTATACTCTAAAAATTTTTTTTTTAATGCAATTGGAGCAAAAATTAATTATATGACAACCGTGTATACATTATACGAGTACTGTAAAACACGTGACTATTAATTTGAATTTTTCGTAAATTTATTTAGGCATTTAATTTGAGGTGAGATTCCGCTTAAAGGACGTCTCTAGGTGAAGAATTTGATAAATTTTGTGCAGTTTTTATGTACTATTAAACTTCAGGCTTCAATTCCTCAGCTGAAGTTGATGTTCAACAATGGTAGATAAAGTGATCCGCAAACTAAGGAGTTCATTCAGTTGAATAAATACGAAAACAATATGAAGCAACCAAGCGATTTTTGTATGAAAATGCTCTCATAATATTGCGCTCACTTGTCCTTCTTTTATATCGCCACTTATATCGAACTATCAAGGTGGCGCAACACACCTTATGGAAATTCGTTTGTCATGCGCTCGTTGCAGATTTTTAACTAAATTTCATCAAATGTGTTCCCTCAAGTTGGTGATTTCCGTATATGTGGAAGATTTAAATAAATTTAAGCAGACCATTAACATCTTACTTCCAAATATCCCATTAAATTTTCTCCATCCCCCATAATCCTATAATCTTAAGTTTCCTAAAATCCCAAAAAAAGCTTATAAATCTCGATCCCCAAAACCAAACTGTACACATGTGTAATAGGTCCCACACCAAAGTTTCGTTCTGAAAGGGATTTAATTTTTGTGTGTTAAAATATACTATATAGAACCCTAGGCACAGTGGCTTTTGAAGCTTTGTACTTCCGGCAAAAAACAAAGGAATTGAATGAAATTGAACTTTTGAGTCCTTATGTACTTGAGATCTAAAATAATTGTCATGCAAGGATTAGTTAATAATGTTTTTCAATTAAGTTGTTGAATTTCTAGACGTCTTACCCGTCTTACGCCACTTTTCGGCATTCCACCCTAGTTTAAAAAAAAATATTAATTACTTATTTCGAATCTTTATCGAAAAACAATTTATATTTCTCCAATAAAAATTTTCGCAAATATAATATGTAAAAAATACATTTCAACGATAAACTATAAATAATTATTTCGTAATTAAAGTTTTCAGGGACTTAATTTAGACTTTAATATTTTTTTTAATTTTTTTTTTTCAAAATTCTGTAAATTTTTTTACAACAACAATAAAAAAAAGTAGTTCGAGGGTATTTTGAATGTAAAAATGTATGAAGGTGGAAATTAAACCCGTTGCACAAGGCAAAAAAACAATTCTAGTCCAAGTATTTCATTTAGATCTTGTTTCTTGGCTAAATGTTTAATATGAATGAGAGTAAAAATTTTTTTTGCCCAGTCTTCGGCAACTTTTTTAATTATATGGTAGGATTATGTTGGACTAATGCAATATGAAAAAAAAAAACCAAATTCTTTGGGTCATTTTGATAAATTGTAAGTGTTGATTAGATGGCGCCATCAGGTAATAATTATCGTGGGTTATAGTTATTATTGTTTTTTTTGCTGTTGAGTTATTTTGCCAAAAACAAAATAAATAAAATACAATAAAAATTTTTGCAAAATACTTATTTTTTGCTATTTTTATAACAAACAAAACTATGCCGGTATTTAAAATAATATTTTTTTTTAATTATTTGTAGAATTTAACTGTAGGCATTTTATTTTTGAAATATATTAAGTTTATGAGTTTCCAGATGGTCGATATCGTACACATCTGTTCCTTTGAATACGCGGTTTCTATTTGATAGGGTAAATTTAATTTTTTCAACTTTTACTAATTTTTTTAAGGCATTTTTTTTAAACATATTCATACAAAATTCTGTGTAATTTAATGACCGATAAATTTATCATGAAATTGATAAAGTTTTCCCCTTAAAAAAAATCTAAAAATAAATGGTCATTCAGCACTAATTTTACGTCATGTAATGACGCAAGTGTATAATCTGTGTTAGAACTGTTGCAGTTGCAACGTAAGATTAAATTCTTAAATTTGAACTTTTTGGATTTCCTTATCAAACCAAATTGCTTTAAAATAATAAATGAATTTTAACAACTTAAATAAAAGATAAAATTCATTAAATTCCTCTAGGTAGATTAGCCTTTATTCAGCCAATAGTTGCACCAGTTAAAATAAAAATTTAGAAATAGATCTTTACTATTAATATTCACTTATAATCGAAGAATGAGGATGAAATAGAACCCTGTGGGTTTCAAGGGATAGGAAATCTATAGATTATGGAATACTTTATATTTGAAGTAATTTACAACCTACAATTTAATTTTCCTGGGATTCCCTTCCACATTCCTCTGAGTAGGTTAGACTTCATCCAGTCAAAAATTGCGCCAGTTAAATTAATAATAATTTATTGTAAGATCTTTACTATGAATGTTTATACTTTTGCTTTAGGGATGAGAATTAAATTACTCGTGGTGGATTTGTGGGGAAAAAATTCGAAAGATTATAAAGCAGCAAAATGGAATTCAGATATCTGTATAAACGATTTCCAACCTACAATTTATAACTAATTCTAACTATCATATGAATTACACCTTTTTTTATAATATCTTATCAAATATATTATTATCATTTTCATTTATTAATACACCTTAATTTTTGAATGAGTCTTGAACATTTTATAAATGATTAATATAAATACATGTAGGTACGTAAATTTCATTCAAGTAATCATCTTATCATTATTATACTACAATAAAATTACCTAACTAATTTAATTGCTAACTTTTTTTTTTAAAGCTAATTCCACTATCTTAAAATTGTTTTATATTGAATTTTAAAAGAAAAATAAGTTAAGAAAAACTTATCTTATCATTATTTATCATATTCTATATTACTAATTTTAACAAAATATGACATTAATTTTAATCTATAGATACATTAAAAAGTTTATTATAGCTATTATCTGTTGTGGTCAAATTTATTACTCAATTACATATATTTTGTTATCTATATATATTATTACTTAATAAATTTTAATTAAACTAGAACTTAATGCATGTTTTTCTATTTTATCTTATTTAAATTTTTAAAAAAAAATTTAAGTACTATAAGTAGAGAGATACTTATACTTTCAAAACAACTTAAGAAAACTTGTACAATGTAACTAATGCAATATTTAATGCATCACTTAAGAATATCTATACTTAAGAATCAATAACTTATAATATTAATTGATTTCGGTTTTTTTGTTTTCTTTTTTGTCTTTGGTTTTAACTGGCGCAACTTTAAAATATTATTAAATTCTAAAAATAAAGTTATTAAAAGTATAAATTTATGTTTAAATTCAACAGAGGGGTACACTGAAAGATGATTTTACAATAATTGGGAACACTTAACAATCTATGAGATATTGATTATAAAAAAGAAGGCAATTAAGTAAGAAATTATAATTATTTAAAATAAATTGTACTTTTATAATCATCATAATATTAACATATGTAAGTAATTAAAATTTATTAATAAGCAATTAATTAATTACAAGGTGTTATATTCAATTTATTAAACGATTGATTTTTCAAGGGAAGATGATACAACAAAGATTACCTCTATATTAACATTATTAAATTATATAAATTATATAAATTTATCTTAATATTTTATTTAATAGCAGACAAATCAATACATAAATCAATTCAAAATACAAGACTTAGTAAACAAATTTACAATTATTGACATGCAATTTTTTTTTAATTACACTAACCAAATATAGATAAATAATTGCATAGGCATGGTTAAATATCACCACGATTCCAAAAATAAATTTAAATCTGACAGTGTATTATTTATCATATACATGAAAAATTTAAAATTAATTTAATCAATTAAAAAAAAATAAATGGAATTTTATATAAAGATACAATATTTATCTAATAGTTAGTATAATTTGAGTATCATATTACCTAATATAGATTTATATAGATGGAAATCCCAAATGGAAGATGTCAATATCCAATATCAAAGTCATATTAATTTAATCGAATATACAAATAGATATTAATTGATATTAATTATAAAAAAATAAACAAAACAAACAAACAAATATAATTTACAATGGCAATAGTAGCTTAAGAATTGAAAAATAATTAAAAAGTAATATGTATCTAAAGATACTCGTAGATTTTATACCTATGCGTTATCAAAATATTTTTTAATTCACTACCAGCAACGTTTTATTTGGGTACTTTTTTTTTAATTCAAAAATTCTCAAGGTCTTATTCTACAGGTATTTTATTTCAATGTTTGTATATAAAATTTTTTACTATAGGTATTATAGTATTATAATTTACCTGTTTATTTAAAAAAATCAGGTATGTACATACATATATATATGGTTTATTAATATATATACAGTAAGTAAGTAAGTAAACTTGTTGCTTAAATTTTATATTTTATTACTATTATCTACCATAGGTACTCGTATTCGCGTCGCGTATGGTGTTATTTTGATAACCCGTTTATTTTTTTTTTTAAAGTATCTGAAATATACTTTTATCTGTAAATTAGGTTTGTTTTTTTTTTATGTGTATTTAAACATACTAATCTTACGCAATTTTATTACAGTTAGTTTAGTGTATATATTTTAAATTTTTTTTTATTTTGAAATTATTTATCACCTTTAAAACGTGCTCAAAAAAAAAAAACACTGAGTACATATAGCACGCACATTGAGCAGTTTGACTATTATTTAATTTTTATTTTAAAAGAAAAATTAATAATAATAATAAAATTTATTCTGAGAAATTGCCTCAAAAAAAAAACTATTAAATTGCACTTAAATTTATCACCTTTTTGATTTTAATATGAATGAACATAAGTACTTGGTACTTGGTACTCTATATTATAATATTTGATTACTTTAATATTTCTTCTGAATTTAAATAAAATTATTCACCGGTATGTAGGTACGCATGCTTTTTAACATACATTAAATATTTACACATGAATTTTTTTATAACTGTTATTTACAGTTTTAATTCACTTAAAAATTTTTCCCGCTATTTTTGTTTATTTTGCGTACACTCTCTTGAACACCTTAAAACATAGGTATTAAATTTTAGTATTCACTTAATTAATCGCTTACTATAATATACGTTCTCATTATTTTGATTTAATATTCTATTACACATTTCTTTTTTTATTTGAAATGTATTCTAACTAATTTTTTATTCTAGCACATACATATATTTCAATAAATACTAATAAACTACTACTACTAGTTATTAAAAAAAAAATATTGTGTTAAATTTCTATTATACTTGTATTTAACGATTTGTTTACGTTTTAAACGTCAAGGACGAATTTTTCTGAATAACGGCATCGCATCAGACAAATTGACTCGGATTTGTTTATTAAAAAAATCCAAATTTAAAATGCAAAAATCCTGCACTCATAAAAAACAAATTGCAAAACAAAAATTAAAACGAATAATAACACGACAGACGATCAACAAATAAAACGGTATTAAACGATCTTCATATCCGATTGTTTTGTTTATCTTATAATTTTTACTTTTATATTTTCCTTCTCTTTCTCTTTTTTTAAATTCAATTATCGTTGTTAACTCAACAACCGACACGATAAAACTAAACTCAACAAATTCAAAACATATTTATGGAAAAATAAAAAAAAAAAAAAAAAACAAAAAAAAAAAAAACTTAATTGTGTGAATGGAATAAAAAAACAATAATAATAAAATAATAAAAATTATATGAATAACTGAATTGACTTGAAATGTGGTTCTCTTTTCCCCTGTATACGTATTTATTGGAGTAGTTGTCTCAACTCTCATCATATCTGTCGACCAGTGTTGCCACCTCAAAATTTTCAATCCGGTCAAATTTGACAGTTTGACTGGAAAACTTTTTAAAAATTCAGTCAAAAAATCAAGTCAAAAGTTTTTAGAGTAAAATACTGTCAAAAAATCGGTCAAAATAAAAATTTAATTAAGAAAGACTTAAAATTAAGTATGTGTAATGAAACATGTACATAATTTCTTTGTTTAGATTGATTTATGGAGCGTTGCTTTTTATAAATTCGCAATAATTAACTAATGATATAATGTGACCATGTCGAAGATTTATTTATTTATTATTTCAGATAAAGTAGTAAAATATTTATTTCAAAATATCAAACAAAGATTATCACAAACAAAAAAAATTGTACTAACATTAATCAAAAACATTATTTCATAAATAAAAACTAAGCTTATTTCATTCACCAAAAAAATATATATTCTAAAAATAAACTAATTAAAAAATTTCATCCAAAAAGGAAATATCCAAATCTTCTTCACTATCATTTTCGTATTTATCTTTTTTACCGATTTTATTAATCACTTCTGGTGGTATTTTCATATTGTACCAATTTTCTTTTGGCAAATGTTTCCTTATAATCAAAACAGCATTAGTGAGTTTAAGCTGCATTCGATTTCTGTGATAATTTTATATGTACATGTATGTATATTAAATGATTTGTCATTCCAGTATTTCTCAATTGTTGTTCGTTAACTACAATTTGTAGTGGTGCAAAAAATTCGTTCAGTGTCAACGAATATTTTTAAAAATATTTTAAATTTTTCCTAAACGAAATTATGTCAAAAGCGGTCAAATAAAAAAATAAATCAGTCAAAAATCCAGTCAAAATATTTCGAGTTTTTTTCCTGTCAAAGAATATTTTTTCCAGTCAAATTTGACCGGAATACTGTCAAAATGGCAACACTGCTGTCGACTGTCGTTGTCTCTAGTTCTCTTGTCTCTAATTGTCGTCTTGCCTCTTCTTGACTCCTTAATTTTATTCTCTTACTCTCTATCTCTCTCCTCTGTGTTTGGGAAAATTTTTTTTCAAGTTCGATACTCGTTCTTTAAATTTGTTGTTTTAATTTTATTTTTTAATTTATTATTTTATTATTATTATTTTTTTATTTTATTTTTTTAATTTTATTTTTAAAGTTTTGAGAAAAAAAAAACTGAAAAAAATGCTGAGAAAAATTTATTTCAAAATAAAGTTCTGCTTTATTTGAAATTACTTATAAAACGAAAAAAAAAAAAAAATTCATTGCACAACTACAATAATAACAGTTATAGCATTAAAACATGACAATAAAAACTGCACAATTACAAGATTAACGGTTTTTTTTGTTTTTGCATTGTTTTGGTTTGTTTTGTTGTTGTTGTTGTTGGAAAACGATTACATTATACATATGTATATACAGTAAACATACAAACATATGTGATATGAGCTTAGAATTTAATTGTTTATTTTTGTTTTTGGAGCTTATAAAATGTAAAAAAAAAAAACTCTAACGGATTAACGTCTACGATAATCGTAATAGAGTACAAAACAAAATTAAAGATTAAATAAAATTAAATGAAATTAGAGTTAAGAGGGAGGATAATAGGGTATCGTATTTCAGTAATGAGTTTTTTTCAGTATATTTTAATCTATTTGAGGCAGGCTATCTAGAATCAACAGCCCTTGTAAGGAGCTATAAAGAATTAAAATAAAGTGAAAATATTGAGCACTTTCTTTCCAAATTTCCCATACTAATCGGAGTTAGACTTGTCCTACTTGGTTAACAGTTATTTTACAACCTTAGCGAGCTTTCTAAACACAAAATCAAATAACTGATTTCGTATCTGAACTGTACAGGTTGGATATAGAATGAAATTAAAACTCAGGTTTAATAATATGAATAACTGATAAAAAAATGGCACAATCTTAGTGCTAATTGAGGCCTTTACTCAGTATCCTGAAGGTGAAAATCTTAACTACATACCTAACATATCTAGAATTTTAAATGTAGAAAGTGCAATTTCGATTTTCCATATTTCTAAATTTCAGAATTAGAGAAGTAGAGTTACCGGGGTAGTATTTGAATATGTATGGAAAAAAAATTTGGAGAATCGCCCGAATCAATTGCTAAATGCCAAAGTACTATAGTGAGAAGAAAAAATAAATTAATAGCTTTTGAATATCGAGTTACCAACCTCGAGAGCCACAATTTACCAATGGAACAATTCGTTGAGACAGTTGCCTCTTGGAAGTTATATTATCTAAATTTTTTGTACTTTTGTAGAGCTTCTTGTACTAGTTTAGAGCTTGGACTGCAACCAAATATTTTGTTGCTAGAGTGTATAAAACTCGACACCTAATGCGCCTGTACTACAAATTTTTAGCAAGAGAATGTTAGTTTCTTACTACACAACTACATAGTGTTTAACTGAGTAAGGTTTCACCAAAGGCAGTCAGAGTACAAATATAAAAATTTTTAATACATTTAAGTAAATTTCAAATAGTTTAAGAGTTTTGTTTATTAAAATAAATGAGTCATTACTGAAAATATAGATGTCGAATTGGTAACTGGTAAGAGTTGTTTTTTCATACAGATCCTAAAAATCCTTAAAATTTAATTCTTTAAATGATTCAACTTTTTTCTGGTATATTGAGATCCAATATCTTAATCATAATATACACCTAACTTTGGTAATCGAATGCCATTAAGAGTTGTGTTGTGTGAGAGTTGTTATCCATCAACCAAAGTCAGGAATTTTGTAAAACTCTTTTTTTAATTTCTATTTATTAAATCTTTGAAAGTGGTTATAGTTTTTACAACCATTCCATCTTCACATTCAACTCAAACCTTATAAACGAATTATAAAACTAGTAAGACCCTGAGAAACTAACAATTGGATAAGTTTCCAAAGATACAAAAAAGAAACAAATGTATAAAGCTTTTATTATGTATTTTTGTATTTTTGTTGTCAATTTGACTGGGAAGTGACTATGCGACTGGCGGGATGCCAGTCTGGAAAATGGTTGATTTTATGATATTTTTTATGGGGATTTGTAATTTTGTTTTTTTTTTTTCGCATCTAAAGTATATTTTGTAGGGTTATTTTGTTTTTTTAGTCTTCTTCAATTTTATTTTTTTTTAGTTTTTTTGTTATTTTCAAATTTTATTTTTATGTGTCTTTTGCGACTATGCTGATTTTTATGCGATTTTTGTTTTTTTATTGCATTCTTTTTATTTTTTATGTTTTTGCCTTGTGCCTTCAATTTGAGGTCATGGGATTTTTAAAAAAAATGCAGAAATAATGAGAAGTGGAAGGAATAGTTTCTGTTACTGTAGAGTTTGGACGATAAAAGGGGATGGAATATCGGAATTCTGAAAAAAGTTTCTCAGAAAATTAAATATGAGGAGGTGTTAAATTAAATTATTTTAACCCACATTAGTTCGGTTCATAATGAAATATGATTAACAAGATAATTGATTCGAATTCCAATGACCTTTGATTCCACTGCATTTCTTGTAGTAGTTAATAGAAAAGTGATTTTGGGAGAATTTTAAGCTAATATGTTTATGGGGATTGGATATTCTGAAGATATAAGGGAACAGTTTTTTTTAAATAGAGTTTTCAACCCTAGAATTAGTTTTTATAGCTAGCTTTAAGTTAGAAATTCCTCATTAATCCAAAGAAATATTCAAAATAAGCAAGAGGCAACAGCGGGAGGCAAGGTAATTATAAGTTTTCTGAAATTGAAATGTTGATTTCTTAGAACATATCAAAACATCTACAGTCGATTAGATTTGAAGAAATTTCCATACTACCAATTTTTCGAATTTATTGACGAAAAACTCGAAATAAGGGGGGAGGAAAGGTAGAAAGTGATGTAAAAAAAAATTCCAGAAATTAAAATCCCTATTTCTCACAACCCTTCAAAACTTCTACCGTTGATTTAAATTGAAGACAATTCCTATCCTACTGTACCTCGAATTTCTAAAACGCATCAACAATATTAAAATGGAAAATATTGAATACCGCATAACGGAAACTATTTTCAACTTTTTTTTTGTTTTTTTTTTTTTAAATTTTATTTAGATAAAAAAATATTTTAAATTGAACATTTTTATTCTTTTGTATAACCTTTCATATTCAATTCATTCATCCTTGGAATCTTCAATATTTATCTCGTATATAGTTTTTCCTTTTTGTTTTTTTTTCCCTTCCATATGTTGCGCAATTCGTTTTCCCTGATAGTTTATTTTTTTCATTTTCATTTCCCGTTATGATTTTTCTATAGAAAATCCTTGCATATCATACACACACACACATATATAGGTATATAAAGATTATTTTCAATATCCTGATATATTTGTTTGGAAATTGTATAATGGCGGCACCAAGACGGCACCACAATTTTTTTATTTGCTTTTTTGGTTTTTTTTTTTTTATTCTTACTGTTATTCTTATTGTTATTCTTATTGTTATTACGTTTCTTTTTTTTAAATGTTAGTTTGTGTAAATGTATATATTGAATTTTTATTAGATGGGATTTTTTTTTAAGGATTTCCAAAAATATGTAATACACATTTATCTCATGGATGGGGATGAATCATTTTTTTGTAAAATAATGGGTACAAATAAAAATGAGATAATACATGGATATACGTATTATAAATCGTGTCCTTTTAAAGCTTTTAAAACAAAAAAAAAAAAAAAAAAAAAAAAAAAAATTATCACAATTCACAATAACAATTTTTTATTTCTTTTACACATTGTGGCTGTGTCATTTTACAAAATCTTCTTGAGTGTGTCTGTCTCTTTCTATTTTTTTTTTTTCCTTTTTTCTTTTGTTATAGGTCAGCAGAATATTTTATACATAAGTGTATGTTTATTTAAGATTTTTGAAATTGCATACTATTTATTAATAACGATTATTATTTTTAATATACCAGTTAAAGATAAACGTTATGAAAATAAGAAGGGTAATAAGTGTGTCTGAAGTCTGTTGTTGGTCTATTGATTTTTGTTGTCATCGAAATTATGATTATGTTTATATTTGTTAGTTCGTTATTTGAAAAATATGAAATTAAATACGATTGAAGATTTTTTTTATGAAATATTTTATAAGAGTTTTTATTAAGCAGTTAATTTGAGTAAATTTGCCTAAGTGACTGTTTAAAAGGATATGAAGAATTTTATAGGAAATGTCATAATATTATTGAAGAGAGAAGAATATGGAAAGGGACCACTGCGGTCATTTTCATTTGATTAATGTTATTTAATAATGGGTCAATTGAATAGAGCTAAAAATCAATTACTGAAATTAAAAACTTATATTGAAAAAGGAAATAAAAGTATTTTATATGGTTTATTTTATGTTAATTTAGTGATAGGATTTTTGGCGCGATAGTATGAATCCTTGGAATCATTGTTTTGAATTAGTAATTGTAGAAGAGATTAGATGATTTCAAGGGCATCAAGTAATAATAATTCTGAGAACACTTTAGATAAGTTATTAAATGAAATATTTGTTTTGATAAATTACATAAATTTATTTAAAATTTATTTAAAAATTAGTAATGTGTGCATTGTAAGCGTTCGCATTGCTGGTTTCTAAGTATTTGTGTTCTTCAATCTTCATCCTTACATTATATTTTGATATAAATTATTAAGTAATTAAGGTTGGCCAAGGCATTTTTAATAATGTGCCACACGATGACACAATTAACTTTTACAATTGAAATATAGAATCTGGAGTAAGAATGGCACCCAACATAAATACAAAACGACTTTTATAATTTATAAAAATCCCCTGCACACCAAAAAAGTGCACAATTGAGTCATGGCCCATAAAACAAAATTAATTGAGCTCGCCAAGACCAAAAATATTCCACATCATGGCATTTAAGGATATTAAAGCAAAGGTCTAAAAGAGATATATCGGAAACCAAGAAGTTTCAATTATGGCACATTTGAAAATACTCCATCTTTGCGTATGAAAAGGGCTAAAAGAATGAAAAGTACCCGAACAGTCTCAATGTAAGATTTTTGTAAATAGTAGGTTTCTCTATCAGATAGCTCCTCCAAATGTCTTTTACCGCAAATCTCTAATACATCTGAAAGAGCTTCATCTTTTATATAAGTCAGTCAGAGTGAGTGGAAGTGTATATTAGGCATATTTTTAAAATAAAAATATAACTGTAAATCCCCTTAAATTATTTATGAACTGATAGAAGAATAAACAATCTAGTTTAAAGTTAAAGAGTAAATTAAAAAAGCAAATTAAAAACGTAAATACTTTTTAGCACAATTTACAGCTCTTTTCTTTTAACTGTACACCCAACATAATGTGATGCACTAATGCATTCTTATTTGATATTTTATTTGTTTTCATTCTTTAATATATCCTGAATCCAGATGATAAATTAACTGGGAGTTAATGCAATCACGTGTGCAGTGTTCTTTTATATTGTAATAAAAAATTTACATTAAAAAAAACAACAACAACATCGATTGGTAGGGTGCACATATTAAAAGAGAGCAGTTAGCACAGAGTTCCAATAAAAAAGAGACATCACCTTTGAAAAAAGAAAATCATAAAAATTTTCAGAAGAGCATGAAAGGAAAATAAAGAAAGAGAGATATTATTTCGAGAATCGTTAATTTTATAATTTGTGATCACTTTTTTTACTCAATATCGTATATAAATTCGACTCTCGATCCATTGTTTTGCATAAATTTCTTCGTACATTGAAAATTACAATTAACTAAGTACAGTAAAATGATACTACAAAACAAATATTTAACGCTTTCAAACTCTCAAACAAAGGAAAGTCATCTTTCAAACATATTGAAGTTTTATTTTTTTTTGTTTTTCTAATGTCATTTAGTTTTTTTCCTGAATTTGACTTTTAGTTTCTTTATATATTGTTTTTATTTTTTTTTATTTTTAAAATATGTAACATTTCTTTATTTTGCTTAATTGTTTCTTGTTGACTTGTTTGCCGACCTTAAAATTATTGGTTCGTTTCACTGTTGTGAAGATGGAGTAAAGAAAATAAAAAACGAATTGAAAACAAAGTGGTATATAGTATTTGTATATGGTTCTTTAGTTTTAATTCAATCAAGTTGGGTTGAGAAGCATTGTCGTTTTAGTTATTCGTTTCGAATATGTGGTTATGGCCAGCATTAAGGGAATCATTGTAAAATTTCCAACAGACAGAACATTCGAAATGATCCCACTATAGGTAAACGATGATCTGAGGAATATACGAGGTAGGTACTGTTTTAAAACTTGAAATTCATTTTTTTCCCTTAGGATAGATAACTTTTGATTATATAATTAAATAATATTTAAAATATAACTGTAAATCCTCAAAAGAAACCTTTCTAAGAATATTAATTTGTAAAAAAGTACTATTCAAAAAATTTAAGTTGGGTTTTCTGCGGGATTTTGATAGCTTTTCAACTATTTAATGAGAATTTTTAAAATATAACGGTAAATGCTTAGATTTAATTATTTGAAAATTAAATATATACATTTGTACTAGATAATAATTTTAAGTTGGATTTTCTTAATATTAAATAACTTCAAATTTATTTTACAATAATATTTAAAAAATAACGGTATTTCCACAGTTAAGGAATAATGTCAGTGATTATTGATTTATATGACTGTTATATTTCTTTTTCGAATAGAATAACTATTTCCGTTTGGAATTCTAGTTTTTGGTCAATTCATTTTTGTTTTAAGACTCAATTTCGTGATTTGAAGAACTGAAGATCACTTCCATTTCATATGTCAGAAAACGATAAACACATTGTGTTTTGCAAAATACCATACACATTGTAATTAATAAAGAACTTTAATGATAATCCCTCCACTAAAAGAGGTCATCTATCGCCTTATAGTATTCCAGAACAAACTATACATAATATTTAATTTATTTATTTATATTTTATTTTCGTTATAAATTAGAAGTAGAAAATTAACTCTAATAAAAACTGACACTTTTTTTTTTTTTATGGCACTTGACTCTACAAAAATAAAACTGAGTGTTTGTTCTTTTCTTTTGTTTTTCTTTTTTTTTTAATTTTTGAATTTTTAATTTAGAATATAAAAATCTGGTTATCATGTCTGTGTTGAATATTTTATTGTTTAAATTTTAGAATATTACACAAAAAAAAAAAAAGTTCTAGTGCGAAGCTACTATTCTTTCATCACGAGTCACTGTGTATACACACAGAACAGTTTGTTTTAACCAAACACTATACAATAAATAAAAAAGATGTAAATGAGTTCTTAAGTAGTGGTTGATTTAATACACTCTATATTTATCCGGCCGGATTTTCTAAATAATAACACATAAAAAAAAATAAAAGAGCAGAGACCTGAAAGGTTACTTTAAAAAAAAAATTAACACTGTCTGTATTGTTCTTCGGATTCTAAATTTAGGGTTCTAAATGAATGCTCGATTAATAATCACTTGTCTTCAAAAGTTTTTTTTTTGTTTACTTTCGTACCAAATGGTCAAGATTGTATTAGGATTACAAATAGATTGAAGTGGTGTGAAAGAGATGGGTATAAAAAATTTAAATGGTATTTCAAGTGGTTTAATTTGTTTTCAATTATATTTATTATTTATTTTTTTTTTGTTTTTTTTTTTTTGTATTTTGTTTGTTTGTATGTTTGTTTGTTATTATTGATCTTAAAATGGGATCATGGTGAAAATGGGATCAGACATAATGTTTAGGCGGTTTTTTTTTTTTTTTATACCCGTATGACTATATAGTCAAAGGGTATAATAAATTTGCCATTACGTTTGGGACGCAGAGAAGGAAGGGGCGGGGGGGGGGGGGGTGTAGATATAGACTCAAGTGCATCGATCGCATCAGAATCGAAAAATAAATCGATTTAGCTATGTATGTCCGCCCGTCCGCCCGTTATCACGATAACTCAAAAAGTAAAGGAGCTAGGATTATGAAATTTTCGCGAATTCGTTTTTATGCAAAAACCGCAATCGCTATTTAAATCCAGCCATTTTGGTCCACGGGCTCGAGTATCTGCCATACAACTTCTTCTTTTATATGAGCTTTACACTAAACCTGATGAAGCTGGGTGTCTGAAATTTTGTCAAAAATAGTTTAGTATAATCGCCAAAGTTACTGCAAAATTTGGTTGGTCTACTGCAGAGGGTTCGAGTAGCTGCCATACAACTCCTTCTTTTATATGAGCTTTACACTACACCTGATGAAGCTGGGTGTCTGAAATTTTGCAAAACATAGTTTAGTGTAATGGCCAAAGTTACTGCAAAATTTGGTTGGTTTACTGCAGAGGGTTCGAGTAGCTGCCATACAACTCCTTCTTTTATATGAGCATTACTCTACACCTAATAAAGCTGAATGTTTGAAATTTTGCCAAAGGTAATTAACCGGATGATATAATCTATATGTTACGGTCATGCGTGTATCCCAGAGTTGACACAGTCTACTCTACTACACTCTTCCTCGTTTCATTATAGAAATTATAAATTTTTAGGATGAAGATTTTTAAAATAAACATATTTGAAATTATTATAAAGTGTTTTTTTGTGTTACATTACATTAGAAAATAAAAATTGATTTATTTGAAGCATGTTTTTTATTTATATTATTACAACAATGTATACTCGTATTATAGATTTATTTATGTTAATGAGTTACTAAATCATAAATTGATGTACATATATTTTATGTGTAAATATATGTGCATATATATATAAATTTATTAATTTTTGAATTATTAGGCTGCAAGGTCTATTATGGATCGATGAAATTTTTTAATAAAAATATATTTTATACATAAATATATTTAAAGTTTGTTTAGACTTTAGACAATAATATTGTGTTAATAAAAATAAAATTTCAATATGATCTTGAAATTGTTGTTAAAATTTTGTGCTTTTTTTTTGGGTTATATATGATGTTAAATTTATAGAGGTTATAATTTAATTTATGAGATAAAGAGCATGTTTTACATTGGTTTTATCAATATTTGGAAGGAAAAAGAAGATTTTATTAATAGGCAGGCAATTGAAAGTTAATTGGATAGTCTGTGCATTAAGTCTGTTGAAGATAATGGGACAGGGAAGTGATGTTGGGCATTGGAAAGTGTGTTTAAGATAGTTTATATGGTGTTTCATGGATGGTATAAGTGAAATATTTCATGAATATGGATGGATTGGAAAATCTTGTCGGATTTTTTTTGAATGGGCTTTAGTATTAATGTGATCGTCGATGGGTTTAGTATTATCGTGATCGTTGATGGCTTTAGTATTAATGTGATCGCCAATCTTCAAATTACTTTGCCATTTAATAAGTTAGTTTTGAGAATTTATTCTATAGTTTAGGTTCATTTCTCCATGCAATTTCACTTTAATATGAAGCTGTACCGAACTATTTGTAATCTATTTTAAATTTAATAATCCATCAATATAAATGTTTCCAAATCTCAAAGATTGTATCCTTTCCGCAGCAGTGTTCATTTAAAGCAGCTGAGTCACATAAATATACCGAAGCCATTTAATTAAACTAGTATTCTGAAATAGAGCAATTCCTAAAGCCTCTGAATTATAGAACACATTACTATTATATGAGATTCTCAGTTGTTAAAACTTACAAATATTCAAAAAAAGGATTCAACTTATTTCTTAAAATTTTCCATATTCAAACCTGAATTGAAATAAAACATTAAGGAGAAATTACTATATCCATCCCATCTTCTTAACCATATAATAGAAGTATTTTGTGTGTTTAGCTTCAATATTCGCACTGTGGAGAGGTTTATCCCACTTTTATCTTTTAAGGTTTCCAATTCTTTTAGAAAAACAAAGTTTCATTGCTGATAACTTCATTTCTTCGACCTTTTAATTGGTTTCTCCAATATTTTTAATTAATTTTTAATAATCTATTACCTTAGATTTATTCGTAATCATTGTCTTTCCTCTGTATTTTGCTCAGTTTAAAAAATATATGATTAGCAATTTAATACAGGCCAGGACAATGAAAGTGCCTCAAACCGTTAGACGGCTCATAAAATAAAAAATAAATTATTTTATCTAATTTAACCCTTTAATGACTTAATTTATTTTACACATTGACCCCACTAAGGGTTCAGTTTCTTTTATCACGTTCAAATCCCAATAGTCGCTTTAAAAGCCACTTATAACGTTTTTGTTTTTTTTTTCTGGATGTGGGATCCCTGATGGATTGAAATTCTTCCAATAACGGAAATATTTAATTTATATCCAATTTATTTTAATAACACGTAATATTTGCTGTGAATATTTTGTATATAATACACTATATACACTTAAAAATTCCAATTATTCGCGTTCTTTTCTCCCATTACCCTTTCATTTTATTTGGCCATGGATTAAAAAATCGTACAAAACAGGAAGAATTAAGTTTAGTTTATTTTTTTTAATGTTATTTCAATGGTTCTAATATGGATAAAAGAACAGGAACTTTATGTTGAAAAGGTACATGTGTACAAATATACCAAATGAAGTTATAAAGGAAGTATACAATGTTGTTAACCTGTATATTTATAATTAAGTTTTTTTTTTTAAATAAAAGGAAATAAATGGGTTTTATTTTTGTTGTTGTTGTAGTTGTTGTTTGTTGCCAATTTTAAATGGGTTTTAATTCTGTTTTACATGATAGGGTTATTAAAAACATGATTTTATAAAAAAAAAACAGAAATATATGTGTATAAAATGTAAAATTAGGTTACTGGATGCATTTTGTAAAATTAAACGAAGTTTCATGTTTATGGATTATAAATACGATTTTAGTTAGTTTTGCCATTTTTTTGTATGGTAAATGCTGTAAATGTGTGGTAATTTAATCAATATTTTATATAGTTTTTAAATGATAGAGTAAAGTATACCTTTATATAATTATAATGGATGGTTTTGGGTTGATAATACTGCAGTGCTAGTATAAATATAAGCCAGATTTTAGTGGCTTTTAAAAAAAAATTAAAAATTGAGTAAAAGTAACTTGACAATTAGGTTGATTAGTTCGGAGAGGACTTGTGAAATATTTTTTTAAGGGCTTTAATATTGAATTTTTTTTTGAAATTTTATTATAAAAGAATTTTAAGAATAGTTTTTTTTTTAATAATATATAATATAAGAGAAATACATACGTATATATTTTTGTATTCAAAACTGTTATTAAATATGGACTTACCTGAAAAGAAAAATTGGAAAAAATGCTAATTAGTTAATTAATAGTTAAATAAGTAAAAAATTTTAAAATTGTAATTGTAAGTTTTTAATTTTAATAAATATTTAAGTTAAAGTTTTAATTTTTGTAAGATAATATTGATTCTATTGATATAAGATAACTTTGGATTTATTTTACAATAATTTTTAAAATATAACGGTATATCCTGAGATTTGCTTTACTTAAGATAAACTAGATAAAGTTGTTTTAAAATATAATAAAAATTTGTGATTATTGGTTATTTGACTATTACAGACCCTAGATCGAATATTATAGTTATTAAATCAACTTGTATTACTTAAAAAAGCTCACTAATCTGGCTTTAGTCTATTAGTTAACTAATGGCGATTCATGATAGAAAGCTATTAAATCTAACGGTTAAGAGCCATCATTTTTCCTTTCTAAGAAATAATTTTAAATTTGTATGTTAAATAATTACAGAAATTCATAAATATTTTCAGATTAATGCACTCATTTAGCGATGGGATATTTTAATATAGTTAAAAATTGGAGCGATTCGTCAATTCCATAGTCGTAAAGTTGGATCACTTATCTTGTTTTATAGATATCTTGTAGAGTTTAACACCAGTTATAAAAAAAATAAAACAACTAATGCCTCCACTAAAAAATATTCCAACGAGGAACAAGGAGGGCTACAAATGCTCATCCCTGCAGAGCTTAACTAACGAGATGATGCTTATAAATTCGGTTGTCATGCGTTCATCGAGCGCAAAACCATTTCCCAACAAATTTATTCTCTAAAGTTGGTTGGTAATATTAACACCTTTCTTCTAAATATACCACTAATTTTTTCTCATCCCTCATTCCCCATTCCCAAAAATCCTTTCCAATCCCTATCCTCTCGAAACCAAGCAGTGCATTTGTATCACAGGTTCAATCTTAAAGTTTGGTTAAACAAGGGTTTTGGTTTTGGTGTATTAAAGTTGTACACAATACATAGGATTTACGTTCAGCTCCAATAGCTATCGAAACAATTCCGTAGATCAGAATCTACACAAGCAAAACAGTTCTAAGTACCCTAAATTTTATTTTCCTCCGTTGAATTCTCATGATTTAAAAGTCTTTAGACTTTTACTAGTTCTCCAACTTGAAAAGGTTTTTCATAGGATACTTAGGTAATCATTGAGACCAAAGCATACTTTCAGGATCTATTATCCAACGGTCCTCGTATAGTATTGGACCAAACTAATAAATTTCGCTATTAAACAATATTGCACAATTATTAATATCTAAAACCATTAAGATATTTCCTTTCTACTTTAAAAAATACTTCCCAGTTTTTGTAGAAACTAATTTGCCAAGTATTTTATTGACTTATTTGTGAAGATATCAATTTTCTTTAAAATTTCTTTAAATTATGAAATGGAATCAATTACTTTTACAAATTAAAAATATTATTTATACAAATTGCTTTAAATAATCAACTTAACACCTATACGTACTAATTTGTGGATCAAAATAAAATAATTAAAATTTTTATTTCAATTATTACTTGTTTTAACAAAGTTTGCGATCTTTTACAACGATTGGTATCTTGTTTTAACTAACAAACCCGTTATAACGGTTAAATTATTGTTATTAATAAATCAGTAAATAAGGATATTATCCTTTTTAATAATGAATACCAGTTAACTTGTTATTATGTATTTTGGTTTTTTTTTCTACATGATACAGGGTGTTTACAAAGTTATTTTATTAACAGGCAATTTTTTTCAAAATAAAGTTCTAACTTTTAGTAAAAATCAAAGTAGTGTCAATTGTCAAATTATATCGGCTTGACTTAAAGTGTGTTTAAGGAAATTGAGGGAACATATTAGGTTGGAGACGAATCTACAAAATTTCTTATTAAGCGATAGAAATTGTAGTTTTTACAACTTTCCTTCTGGGGCAAACTTATTAGATTAAAGAATATTCCATATTCTAAGAAGTTCTAAAAATAAATGAATTTCTAAAACCAGCTTGAAACCCTATGAATTTTCAAAATTTAGAAAAATTTGGGTCTCGCAGGCGTTGCGCTGGGATTTTTTTAACTGAACCATTACTGAATTTAGTTTAATAGATCAAGTTCCGGTGCCTACATGATATCTATAAAAGTGATATAATGCTCCAAAATTTTGACTTATGAGTGAGAAACCTTGACCATGGGATTATCAATTAATATCCTTAGATTTTAATTTTGGATTTTGTTAAGGTAGCTTATCAAAGTTTGGGGGGACTAGCCCATATTAATTAAATACAAGTAAGTTTGTTGAAAATACATTGTCACTACGAATCAGTTTATCAGAAGATTAAGCTGTTGTTAAACTTGAATAATATGACAGTTGGAGCCTCTAATAACGAATTCATGAATTTGTTAATAACATTGGACTTAAAAACCAATCAGTGGCTATATCTTTAATAAGGAAAAAATAAGTCGTGGGACTTATCGTAGAACTTTAAATGCCACTGCCCGTAGATATATTTAGATTCAACTTCTCCTACTCTTTATCGGAATACTGAGTCAACTCGTGGGTACCCACTACAACATAATTATTTATATATATACAAAAAAATATTAATATAATTACGTGTAATTTATAACATAAAACAAGGTGATAAAAATTACACGCCAAAAAAACGTTACAAAAAAAAACAAATTAAAGCAAAATATGTTAAAAAAAAATAAGAAATTATTATTATATTTTTTTTTTTAACAAAATTGTTTATGCAATAACGGTTAATTAACCACTTAAAATCACGACAACCAAAACAAAACGGTAAAATTGTGTATTGGTGTTGAAAAGGACTTTTTACAACAAAAAAGAAATGTAAAAAAAAAATTAAATGTTGTAATTAATTGAAAGTGAAGAAGTGTAGGTTTTAAATAGGAATTGAATTTCAGATTTTGCGATTGTTTGTTTTTTGTGTCGAAAAGTTGAAAATAAAAAACAGTTGACATTTCCATAATAAAGTAATTGTTAAAAATGTAATTGTCATGTTTTTTTTTTTTTTAAATAATTTAATAACAGTTAATTTATATGATGTTAATTGTATATAATTACTTGTTAGTTTTTAGCACATTTTCAAAAAATTTTGTAAAAATGTGCCTATATAGTTTCACTCTGTCCGTCCGTCCGTCTGTCTGTCTGTCCGTATGTTTACAAAAACTTTTACATCGTTTGAAATAGAAAAAAGAAATTTTAACCGCGAGTAGCTATTACAAAAAAAATAATTTCGTAGAAGAATTTTTTTCTGTAGCCCCACCTGTTACGGAGCTGCAGCCCCGTAAAGTTGGGAAAAGCCCTATATTTAAATTGTTATAACAAGAGTTCTATTAAGTGTATTTTCAATTTGAAAACGGCAAAAGATAGCTGGTTTTATAAACTTTATAAATTTTTAAAAGACAAATATTTAGGGTTGCCATACGGTACTAAAATTTACCATTATGCAAAACTCAATTTTTGCAAAATTTTTGGCCCTTCATATCTTCTAAACGGGCGAAGCTACAGTCTTGAAATTTTGGGAGTTGTTAAATCCTTAGAAATAAGTAGAAGTCGGTTAACAAAATTTTTTTCTCACGTCCCCTGTTTAGCAGCTATAAGGGCTCGAAAATTGAAATTTCGCTATTTTTAAACACCTGTAACTTGAATACCTGTTCAAATTTTTTTTTGTTAATATACAAAATTTGAAGGTCAAACATTATACTTTAACTTATGTTAAAAGATTTTTTTAAATTTGAAAGCGGTTCTTTATATTGAAGAAAGTGTCTCTCAGTTTTAACCAGTTTTGCTTAAATAGTAAAATTCTAAGTAAAATTACAAATTTTGGTATGATTTACAATTTAATTCCTTGAACCTAAAAAAGTTGTGGGAAGAAGAGTAGTGAGGATTATATCCTTGAGAAATTGGGCAAGCTCCCCATAGAGGAGCTATTAGGACTTAAAAATTAAAAAATTTACTGTTTCTACAAGTAGTAACTTATTCACCAACGTATATATTTCTTAAATTAAACGTTAACATTGAAGTTTCAACATTATATTCCGATAAAATACTCAGTATGAAACACTATATTATTTTGAAAATGTGCTTTTTTAAAAACCCTTGGTTTTTTTTCATCACTTGTTTTTTTTTGTAATTGATATGTAATCATTGGTAGGTGATGTTAATCAATTTGAAAGTCAATTGAAATCTTATATAAAATTTATATGCCAACAAGTATTTGAAAATATAAAGTACGTGGTGAGTAATCGTCCTTAAAAAGTTATTAGGTCATTTTAGGGCGAGAGTTCAATTTTCACTGAAGATGCAACTGCAGATGTAATTGAAGATACAACTGCATATGTAATTGAAGATGTAACTGAAGATGTAACGGTAGATGCTGTATAGATTAAATTTAGCTGAAGATGTGCCATTTAAAGACAAACTTTTTACATGGTAATCATATGAATATTCTACCTAACTATATGTACTTGTTTGTTGCTAAAGGGAAAAACAAAACGGCGTCTACACCCTAATTTTATTCCAAAGCTTAAATCATGATCTTGAATGGTTCTTCTAAAATAAATAATTATATTGATTACTTTTCGTTACTATTTTTAATTTTCTTATAAAAAAATCTTTTACAAGAACATAAGTGATTACTGATTAACGTAATTTTAATTAATGGATTGTGAATTTCTAGATCCGTTTAGAAAATTAATTTTAAATTATGTTTTCAAGAAAAAATTAAAATAAAAAAAATCTTAGATACTGCCACGGCCAACATTTCTACCACTTAGTGATTAAAAGTGATTACATTAATTTATTGGGAATTCTTATATTCACAATAGAAACATATTTTTTAATTTAAGTTTTGATATACAAAAGAAAATTCAATAAAACTTTGCTCATACATTTGTGATTCCACTTTTGCATTTTTTTTCCATAGAGTTTTCCATTGAAAATTTTCTTTCTAGAAATTCACAATAGCAAAAAATTTTTAATGTAATTATTGTTTTACAAAAGAAAATTCAATAAGACTCTTTAGAACTTTTGTGATATTATTTTTGCATTTTCTTTATTATTATTATAATATTCAAAATCTGATTCTATTAATTCATTGTGAATTTCAACGTTCACAATAGAAAATTATTTTAAATATAATTCATGTTTAACAAAAGAAAATGGTTTTTAGTACATTTGTAATCCTACTTCAGCAATTTTTATACATTTCTAGTGATCAAAAGGTGATTTTATTAATTTATTGTGAATTTCAACATTCACAATAGAAAATTTTTTTTTAATTCAATTTGCTTTAAAAAAAAAGGAAATACAATAAGAATTTTTATAGCACATCTGTGATTCAACCAGTTAAAATTAAATAATTATTTGAAATGAAATCCTTGACCCCCTATTGGAGGCACTTCAATTCAAAATCCATGATCATGGAAAAAAATATTTAATTTTTTAATAATATATCGTAAATTTTCTCATTTTACGATAATATTTTTAATATTTTTTTATCATTGCTATTTCTGTTCCACTACTGCTATTTCATTGCACTTTCTCATGATTAAGTACCATTAATACTTCAACCTATTGGCATTTTTTTTTTAAAGTAAAATAATGGCCGATAATGTACTGTATTTTTATATTTTATGGTACTCTATCGATATTAAATAAAAGTTAAAAAAAAAAAAATAAAATTTAAGCATTTTCTGATTGATTGACTGATATACACCACCATAAAAACATTTATTTTCAATCTGATCAGTATAAAATTGCTGAGTATATAAAGTAATTGTTTACCGTTATTTCTTTCGCAAAAAAAAAAAAATTTTTCATACAAATGGAAAATGTATATATATCTTATAGGATATTACTGTTATTATATGTTTTTATTCGGTCGAAAGGGTACTAAACTTGGAAATTTTTTTCATATTTTACACCTGAATCTGATAAATGCTGAGTTTAGTGTATATAACTATATCTATACTTTTTCATTCGGAATTGTGAGTAATGTATGAGTATCTGTGTACATTTATAAGGAAGAGGAGGTGGATATATTGATTGATAGGTGCTTTGTATTGTTATAGTACATTGTGAATTGTGCAAAAAAAATAAATTGGATATAAAATATGGTAACTGGTATTTAACTTGTTTTTTTTTTTTTAATACAAGATATTGAGGAACTATATTTTTTTTTAAATCTAAAGATACTTATTAAAGAGTTACTTATTAAAAATTTACCATGTATCTGAAGATACATTTATATTCTTTGAAAAAACCTTGAATGACCTTCTTTGAATTTTTTTCAAAAAAGTTGTGTGTATTAATACGGTATTGTACACCTTAAGGGGAATATTTACACCTTTATGAATTTTATATATATTTATGGATTATAAATTATGATACTATATTGTATATATGTATGTAATACTGTTTTGCAGACATAGTTTTTCAAAAATTAAATTTTAAAAGTAACGAGTAATTTCTTTTTCCATTATAAAGATGGTTGATTATATAGTTTTTTTTTAGAAATACTCAAGATTGTGAAAAAATTTCAATTTAATATTTTCAATAAGTAAAATAGATCAATCATTATAATTTTAAAATTGCTTTTCAATTTAAAAAACTATATTGCTTGCAATGGCCTATCATTTTTTATAATCATGGCTTGTTAAGTATATGACTGTGATGATTGATTAAATATATAAGAGATTTTACTGATTGAATACTTAGTAGTAATTCATTATAGGCTTTGGTGTTAGATTGTGTTGCAAAAAGTGTTAATGTATATCTGTATCTCTGGAGTCTTGAACAGAATTAATTTAAAATATTAAATTAATTCTAGTTATATGGTATTTTGTTGCATAGATTTTAAAGAAAAATAAGAAAAACTTGAATTTTTAATAATAAATTTCATGCTGCGTGGTAATGAAAACTAGATTTTTTTTTTCAAAATTCAAGAAACATGTATATTGGGTGGATAGAATTCATTAGAAAAAGAGTTATGATTGAATATGGGATGATTTGTTTTTCTATATATGAAAAAATTTAATAACATTTTATGGTAAGCTGCAGGAGAAGAACTTATACATTGTATACTTGCTAGTACAGACCCATACTAAATTATGTCGATTTTTAAAATTTCGATTCACAAATCTCGATTCAAAAGCGTCGACGCCAAATTAATCAACTTGCAAAATATATAGTGATTCTTAAATTGTCGATTCTAAAATGGCGACAAGAAAACAATGTCGATTTTCAAAATGTCGTCTTTAACTCTTAAATCCATCTTGATTTATGTATGAATATTCTGGAAAAAATGCAAATAATCCTGATTTCGTAGCCATATCTAAAATCGCTGCTAGTTATTTTTATTGAATAGACGTTTTAAGCAGGGTAACCCCTTTGCTAAACAAATTATTAAATCTCAGATTTTGAAACCAACTCTAAAATCAATCCTAATTCACTTAATATATGTTTTGTAAAAACTTATAACTTTGTCGATTTTGTAAGAGTTGACCTTTTCTCATTCAATATTTTGGAAATGCGGCATTTAGTACAATCAATATTTTTAGAAAAAAGGCGAGATTTTGTCAATCTGCTTAATGGAAGTCTACATAAGATAAGAATCCAATTTGTTTTAATACAGAAACAAATGCACCCAAATACCAGATTTGGATCATATATTCATTTGATTAATAATTGAATATCTTAATATTAATTGAGAACATATTAATCCGGGTTCCTCAATCTCTAGAATCCATAATTATTTATATAGGGGGACTATATTTGAATATATTTTCCCATAATCTCAAACTTATTTCATTCAAACTTAGTAAAATATATATTCAATTCAATTGAATCAATTAGGTACGTTTTTCTTATAAACTACAGATTCTTTAGATTGAACTCTTTTGTTAACAATTCAAAAAACAAAATTTTTCAATTAATCGGTTTCTAGGTCAAAATTAAATGGAAATTAAATGTTTTCAACATATATTCTTTTAAATTAAAAAAAAATTTTACTCATTTTATATGTTTAAAATGAAACCTAACTGATAATGGTTTTTAGAAGCAATTTCTTCCAATGCATGTCTTCCAATTTCAACATTTTATTCACATTAATAGGAATTTTTCATTTTCGTAATAATTATAAAAAAAAAACGCAAAATAGCATTGAAAGAAAAATGAAGAAGAACAGGTGGTATAGCAATGCTGCAGCAGCATATTTTCAAGGTACATTCAAGGTTTATGTTTTTTTTTTTGCTATTTTCCTTAAATGTCTATTCAGCAGCAATTACCAAGGTTCTTTTCTTCTCTTGACTCTTTATAAAGTCAATGTCGCCGTCTAAGTTGTAATTTGATGAAATGGTGTGTATATATGTGCTGTGGATTTTCTAACGAGGTGGAATAAATAATTAAAAATGAAAAATAAAATGAAATGGAAAAACATTTAAGTGGAATTAGGTAAAACTTACGTAAACCGACTGGATAAAAATTACGAGTTTTCCTATTAAAGGAAATGTAAAATAAAAAAATAAAAAAAATAACAATTAATCTAAAGAAAATGGAAAATAGGGAAAAATTGTAATGAAAGAACATAAAAACAAAATTTAATGACCAGATTTGAACTATAATGAAATAAAAGATGTGTATGTAATCAGTAATGACTTTTAAATGTTCGTTTAGGTGAAGAGGTCATGTGTACATTTAAGGTTAAAGTCGTTAGTTAATTATTTATTAGCATCATTAATTATAGTGTATTGTTGATGTAACGATGAGCAGGAGAAAATTATTAAATTGCAATAGGAATTTTTTTTGAAGAGCAATTAAATGGCACTTATTTTGTAAATAATTTAAAATCTCCGATAATTTACGATTAAGAACTGTTAGCTCATGTTTTTGAAAAAAGATATGTCGGGGCATTGAATACCGTCTTCATTTAATTTTGCAAAAAATTTTTAATTTGTGGAAATATAAGACTGAACATTTTTGGTTCGCGTAATTCAGGCTGGTGGTGTTGGCATTGAACAATATTAAATACATAAACATACGTCTGAAATTGAGTCGAAGCATAGTCTCCGCAATTTGATTAGGTTTCAATTCAATATTAATTAATTGATTATAACTCCAAAATACAACTATTATATAAAACTCTAAATAAAGGCAACTCTTATGTTAAGCTTCAAGCAATAAGCTAAAATTTTACTTTAAATTTTTTACTTTAAAGCTCTTAATCTATTGCTTGCCATGGCCTATAATTTTTTCTAACCATGGCTTATTTAAATAATATAACTCACAGATAGAAAACTACATTGCTTGTTAAATTTATAACTTAATGTCGGCAGTTGTAATGGATTGAAGTATTTTTATTCATAGCTGTAATCTTGGTTTTTTGTTAAAAACCGATTCGTGCTAATATAGACTTTCTATAATTTCTAGGGAAAAATTGCTTCGCGAATTCGTTTAAGCAAGTTTAAAAAATTTATTTAGAAATTCTTAAATCTTGGATTTCTTCTTTACATTTCCATAATAGAATAAGGAAATAATGAAGAATGTTGCAACATTGCAACTAGAACGCATAACATATCTGCAACAATTTAAAGTATCCCACATGTAATATAGAATTTTCTTTTCCATTTCAGTCAAATTTATATTCTTTAGCAACTTATTTTTATCAATATGCACGTGGTAATCTAGAATATACACTTTGAATTACTTCTCAATTTAACCCTTAGATACCAATGAAAATTTCAAAATCTACTGAAAAATTTAATTTTAAAACAGTACGGAGTAATGTTACAGAGGTGAGAAGAATCAAATCTCTGAACACAACGAACGTGTACAACTGATTTGTTACAGATTAAGACTAAGTGAGAGATTTTAAAATTCAAAATGTCTGAACTAGTCTGGAGCGTATTCAGCGACATTCCAAATCTTTAAAAATTGGAAGAACTATTTAATAAAAAAACTTTGAGAAAGTAGAACCAAAAGTTAACTGGCGCAGTTTGATTGCATCTGTTTCCCTCTAACATTTGAAAATTTAACACCTTCGTTAAAAAATAAAAAACTAGAGGTTAAAATTTTCAATAAAATATATTGTATTCCATTAAGGTGGAATATATCACCGCCATAATTATTTGTTTTTTACATTTTTCTAGTCAAGAAAAAAACTAATTTTCAAATAATAGAATGTGGTTTTTGTGTACACTTTTATTCTATGGCAGTTATATTCTATTTCTAAATAACAATTTTCTACAAGATATTACCCAATAAACCATTTTTAAATGAAAATCGTGTCTATTTCAATAATAGATGGTTTTCATGTACTTATAACTTTGCTATAGTGATTCCACAATAGAAAAACATTGGAAATAGAAATTAAAAAAGAAGAATAATATTCTAACCATATAAATTTTATTTTTTAGTGGCTCGTAAATGACTGGATTTAATTTAAGATTCCAAAAAGAGATGGGAGACAAAAAAAAAGAAACAAAGTACTGTGCATTTTCATTTAAAAAAATTCCAATTTCAAAAATGGAATTCTATTGCACTTCTTGTTTATATGTTATTTTATTTTATTTTTTTATTATTTCGCATTTTCTATTGTAATTTTTCATATTTTCTAATGCATTTTTGTTTTGGTTTTGATTGCAAAGATCTTTTTCTATTGTCTTAAAATAGAATATGAAGTTCTGCCATAAAATTTTATGATGGCATCTTCTTTGAAACAGAAAATTTTTTACTCACACTGTCAATTTCAAACACTAAAAAATGTTGAAGAATGATGGTGTCTTATTAAATGATAAGATGAAATAATTTTTAAAATTTTTTATTAACATTCTAACGGGTTTTCCCCATTTGACAGTAAATTCCAATTAACAGTATTCAACTCCTGGAGATTTGCAGTTAACAGTTTAAATATAGTTGAAGTATAAACAGTTAACAGTTACGTCTGTTGTTTATTGAGGTTTGCTCTCATTTCAGGTAAATGTTATCAGTGAAGAACTAACAGTTAACAGTTATCTAACAGTCTTGGATTGGAAATTATATTTAACAGTTTAAAAGTCATAACATTTTTTAAAATAAAGCAATAAAGTTAATTTTTTGCCAATAGAATTCGACTGAATCAGCTGTTAACAGCTTTTACCGTTAAATTGTTAGGAAACTACCTTTTAAATTTAGTTGGATATATTTAAATCCTTCTGCAATCATATTCTTGCATCGTAGAAACTTTAAAATTTTCTTCGTTAGAGCAACAGTTTGATAACTTAAAATAAAGCACAAATAACAGTACATTTTAGCTGTTAATGTCTACGATTAGTGGTTCTTTTGCAAACTTTAAATTTTGCTTAAGCTAAGCCAGATAACAGTTAACTATTAACAGTTCACTTACAAGCTTTGTATTTATTTTAGAACAACCACTTAAACAGTTATCCGTTTACATTTTTTATTTTAACCAATAACAGTTAACAGTTCAAAAAATCGATAAAGTAATTTTAACAGTAAGTAACAGTTTTTTTTTAATTGTAAAGTTTTTAAAAGCGTAGATGTGAAAGACTAAAACCAATGCATAATAATCGAAGAATACAATCTTTAAAATTTAAAAAATTAAAATAACCAGAGAATGACGGTTCTTTCAATCAATTTTAATGTTAAGAGAAGAACATAATAGAAAGAAGAAATCAATTTAACAGAACTTGAATTTAAAAGTTAATTTGTATTCTGGATTTCTTATTATATTTGTAAATGGTAATACAATGTTTCAAATATGGTAAAAATATTCACATTTCATTATACATACGGTGCTGGTGTTTTGGTTTCTTTTTTTCTTCGTAATTAAAAATGTTTCACTAATTGAAGTTGATCTGGTAATGAAGAAATAAATTAAAAAAATAATTATTTAATTAGAAATATTGGTTTCAGTTTTAATGGGTTTGTAAATTGTATAGCAGTTGTTGTTAATTGTATTCATTTCTTATTAGTAGTTATAATAAAGTGATAAAATTTGGTATTATTTGATAATAAACACCTTTCGACATATAGAAGATATTAAATATATTTTGTTCTAGGGAATTATTTATTATTGTAGTAGACTTGCCCAAGTTAAAAACTAGAGGTCTTTCTTGCCTGAGGAATTCAAAAGTTTGTAGAAAAAGTGTTATAAAAGTTATAAAAATGGAGGATTAAACCGGATATTTTACATGTGATAGAGCTCAGTTTCCAATCTTTGTCCCATGCATTAACTTGCTGTCTAATGTAGTGGAATTTACTTGGATCAATTGTAATTATGAGAATTTTATACGTTCTACAGTTTTCCAGTACCTCAGCATATTTGTAGACAAGCTTATTAGTCTAGCAGTGTAGAATGAAAGTGAAATGTAGGATGTTTTACATGTAAAAGAGTTCAGTGCTCTCTCACAGTCCCATGCATTAACTCAAAGTTCAGAGTAGTGGGATTTACTAGGATTAACTCTAATTATGAGAATAGTATTACAAAAAATTTATATTTCACCCAACTGCTTAAACGAAAATTGTAAAATCTTCAAATTTATTTATTTTTAAATCAACAATGATGTTCTCCAAAATCTGTCTCTTCAAATCTACCGCTTGAAGACATAACCATTATTCCATCTATTTAAAATTTTTTAAAATTACAATTCAACACTTTACATAAATCAACATTTAAATATTTTTTTGGTGAAAAACTTCCATTGATTTTTAATTAACTAAATATAAATAACAAAAAATTTTAAGTATATCCCACTTAACCGAAGAGTGAAGACGAAGAAGATGTAGGAGAATCAATAAATTTTAATGCTAATTTGTAACAAATGGCAACTAAAAACTAAATACAAAACCACTTTAATTTTATTATACTGTTCCCGCTTAATAATTCTTTTGTGACTTTTTAAAAATTAGCTGAAGAAAAAAATGAATAACATGAAATGTGCATCTACCCATGTCCCATAGCATTAAAAGTCATCAAAAAAATATACAAATTTATACATGCATATATTTTTACACGCTTACATTTTAAAAAGACTAATAATAAGATTGGGTATAAATTTGCATAATTAACATATACAGTATCAATAAAACTAATTTTAATTATTTTAATATATAATATGAATTCATCTAGCAGCTAATATTAGAATATATATAAGACGACGTGATCATTAGTTGCATTCAAATTAACTGACATCATTAAACATAACTAACAGCACTGCAGCACCAGTCAGAGCACCATCATTTGATTAGATACGATTACATAAATTTTTCAATTCATTTTAACAATTCTGGATTTGAAACGTGCTTTTTGAAACTGCGGTTGTTTTACAAGAGCAATAACAACAACAACAACAACAAATGCAGTAAACAAGATGCAACATCATTTAGTTGTCGTTGCTGTTGTTTTTTTATTCGTTGTCGTTGTCGTTCTTCAATCAAGTTTTCTATATCCAATGCATTAACATCGGTGGCGGAACCATTAAAAACACCTCTCATTTTCAATATTAAGATAAAGATAATTTGTCTTTTTTTTTTTTTTTTTTATTTCAGTCTTTTTATTAATTGCATATTTATTTTTTTATTGAATTCATGCATATTTAAAAATTTTGTAAGATACATATATTGCATTTGGGTGATGGGTTAGACGTCCCGAAGTCAAAAGCCAAATTGAGAGTAACTATAAGACGTCTTGGGGTTTCAAAAGATGATTGGGGCCCAATTGGGGCATTTGAAGCCCAATTAAAAAAAAACAGTGGTAAGGATAATATAGCACAATAGCGTACTGAAGGTCTTTGAACTGTTACCGAACAAAACACTTAAATTTAATTAAAAACTATTAATTTACCTATGGGTCAGCATTTACTTCAAAGTTCCCGAAAAGTTTTAACAAATCGGCTATAGTTCTAGATTACATAATCACTTAACTAGCGCAGGCATGTATTTCTATGATAAAATAATATTTGAACTTATTTATGTGGAAGTGAAAACTCCTGAGCTTTACGCAGAATTCAAAAGTAAATTAAGAACCACATTTAAAACCTATCGGGTGAAAAATATTTTATTTATGTGAAATGAAAATTTTTGAGCTTTACGGTAGAATTCAAAATTAAGTAACAATTCCATTCGGACTTATGTCCTCAACATTAAGACAAAAGTCCTATCAAACTTCTGACTAATTGGAGTGAGTCAAGAATCCTAATGGTAGTTTTGGCTATATGACTTTTGACCCTACACCTAAAATTTGTATCTTACATATAATTTGTATCTTAAAGATACAAATTTTTAATGATGTTAAAATATGTGATTATGAACATACAAGTGTACCCCGTTTTAAGCAAAAACTTATGAATTTTTGTTGATTAATTGATGAAACGATAAAGATCTTCCGAGAGAGTTGCCTGGTTTGTTTTTTTTTAGTTTTTTTTTTTTTTTGATTTTGACATATAACACTAGTACTGTTATATTAGATGACATTTGTAGCTAGGTATAACCTCTAGGTATATGTATATATATAAAATTTAATATTATGTGTGTGCTTTATTAATTTTAATAATCGATAATGATATACAGGTGTGAAAATAATTAATTATTAATAGGTACAAATAAATTATTTAAATAAAATAAAAAAAAAACAATTTTCAAAAGAAATATTAATAAATTATAATGCACAATGTAGGTGGAATATTTGGGTTAACATTAAAAAACAAATTTAAAAATAATGGTAATTAAATATGTGAATTTATGATTATTTTGTTGGGTAGTGATTAATTTTATTGGTTATTAATTATATTTAATTTATTGTATTTCAAAGGCATTGTAATATTTGAGAGTCATTTTTTAACCTTATCCCGTTCCTCAAGAAGCTCTTGGATTCTGCCGTAAAACTTTCACATACAATTAACATAATTTCAAACCTAATTTTATGGTATGATCTTGCGCCATCCGGTTCGATGATTATGGGATCTAAAGTTATAGCGGGTATATTAAAACTTTTTAGAAATTTTGAAGCTTAAGTAGTCAACAGGTTAATCTAATGGTATATTTCCAAGGATTTTGGAATTTAAGTGATCCACTGATTAAACAAATAAGTTATTAATTAATTGGGAGTCTTCTGTTCTATAAAACTCCTGTAATTTTCAGGAGGCTTAATGGTTTATAGACTAGCTAAAACGGAAAACTGTAGAGCCCAAACGATGATAGAGGCTGTTTTCTTCAAAACTTCAATCCTAAACTGGAATAGGGCTCCGAGCTGAAATTGAAAGAACACAATTTGATTACAAAATATTTGGAACTTTAATCACTTCAATCGGTTGCAGACATATTTAAAAAAAATCTCCTAAGAGTAAGAAATGAATTAAAATTTTTAGATACTGGAAAACTTAAAGAATCGATTCATAAAAAAATTTCTAGTTTATCAGACAAATCCACAGGGGTCACAAAGTAATTTCTTTGGCTTCTCCTAGCATTAAAGGGACATTAACAGAACTCCAATGTGCTAGTTGTTGATGAAGACTTCATTTGAACATTTCATTATCAAGTAGTTCGAACCTCGTTTCCTACTCAAATTTAGATCGAATACTAATTAAAAATTGTGGGTCTATATGTGAATTCGATATTTTAAATAGATATAACACAAAAGTTTTTAGTTGTGAATGATTTAATTTTATAAATTGAATATGTAAATTAATTAACCTACGAATCCCAACATTTTCCCAACAATTTTGAGTGTCAAATAACTCCCAAATTAACTCTCTAAGAATGAAATTTTTTCTTAAAAAGATAATGCAAATAAAGGAGGATGATACCAATAAAGTATTTAGTAATCAAAATAGGAAATTGGGTGGTTAGTTTTTTTTTTTTGAATCATCGTTGGAGGCATTCTTTACTTCAACAAACTTTTTCAGTGTTGATTCTTCCACAATTCTTAGTTCAACAAAAAAGATTTAGGAAATAAATAAATTAAACCATTTTATCAATACTCATCCCACCTACTTACCATACACTATTTTACATTTCATATTTAGATCAAAAAATAGACAAAATTGTTTCTTCCTGTACCAATAACCAAAAAAAAAAAAAAAGAGGGAAATAAAATTTATGAAGTTTATGAATAAATCGATCAAGATTTATCACAATAATTTTAAAATAGAATATAATAATTCTTAATAAATCCAATCTGATATAATATGTATAGAAGTATTTATTTATTTTATTAAAATTGAATTTATAATGAAATTCAACGTTTTTTTTTTTTAATAGCCTCATCTATTTTGTACTTATTACTTCATCTTCCTTCATCTTCTTCATTCAGATTACAACAACCAAAGCAACATTGTAAATATCAATTTAATATCTTTTTAAACTTTATATATAAAGTTATCGATTGATCGTTTTAAATTTTATTTTTTTAATTTTAAACAAACTATTTCTTTACTTTTTTTATTTTATTTTGCTTCTTCATCACTTGACAAATGCAACAACGAGATTTTGATGTCAAGAATAAAAGACAAAATATTCTAAAGATCCCATATACATTTTAATATATGTCACAAAATTGATAATGGCCTCCCAGGTTGCGATTCTTTAAATCATAATAATATAAATTGAATCAATTTTTGTTTTTTTGTACTTTAAATCAGAATAGCCATTATTAAAAGGTTTTTGTAATGGAAATTAAGATTGGGTGGTTAATAATAATTGTAATATGTTATAAATATCGACTGGAAAATTGGATTTGTTTTGGGAGTCGGCAATAAAGCATTTAAACTGAAAGCTGTCTAACCCAAACGGTGATAAAATCTGTTGTCTGGATATCCTCAAGTCGAAGTTAGAATAGGTCTCTAAGATGACGTTGAAGCATCAAATAAAGTGCCGACAATAGTGATGAAAACGCTGGATAAAAAATAGAATCAATTCAATCTAAGCCATGGGATAATATAAGCTGCAATATCATCGAATTTAATTTCTGGGTTAATCCCTATCTTCGGATAGGGGGCATTGGAGCAAAAGAATAAGAAGAAAGATTAATTAGTTCAGCATAGAATATTAGGCTTTTCAAATATTTCAAACAAATTGCAAAGACTTCAATGATATTGATATTCTCAGTTATAGAGGATTTACCGTTATTTTTTAAGAGAACATTTCTTTATAAATCCTCAAGAGTTTTTTTAAAAAATGTTTAACTACTTTATCAATCCAATCTCAAGAATGGTGCAATCTAAGATAGAATATCACGGGAAAATAGGTTCTGGGACGGTCAACCTCGGATAAGGAGGCAATGGTAAAAATAAAATAAGAAGGAAAAAGTCAATTATATCTAGCAAAAACTATATTAATCTTTAAATATTTCAAAAAAGTTTCAAAACTACTTGATACAATGCTATATTGATTTTTTGCAAATTATGCAGGATTTACCGTTATTTCTTTTAGTAACATAATGTGATCGATTTCTTGTTCAATTTTTTATAGTCTTTTAAAGCCAGTTTAAAGATTTTGTAATATATTTTGAACTGATCTAAAAGCAGAGTATTTTTGATTAAGGGGATCGTTTGTTATCAAAGCTTTTCGAATCTGAAGCCTTTGATTTGTTCACTTGATCATTAGGTTTTGGTATATAAATTTGGTGTTAATACTGTACAATACTGTTTGGTGTTAATAGATACAAACTATCAGAATTTTAATATATGAGAACGCAGCCAAAAAAACTTGTCATTAAATATTTAACAAATTAAAGCTTCCATCAAATTTCTTCCGATACCAAAATAATCATTGCCTTACAACATTTTTCATATTTAAAATTTAAATTGTATATTCTTCAACTTATATAAAAATTAAATTTTGTATTTTCTACTGTTTCATTTTTCTTTTTGTTTTCGAAATATTTTTTTTTGTCATCATTTATCGATGAACATCTTGTGGTTTCCCTTTTTCCGGTTTTTCTTTGAGTTTTGGTATCTTTTCTACTTGTGCGTGGATTTTGGTTCTTACCTTTACAGAACAAATCATTTAAAGTAACGTCTTGGAAATCATCCAACGGTGTGGCGTTTTAGTTTTATAATAATATTAAGATGAATGGAAGATTTTATGCAAAGCCCACACAACAAGCATCAGGTACCCTCAAAGTAAGTATGTGACATAATATTTTTTTTCTTTTATTCTTCTTCTTATGCATATTTAAAATTTTGACTGATGTCATTGTTGACATGAAAATTTATAAATAAAACAGAATTATAAAATCAAAGAATCTTAAAAATATACAAGAATAGGTTCAGCAGATCAATGGATTCAGAATTTTACTATCACAAAAAATGAATTGAATGACAGTCACTTATTTATTGAAAGTTTTCCGATTTATTGTGATTATGATGAACAGAATCATGACAGTTTTATTAAAATTAAAAAAAAAATAACTAAAAATGTTTTATTAATCGTTAAGGCTTATGTTATCACGTTATCACATAAAATTTAAATGTTATTTGGTTTTTGCTTTCAATAATTATTTTTATTATTTAACGAAAATATTCTAAAGATTTTTTAAGTAAAAAATGTTTGGAATTATAATTTAAATATGGATAAAACATAAATGAAGAAAACCTTTATGAAGTGGTCATTTTCTGGCCTACAGTAATACAAATTTATAATCGTGAGATTAAAAACGAAAATGTTTATGCTTTGATATTATTCCATTGAAAATGATCAGTCTGTTATGCAATTGGTGTTCTAAATTTAATATGCTAATTTAAAATTAAACATTTGTTGGAAGTTCTTTAAGTATAAGAGTCATTGCATCGATCTTAGTTTTATTACAATATTTGGGTTAAACTTGATATCTATAGAGGCATCATCCTAAAAAAGAAAAATTCCAGTCATTGGAACTATGAAATTTACCATAAATATCCGCCTATTGGAACCCATGCAAATTTTTCGAATTTTTCTAATAATTTACAGATGAAGTCATGAAATTAGAAGAAATCGAAAATTAGGAGCTGTATACGCAATTCCAACACTATATTGCCTACTCATGAGTCTAGTAGTGTTTGGAAAGAGGAAACACTACAAACATATTTCTAATTTGTTGTTCTTCCCAAATTTCAGAACAAATATAGTTCCCTGTCTTAAAAACCGTTTTCTCCCAATCCTGTGTAATTACCACTTGTCTCTTATCCTTTTGAAAAACAAAATGGAACTAAATGCCTACGTATGTATCGTCCATCTACCTTTGTTGTAATATGATCTTAGTGATTAATAACTTCAAACCTAAAGATATCATCAAATTTCTAGATGTTTTGCGAAAAATTACTTTTGTTATACAAGATTGTTTTGACGTAACACATTAAAAGAGCCTCGTTTCTATTGAACAGGTTGCGATTTGGGAACTCTATATCATCTGATATGTTTCCCAAATTTTGATGGATACAATATAATCAAGTTAAAGAATAACTTTAACATCTCTTCCTCTAATGATTCTTCTAATTTTTACTTTATATTCCACATTGTCCATTACTTTATCCAATCTCCTTCGTACAAATTAATACCCCTTTTTCAATTATAAAGCTGAATATTTGTACAAAAAGTCTGATTGATCTTAGAGTTAGATTTTAAGAGGAATTTGGTTTTAAATTTTAAAAACTAATGAAGCTATTATCCTCAATGATACACAATTCCCGATCCCCGTTCCTCAATCTACTTTGCTAAATCCTTGTTCCTAAAATCAATATTTACTCTTTATATTAAATGCCCAATCCTAAAATTTGGTTTTGAAAGGAGGTTGGATTTGGACTTAGCATTAAAACACTATCAAGAAGCTTGTAGCTGCCCTTGTAGCTGCCCTAGACAGTTTTACCCGCACCTTCGAAAAAATTTAATCATTAATTTTTTAATTTAATTAAAAAAATTCAAATATTCACCATCTGAACTATTTTGAGATAAATTAATAATTCAAAACTTTTTTAATAAAATAATTAAATAAAAATATTTCATCAAAATTATAATTTATTAAAATGGTAATTTTTTTTTATATTAAAATACTTTAAATTTAATTTTTAAATACTCATATGCCTTAGGTTCTGGTCTCCTAAAAAAAAACTAAAGGATAATAAAAATTCAAGGAAAAAAATTAAATAGGATTTATTCAGGATTTAATATTTTAATCTATAAATATCTTTTAAATCCTTTTTTTCTGTCCCTCTCTGTATCCTTTTTACTTTTCCTTGAATAAATCCCTTTTCCTTGTCTCTCCTTAGAAAATCTCTTTAATTATGGAAAAAACTGTGTGTGTGTTCAAATAAATTTTTAATTTATTTTTTCCTGAGGAATGTAAAATATACCTAAGGGAAACCTATTAACTGAAGCTATTGTTTAGCGGTAAGATAAAAAAAAAGTTTTTTTTGTCTTCAATTAGAAGAAAAACTTTTTTTTTTCTTGCTATTAATTTTGCAAATTTTTTTTTTATTTTGTTCGGAAAAACTTTTCTTAGGAATATTAGAAATATTTTTAGAAATAGGCTGCTTTTGTTCTTCGGTTTAGATTGAAATGTAGGTGCAAAGTTATTTTGCGATAGAAAGTACTTGTACATAATGGAAGCTTGTATACAATGATTGTATTGCTTAATTTAAACCCTGGCATCTGGTAATTTTTATAGATTATGTGCTTCATTGAATCTCCAGAGTATATATCTATATTTTTTTGGAGCATCGAGTAATAGCTAACGGATTAGAATTTAATTTTTAAGTTGACCTAAACGTCTTAGGACTTCTATTATACTATTACACGGACCTTCTAGGGAATTTCTATTCTATACACTATATTCTGTACAGTGGCTTATATTGAAGTACTTATATTTGGGTAAATTTGTATTCAATCCTAGGATCTGCTCATCTATGCAGTTATTGTGTTTTGTAGGGTGCACGGAATACTTTTGATTATTTCTGTCAGGCATCGTAAAATCTCTAACTGATTTGAAAATATGGATTCACTTTTTTTGTATGGTTCCATTAGAAAGATCTTTTTCTTTAAATGTTTTAGTAATCCTCTCATACTGTTACGCAGACCCCCTAGGGGCCGTCTATTATGTACACTATATTCTAAATAGTGGCTTAAGCTGATGTCTTTTATTTAAGGAAATATATGCAGAAGGAAAGATGTTGGATCGTTTTTTGCCTAATTCCAATCTTAGGTTCTGATCATCTGTGTAGTTTATGAGTTTTATATATAGGATATTCGTAATAAATTCTCATATTTTTGTGGCGGATTTAGCTAAGTCATAAATTTATCAGAAATTTGCCTAAGCTATTTACGTTGTATAATGGCTTGTGTATTTTTAGTGCAATAATGCAAGATAAATTTTACAATTTAAAATTTATTTTATAATCATTTCAATTATTGCAATACTTCAGAAAAGTAGTTGAGGAATTTTATTTTTTTTTATACTTTTCTATTTTTTTTTTATTAAAATGGAAATGAAAAGTTTTCAATTAATGTTTTTATTTGAATGGAAGTAAAACTTTTTACTATTAAAAGTATACCTTATGTCCGGCTTTTTAATGAAAATATACTTTTAAAAGTAAAAAACTTTGTAATATTACTTTTACTATTGAAATATTTTGTCATTTATGTAAAGTAAAGTTTTAAGTTTAATAACTTATTTTAAAATAAAATGTATAAAACTTTATTAAGAATAACTTTTTGAAATTTCTAACGTTTTAAAGTTACTACTACTCATTGATTAAAAATATAAAAGAAGTAGTTGGAAATTAAATTTAGTGATATCACATGTTTGCAACTTAATAGATTCGACTAATTGCTAGTAAGTTAAGTTATACTTTGATTTGATCTCAGAAGTATAAGGAGTACAGGGAGAGGAGCTACGAACTAACTCCAAGTTAAATTTAAATTATCTCGAATATCTTTTGGGTCTTACCAAATTATGAACTAACCTCTAAATTCCAAAAATGGGTTGATCCTTATTCAAAAAAAATTAATCCCAAAAAAAAAAATTAGCTAATCCCTAAGTTATAATTTAGAAAAACTATTGGTTATGTTCATTTTAGGCGATAAGTTCATATTTGGGCATTAGTTCTAAGCACCATAGGAAGTTCATACTTTAATTAAACTTCCTCTTGTAATTTGTCAAAAAGCTTGATCTTTTACTTGGTACAGTATTATTGCGTAAGTTGCATTGTTCCGAAAAGTTTTCATATTGAAACTTTATAATTTCTTTCCTATACTATATTAAGAAGTTTGTCTAAGCCTATTTTCACCTATGAACTTTAAATATTGCAGCTTAATTTATAAAATCTATATTTATCAAAAGGGTCTTTACTTTATTAATAATAAACATTATTTATAACTGTACATATTAATTTGAAAAATTTTCAAAAATTAAACCCTTGAATAATTAAAAAACATTTTACTGAACTTAAATATTGCCTTTGCCTTGCTTTTAAAATTCAATACTGAAAATTAATACAAAATTCATTTTAAAAATCTAAATAAACAAAAATTTGCATACTTTCAGGCGACAATTTTTGTGCTCCATATTAGACTATTTATATTTTACTTTAATTTTAATTGCATACATTTAGGATGAAATTTTTTTTTTAATGCACGAATTGAAATTTACAAAAGTTTTAATTAAAAATAAAATATTAAGGTGGCTAGTTAGAAGTAGGGATATATAATTATAATTTTATACACGATTACCATATAAAGGACATTTATTTTAATAAATAACAGAGTTGAGTACAGTTATTATTTAAAGGACACTCCTTTAATGAAATATTATTATTTTTTAAAAGTGCAATAAACTTAAATACCCTGATTTTGACCAATATTTTTAGGTTATAAAAATTATATTAAAAAAAAAAAAATTCCTTTTCATTATTAACATTTGAATGATAATACAAGTCTAATTCACTTCATTTAAATGACATTTTTTTGTTGTTGTATTTGTATCAAGGATTTTGTCCTACAAAAAAAAATGTATTAATCATTTAAGAATCTTATTATATAAAATCTAGTTTAAAATATGGTTATTATCTCAAAAAATAATTCATAAAATGTAAATAGGTACTCAACATAAATTTGTGGGGTTTTGTTATGCAATTTTCTGAGGGCTTTTAATTTTTTTTTTTAAATGCCATAAGGATTTTTATTTGTTTCTGTTTTAAAAGAAATGCAAAATTTAGTGAATTGATAGAAAATCATGTTAACTGTAAATCCTTTACAGTTTATCTTACAGTTTAACTCCTTTTTAGTAATATTTTCTTTTATATTTTGTAATATGTGGGTGTAGATGTTCTATTGTTTTAAAGAAAAACTCAATTTTTCTTTTTAATATTTTTTGTAAGAGAAATTTCAATGTGTTCTGTCTATGTTTTATTACAGTTTCCAATAGAAAGAGATAGACGTATGTTTTTATTTTTTCCCTTTTTGTTGTCCAAGTTGTTTTTTTTTAGTAAATTTTTACTTTTATAAATAAATGAATAGTCATTAAGAGTCTTCAGTCCAAGCGGAAAGGATTGGGAGGGAGGGGAAAAGTGTGCGGATAAAACAAAATAAAATATTAAAGTAGGTTATCAAAAGTTGAATCATTTGTTAAAGTTAGTGAAAAAGTACTTTTGTAATTTTTATATGGGTTTTTAGAGTATAAAGTATTAAAAATAAATAATGTTGCCTTTTTGTTTTAATTTTAAATTAATGAACTGCTTTAAAAGTGTATAAAATGTAAAAAATTTTTATATTTTTTTAGTAAAAAGTGACTTGGATACACGTGTAGGAATTGAAGTATAATTCTTGGGATTTAAATAGTATTTATAAAATATTGCAAAGTATTCATTTAATTGTATTTACATTAAAGGTTGTTTTGTGATTAAAGACGTCATAGTCTAGAACCGACACTTGATCTATTGAACTAATTATTAATGCCTCCTTTAAAATAATCTAACTCAATTTTGATCTCACAGCCCTAAATTACAGATCCCACTTCCGTGAAGAGACATTTATTCTTTTCAACTTATCACTAATGCCTTTTTTTAAACAATTCCAACACAACTGTTTGTATGTAGCGAATAGACTCCTAAACTGCCCAGCCGATTTTCATAAAAATTTGTGTATGTATAGGGGTTTTTGGGTACGGAAACGGAAAGAAATCGTGGCCCAAAAATTTTACTCTAACGGACCGACAAGTTGGGGCTGTTTTGCAAGTACTTAAACTTCTTTGTTCTAAAATGAAAACGGTTTGACCGATTGACTTCAAATTTTGTATACGTGATGCTCTTTGAGAATTGAGTAGACACTATTAACAGTTTTGGAATTTATTAACCCATGTCGGGCCGACGTGTGGTCAAAAAAAATTTTGGGTCCAAATGTTGTCCGATTTTACGAAATTCTGCTTTGGTTTAAAAGAAAGCCCCAAAAAAATTTTTGTTGAGTTCCATTAACCCATTGCTGCCCAACAGCTTTTTATAGGTTTTTTCAATACTTTACTCTAAATTCGAAACGGTTTGACCAATTGACTTCAAATTTTGTATACGTGATGCTCCTTGAGAATTGAGTTGACACTATTAACAGTTTTGGAATTTATTATCCCATGTTGGGCCGACGGGATGTCAAAAAAAATTTTGGGTCCGAATTTTGTCCGATTTTATGAAGTTCTGCTTTGGCTAAAAAGCAAGCCCCACAAAAAAATTTTATTGACTTGCATTAACCCATTGGGGCCAACAGCTTTTTATTGGTTTTTTCAATACTTAACTCTAAATTAAAAACGGTTTGACCGATTTTCTTTAAATTTTGTATACGTGCTCCCCTGTGAGAATTGAGTTGACACTATTAACAGATTTGGAATTTGTTAACCCATGTCGGCCCGACGGTTGGTCAAAATAATTTTGGAAGCTAATATTGTCAAAATTTGCGAAGTACTGCTTTGGCTAAAAAGAAAGCCTCAAAAAAATGTTATTGAGTGATTTGGAAGCAAATTACGTCCAATTTTGCGCAATACTGCTTTGCCCAAAGAGAAAGTGTAGTTCCGTTAACTCAGTGGGGCACAGTGGCTTTTAATAGATTTTTGCGTTACTTAACTCTAAATTAGAAACGATTTGACCGGTTTACCTCAAATTTTATATGTGTTAAGCAACTTGAAAATGGAGTTGAGTCTGTTAACAGTCGGTCCTGCGATTTTTCAAAAAAATTTTTTTGGAAGTAAATTACGTAAAAATTTGGAAAGTAGTTCGTACTGCTTTGAATTACAGAAAGTTTCAAAAATTACTAGAATAATCCTAGAAAAATGGTTTTAAAAAGATTGCTTTCACACATTTTAAAATTTACATGTGTAAACCGTGTGTAAGTTTTGTGTTAACTTTTTGCAGTAACATCAAATTCAATTAAACCTCCATTGAGAGGCGCAGCAACGCGCACCGGGTATTAGCTAGTTAAACATAAATATAACTCATTTATCATGTATAGGCTTGATAGTTGCCTAAATAAAATTACATTAGTGGAAAATCTTAAGCTTCCTCAGATTTCTATACAATATAAGATATTATTCCAAAATTTTTTTCAGACATGGAGCCATTAAGTGCCATGGCAAAGAATGACCAGGTAATCTCTGTTTCCCTTTTTAAAAATTGAAGTGCTATTATGTTACAAATTATAAATTATATTTTTTTATTATATATGATTTGACTAGGGTTTGATCCCGAAACCCTTTGTTTGAAAGACCGACGTCCTAACCACTACGACATCGGTTGGATCAAAGCTAAATTAACAGTTTTTAAAAAATAATTAAAATTGTTTTAAATTAAAATGTAAAATTTAATTAAAATAAACTTACATTTGTTGATAATTGACTGGATAAGCTCATAACTTGATCTCTAGCTTCATGTAATTCACGTTTTAAACGTCTGACTTCATTTGCCTGACGTTCTTCAGCTGAACCATATAAGGAACTACCACCGGACAGTAATGATGCAGAACTACCATGAACTGAAAATACAAAACATATATAAAATAATATTTTTTTATATAAATTTATTTAAAATTTTATTTAATACAAAGCAAACATTCATTATATTCACCTTCATCATTTTTCTTTGGATATGTTAAACGATGACATGATGTCATACCACCTAAACCACCATTACTAGTACCATTACTTGATTGCATTGTACTATTACCATTAACACCACCAGTAATCGGATGAGATTGTGATGTTGGTGATAATGGTCCACCACTATTAAAACCACTCCGGGTATGTGGTGGTGTTGGTGATGTTGGTTGACTCCATGGTATGATGCCAACAACACTACCACCTGGTCCAGTGCCTGGTGGCATACCACCATTTTGACCATGTAAACTACCAACTGGTAAACAATAATATGGTTCCAATTCAACATCTGATCCACGACTTAACATTGATGGATACATTTTTTCTGATTTTGTTGATCTGTATATATGTATTCGGAAATAAAAATTCCGGAAACGGATATAAAAAGGATATAAAAAACAAAAATTAGTTTAAATAAATTGGAATTTTAAAATTTCTTTTGTATATCTACTAGTACAAGTACAACACTAATTGAATAATAGTTTTTTTTTTTTAAACTTGATTAGAAAATTGCAATTGCATTTTTATACTAGATACTACATAGATATTTTTATATGTGTTTTATATTAAATTTTTAACAAAATGGCGGCAATTAAAATAGAAAACTCAACTTAAAAAAAGACAATTTAAAAGAAAACTAAAAAACAAACTGTAAATGCAAATTGGAAAAAGGAACTTAAAATTATATTAAAATTATTCAATTCTATGCTTCCAAATGTGCTGTTCTTGCGCAAAAATTAAGAAGAAGCGTTTTTTGTAAACATCTAATAACAAATTTTTCAAGTTTTATTCAAAAAAAAAAAGCGTTTAAGCAAAAAAAGAAAGTTGAAAAATGACTGTAGATACTATAGATAGACTGTGTGTCTCAACTTGTGTTTTTGAAAAAGACTTCAAACAAAACCAAAAACATAAAAAAATTAGAAGTTGGAAATTTACCTTGGATATGTTCTCTCTTTCAAATAACTTTGAAAATTTTGAAGAATTTTTAATGGAATTCGTTTTATTTCGAAGAAAAAAACAGAAAAAATTGGGAAGAGAAAAATAAATTTAATAAAAAAGAAATTTATATAAATTTTTTTTTTTTTTGAAACATTAAAAATTTTATTTAAAAAAAAAACAAAATGGGGGTAAAAGAAAAACTGAAAAAGAATTCCCATAAATAAAAAAATATATTCCAATCGTTTTTCATTTAAAAAAACAAGAAAAAATAAAAAAAAAATGTTTGTCCTATATAAACTTACCTAATACTATTACTACGATTCATTCGTGGACTTTGAACATAAGCACTCTCTAGAGCTGCACTAGTACCAACAATACCACCATTACTATTATTGTTTTGTGATGATATACCATTTCCAGTAGCACCAGGACCCAAGGGTACACCAGTAATACTAGAAATACCAACACCAGTACCATTTCCAACACTATTACTACCACTACCATTAGATGGATTATTTGTTAGGGTGGTGGTAACATTACGTTGCATTAATTTATGTGCACTATGCCGTTGCATACCAGGTGATCCCATTATATGTTGTAAACTTTCAATAGAATCACCTTCTGATAAACGACTTGCTGTTGTATTACTATGTTTTAACCACATTGCATATGTACTATATTCTGGTTTAACTTCAGCATAAGTTTGAGTATCTGATAAACTACCATCCAGTATTTTACCAGAATTTCTATTCGTTATCCTGTTTGGAAGTGGAGGGAATCACAAAATAAAAATGAAATATTAAATTTTAGAAGGGAAAAAATGGCAAGAAAGAGAAAACGAAAAAATATTTCCGGAGGATTTTAAAATTATACATACCTATGTTGAAAAATATGCATATCAGTTGAACCGGGTTTTGGTAGACTATGTGATCCATTTCCCAAACGTTCACGTATCGATTGACTTAATTGTGTTGCACCAGGACCAGTCAATGAAAAACTTCTATGTTGTACATTTGGTGGTATTTCTGGAAGATTTTTAATTAAAATGCATTAGAAAAAGTTTCTAGAGGAATTTGAGCTATAAATGAAACTTACTTGTTTGTAAGTCATTTTGGCATGTTTGTGTACCACCAGACACTTTAATTTTTCCTGATCTAGGTACAGCAGAAACATGAGCTGTTCTACTTGATTGTAACTGTTGTTGCTGTTGATGTTGATGTTGTTGTTGTGCTTGTTGTTGCAAAAGCATCATACCCTGTTGATCTGTGGTTGTTATAGTGCCGGTGGATGAACCATTTGAACGTTTAACATAACCAAAACTTTGTGGTACACCTTTTGTACGACCAGAAGATGATGATGTGTGTTTTGTTGATGATGAAGATGATGATCCAGATAGACCACGTCTATTTGGTGATGATTTATCTTTACGACTTGGATTTGGACTAGAAAGATGTAAAAGTTGTTGATTCTGTTGTTGTTGTTGTTGTGGATGACCATTTAATGGATCTGACATTTTATGCCAATTATTATCACGTCCATTATGATGATTACTACTGGCTGTTAATTGTTGTGTGGAAGAACGAGATGGTGATGAACGATTATTTGAATTTTCCATCAATTGATGTTGTTGCTGCTGTTGATGATGATGATTATTACCAACACCATTAGTACCAATATCCATTTTTATAATAGTATTATTATCAGTATTACTGTTACAATTATCGCTATTATTACTTTTTTGTGTATTGGTGTTACTGTTATTATTGTTATTGGATTGATGTTGTTGTTGTTTTTGTTGTTGCGCATTTAATGTTGATGTTGGTAAAGTAATTGATGCTGGTGCTGTACTAATACTTTCCAGACTACCTCGACTACCACGAACTCTGTAAAAAAATGAAGAAAATTAATAAATAAAATTTTTTATTACTTTTATGGTGAGATTTTTATTTTATTTCTTGGACAAAGTGGCATTTTATTGCAGGGCTCAATATAATGGGTGAAATGTAAAGGGAATCGAGGGAAGTATTTGGGTTTTTGAATTTACGAGAAAAATTAAAAAGTTTTAAGGGTTATTTTTCCCCCTTCCGGTTTTCACCTATTTTTTATGGTTTATCGCACATGGCAGTTCAAAGGTCAGCAAATTTTCCACAGTAAACAAGTATTAAATAGTTTTTTATATATAACTGACATGGTTAACTAAATAAATATGTTTGAATGTTTGTTCGAGACAGTAATTAACTAAAAAAAACTATAAATAATAATTTAGTGGTGATATGCAAGAAAACTGGAGAAATAAAGGTATCGTGAAACAAAATGTAAAGTGTATCTATTAAAAGGGGATAGTTTATAATAGGAACTGTAGTAATTATTAATGTTTACTAAAGAGTAAAATGTTAACGTCCTGTAACACAATAATTAATGTAAAGTCTGGTACTATAAAAATTATAAATGAGAAATACCATTGTTTCTGGTAATTTTTTAATAAATCTTTGGTTTTTCATATCAATTAATAGCAAATGGTTATCTATTAACCTTTTGATAAAAGGTTATTTCACAGTTCAGCTAAAAGTTCAAAAATATCTCAAAAAACCATGTTTATAAGACACATTTAAAAAGTAAAAAGTTTCTTAATGAATGCTTTAATACATCTAATAACTTTCATGACAATAATAGTTGCTCTATAACATTCAAGTATCTTAGAGCAGGGAGTTAAGCATATCTTTAGACTCATAGTTTAAATATATTAATTTGACTTAAATCAATGTTCGGGTTAGTCTTTTCTATTGTATGTCTTCAGAGGTTAGACAAAAATTCCGACCCGAGAGTTCAATTTCTGTTCTTCATTCATATAGTCTTCTTCTTTCATACAGTAAATATGATAATTTAAGCACTAATTTCTGATTGAAGAGCCTTGATTTTGCAGCGGGCAGTCACAATACCAACAATAATCACAATACGACAATATTTATAGTTTTCTATTAGCCCACTAGGGAGCATACAGCTTTCATTTGAAGTTTACAGTTTTCTCTGTTTGACACTCAAAAGTTCTTTGATTATGTTCCAGGACAGATCGCATTTACTGATTCTTTCCAATACAGCGCGCCATGACATTCTGGCTCTAGCTTTTGCTCTAAAACCTCATTGTGGGTTCCAACGTTCTAAGGGAAATTCTAGTTATTGCATTTGGAGTTTGGTTAAGGCAATTTTTACCCCGTCTGAAACCAGCTTGTTCGTGTTTTACCGTTTTCTGCACAGCTTTTTGGATCTATTCTGAATAATGCTTGTAATTTATAGTCGAATTAAATCCAAACTATCCAGAGTCCTATCTAGTCTTATTAAAAAATTATTAAAATATTACAGACGAACATGATTCCAAATAAATAAAACCAAATATTAATGTAACCAATGAATTGAATATAAAAGTGACTGGAATTTCGAATCTCAAAACCTTATCTTAATAAATAATTCCATTAAATTGTGATATGTCTATATAATAATATGTATGTCATATAAAATGTAATTGTAAGAATTTGATTAAAATTCATTTCAGTATTTCATTTTTCATATATGTATGTATGTAGCCTTATAAATAAATATATACTCCACAGCCTAGACAATCGATAAGAAGATAAATAAGGATCAGCAGACCAAATAATAATTGTAATACTGATTCCATCATATTCAACTTTGATTTAACTTTGATTACATCAATTTTTATTTTTATTTTGAATCATCAATTTATTTATCATTTTGTTTGTGGTTATCTGAAGAGTTTTTATTAACTTAAAATATATTTACTTTATTTTTTTTTTGTCCAGGTATGTCTGGAATTTAACAAACCAATCATTTTTTTTTTTACTTTGTTTTTTGTTTAGGTTATTGATCCATTGTATTTCATTTTCATTCAGATAACACCCAAAGGACATTGTAAAACATTAAAAGTTAAGATTATTGGAAAAATTGCTGTAAAGATATTTTAAAACAAGTTAAAATTTAATCTTTAATTTAAGTTTCAGAAATATTGGGATTTAATATTTAGTTTGATGATCGGGTGGTTATTATAAGTTTCATCGAATGTTGTCTTAGAAGGCCAAAAAAAATAATTATGATCCATACAAATGCTTTGGCTATGAAAGAACTTGAATTTATTTTTTGAACGTGTCTATAATATATCTAAGGATTCCAGTATTTCTTTGGGTCTTTTATAATTTTTTTTTCTTCCTTTTCCACTCCTTTAAGGAGTATAGGGCATTCACTAAGTTTTTATTTTAAACTAGGCTTCAGTTTCTTTAATCATAATATTCACTAAGCCGTTGATTACTCGGCTGTAGCTATTGTATAAGGTTATGAAATATGAATGCACAAATGTTAACTTTGTGCGCCATCTATAATCTTACACAAGAATTATTTATATATTTTTATTAAATCTTATTTTATATTACGATATAAGTAAACAATTTTACGATATGTTTTTATTGGGTATGATCTGACCGGGGTTTGAACCCGAGACCTTCCACATGAAAGGCGGCGTCTTTACCACTACGCCATTGGTCAGATGGTCTTTTATAATGAACTTACTTAAATATAAACCTATATTGTCAACTAATTTAATTTAAATCTTTATATAGCAGTCAGTGCAGCTGTCAACAGAGCTAGAGATTAGATAACTAATCTCACATTTATTTATAAATTCAATACAAACTTTTTATATTGAATTTTAGATGATTCAAGCTTTTACTCGGGCTTTTACAGTTATATTCTAGACATTTTACAGTTATACTTCTTTTATTCAAAATATATTCAATATCTCTTAGATTCTTGAATACATTTTTAGATACACTTCCGAAGTTTTTTTCAATTAACTAAATATTACAGTCTTCGAGGTTTTACAGTTATATTCTCGAGGTTTTACTGTTATATTTTTTTTATTCAAAATATATTCCAAAACTCTTTAATACTTGAATATATTTTGAAATATTCTTCTGAGGTTTTTCAAATACAATTCAATGTAATCACAGACATCGAGGTTTTACCGTTATATTCATAATATTTCTTTATTTTAATCCAAGCTGCGAATTTTATTCAAGGTTAGATGTTACAAATATATTTAATATAATTTATCATGTGTAAAACTTGTTGAATATTAAATAGATTTTTAAAAAAAATTTATGAAACATGCAAAATATATAAATCAATAATATTTAAAGACAGTTAAATATTTATTATCGTATTACAAAGTTTTGTCTTGTTTTCATCTAAAAATACACAGCTAAATTTTTATAAATACCATCTCTGAAGTACTTTAAAACAAGAAATCTAGAATAAATAAAAATTTTTTTTTAAAAAAATATAAACATTATGATTTTAAAAATATTTTCACGTAACATCCCTTAAAGATAAAAATCTCAGCCAGACCTATTTACAGACCGCAAGATATATATTTTTATTTTGAAAATTTTCATAATTTACCCCCACTTTTCCCCAACGAATTTTGTCCACATTAAAAAAATTCTTCGAAAAAAAAAAAAAAAACACATAATAACTGTAAATTTAAATATTTCACAGTTATGTGTACTATACATATTTAATAAAAAAGGTTGTTAGCACCCCTACTACTAAAGATTTCTTTAAACTTCCGTTTTTTATCAGAATCAAAAAAAAAAAAAAAAAAAATTAAAAAATCCCATAAAGAAAAGGAAAACTGGCGCTATCTAGTATAAGGTTTTGTTTTTTTTTTGTAACTTAAGAATATTTTAACATTCACACAATCACTTTTAATGTTCGTTGTTGTTATGAGGTTTTTCAGACAAAACATGTTTTGACTTTTTCTGTGATTGTTTACTTGTTCTATGTGGTATCCTCACTGCAAATCCCTCTAGGTTTATTCACACACCCCGTCTTCTATTCCCCGTTATTTATATAACTGAATTATGTTTTTCTGATTTTTATTATTGTTTCTTCGTTATCTTAAACTAAAAGGTACAACACGTATCTTTTACACCATCATCATCATTAAATATAATTCATAGTGTTGTTTTTGGCTTTAATATAGGCTCCACAGAAAATACGAATTAAAAAAAAAACAAACACAGGGACAAAAGAAAATATGCAAAATATTAAAAGAAAATTGAAAAGGGGAAGAGGTTTTCATTTTTATTCTGATATAGTTTGGGTAAAATTCACTCTTAAGTTATAAATTTCACTTTTCTTTTGTTAAATTCCTCTGCCCTCTCTTTTTCTCTCTTACATTTTTGTACTTTCCTTATTTTTTCATTCATAAATTTTGTGTTGCAACCTTCGGTTTGTTTGAATCTCGCCTGGGAAGTTTCTTACGTACGAATAATATAAGGAAATTAAATTTCTCCCTAAAAGTATGCAATTTTTATTTTTAGTGTGAAAGAATGCATTTTTTTAGTCGCAAGTTTTTTTTAAGAACAGAACAAGTTCTATTAACATTATATAAGGTTCTTCTAAAGAAAATTGGTTTGCTTTTTTAAGAGAGAAAGGAAAGAAATTACTTATATCGAACTCCCGATATTCTGAATACTTTAGAAATTTGGTCAAAAAAAGTTATAATCTTGTTCTTTATTAAGAAACTTTGTGTAGCAACCTTGGGTATTTTTTCGATCCAGCCTCCTCTTGTTATAGCTACAAATATTATTAAAAAATTAAAATGCTCCCCATAAGTATGCAATTTTTTTTTTTGATGCATAATCTTACACTCAAGTCGCTTTTTAACAGTATCATAAGCATAAAAGAATAGCATTAGATTGTCATTCTCAGGAAAATATTTTGAAGGAAACTTTTAAAGATAGTCAGAAAAGAAATTGCTCAAACCGAGCTTCGGATATTCTAAATACTTTATAAATTGGGTCAGCAAAACTTATTATCTTCTTTGTTACACATTTTATTTTAATTTATCTTTTGCATTTCTTTTGTTTTTTTTCTTTACACAAAAGTTAAATTTATAAACAACAAAAATAACAAAAAACAACATATTTAAACCACCTCCTGTAACTTTGAGTGTTAAACTTAATGATTTAACATTTTCATACTTCCTAAAAGGTAAGTAAGGTTGTAAGGCGGCAATTTTACCTTGGTAAAATGGTTGTAAATACTTTTTTTAAAAATTTTTATGAAAGCTTTAAATATTTTGATAAAATATTTCCTAAAAGCAGAAAATATTTTTAAACATTTATTTTCTAACGGTATATCCTAGGAGTTTTTCTTTGTTTATATTTTGTTGTTTTAAAGCCTAAGGTTTAAACATTTCATGAAATAATAACGTGTTCTTTTTATTAATGTTTTTTGTATTAATTTTTTGTGTTTTAATTTCTCTGGAAATTCAGAAGAAAAAATTATGAAGAAGAGTCTAGATTTAAGTGAGATTCCATGTAGGCAATTTGGCGGGACATTAATTTCTTTTGAGGAAGGAAGATTTATTTAATGTCGTTATTAATTTATTATTTTAACATTAAATATTTAAAAAATACGGAAAAAATAACAAAGGCAACAACAACTATAAAATAAGGTAATAAAACCTTAAAAATAACTTTTCTTAAATTTGTCAAAAAAATAAGATTTAGGTCAAAGGTTAAGTGGAAAATAAATTTTTATTCTTTAATAGGTGGTCATAAACTTAAAATATAAATTAAAAGGGTGTTTGTTAAAGGCTTTTGTTAACAATAACACAAGGCTAATTTAATGATCCTAAAGATATGCAATTGTAGATTTTACATAAGGAATGGGTAAAAGACAAGCTACCACCATATTTCAGCAGATGGCGTGCGAACCAAGATAGTACAGGTGGCAATTCTCCTATAGGTCACAAGAGTATTAAGTTGGAAGGTATATTACTAAGACAAGGCTCTTGTTCTTTTTGTGACGAATCCCTCTTACGGCTCAATATACAATCACCTAATATCAATGTATTAAAATATATAAATTTACGACAACCTAGGAAAAATAATTAAGTGTATGTTTGTTAGCTAGTTCCATGTTTGAATAAACCAAACACAAATTTTTTTTTAAATAACTATTTAAGTTTTAGACTTTTGCGTCTGTCTATACCACAGGTGCATATTAAAGCAGGGAACCATATTATATTCTAATTCTAAGAACTGGTCTTAATGAATTCCAATTATACATTAATTGAATCTATTAATTGTTTAGTAAACAATTACTTGAAGTAAAACTAAATTTTAACCACAACTATCCTATACTACCGTAAAACTGAAAAATTTTGTTCGCCTAAATGTATGCAATTTATTTAAAACAATTTTATTCCAATCACACATATTCCAAAACACTTTTAAATCGTTTTATATTTTAATTAAATTTTATTTTGAATAATTTAAAAGTTAAGTTTTAGATACAACCATATTACAAAATACAATGCCATTTAAAAAAATCAACTTTTTGATAAATTTTTATTTGTTTTCCAAAATAAAATGTAAATTTTTATGTCTTTTTTTAAAACAATTTTTTTTTTTAATAAAAATTTAATTGAAAAACTTAATGAATTTATAATATCTGTAAAAATGTCCTATGTCCTAATGATCTAAAAAAAAGAAGAAAACATAGAACGAAAAAGTTTTATATTATGTATGTATGTACTCGTGTATATATATTTTAATTTCTTCTAGGTTTTTTTTGCATTTTAAAGGTAAAAAATACACTTTACTAGAATTCAAAACTTTTGCAAAAGTTTTTGTTATTGAGATCAAATAAAAAGGAGAAGTTTCATTTCAGTGAAAGGAAAGTTTCCCTTATATCATTCTCATAATTATTTTAATTTAATAAGAAAAATATTAAAGAAAAAATATAAACTTTTCAATTAAAGTTTTCTGATGGAAAAAAATTAAATTATTTATATTTTTTTTAATTTATTTAAAAATTTTTAGTTTTCTCTAGAAAAAATTTTAAGTTTTTAAAATTTTTGGTTTGATTTAATTAATTCAAGAGTTGAGGGTTCCATCATATATAGCTCAAAATATTTCAGGGCTGGCTAACGAGATTGCATGTAAATCTATACCTAAAATCATTCAAAATTTGTTAAAATATGACTTATGAAACGATTTAAAAGTGATTTGAAAATTGTGTTATATAAATAAAAATCTTCAAAAAAAATTGCATATATTTTGGCATACATTAAATTTTTAGATATTATAGATGGTAGCATGTTCCAAATTTAAACCTGCAATAATAGACATCCCATAACTATCTAGGAATTTCCAAATTATCTGCATGGGACCTTAATTCTGAATTTAATAAAAAAAACAGTGTGTTTGAAAGTACATTATTATTGAGGTCCTACAATTACTTCTCAGGAGTCAAATATAAATACTCTTTATAAGTTCTTCTTAAATTTTCGATTTAAATAAAATTTTTAAAAGATACTTGTTTTAGGAAGTATTAAAGTACTGATTCTTAATACCATATCTTCATTCAGTACTTATCTTCATATTTCCAAGTTTCTCCAATACAGACAGATCCAAGATTAAATATTTAAAATTTAAATAAATTATAATATATACACTAAGCATAATAAATATTCAGTTCCTGTCTGAGGGACCAGTGTAATAGAATCTATTTTTAATTATAAAAGAATTTATATAACATATATATTCCTATATATGTAAATATATTCATTTCCTGTAATAAGATGATCTCATTAACAAATTTTCCGACAATTACCTAACTAATTCTTCCTTATTTTTTCTTCACATATTATTAGGAGTTTTTTGTTTTACCTATGTTTATGCAATTAAACATACATGTATGTAAAACAATGTACGTGAACATTATTAATTGTGTTGTGGTTTGTTTATCATATAATATATAATAAAAAATATATATATATATAAATAATAAAGTATATATATATATTTCTATATTTTGTAGTAAAATTTCCTTAAGGTAAAATTAAGTAAACATTGAAACATCTATTTAAATAATTTGTACATATATATATAAAGAGTACCCAACCTGTACGAGTATATGTTGTACATATAAAAGTTTTTCCTAATTATATGAAAATTTCTAAAAAAAAAAATGGGAAAGAAAATATAGAAAAAAAAACTGGAACTTTATCTGTAACAAACAAAACCCCTATAATTAATTAGAGAACAGAAAAAGGAACCGAAAATTCTCTGAAGAACCACACATATTTTACCTCACAAAACTTGGAAACGTTACATTGGATTTCTTTAATTTAATAAAAAACTTGTTGGTTTTGTTTTTTGAAAAAAATGGTTATAATTTTACATGTTATATATTTTAATTCATTTTTGAAGGGATGGGGAGGACGGATTCAAGTAATATATGAGAGGCAATTAGTAAGACACTTTAATAATTTAACATAGTTAAGAAAATATTTCAAAATGATAGAAGAAGGGTTTAAATATAAAAACTTATATGTTTGTACATTATTTTTATTTAATTATATAATATAAATATATATATACTTATTTATGTATGTATGTATTTAATAATTCAAGAATTAATTGATTTTATTAAGGTGAAGTGAAGGATAATATTTGATTCAACACAGCAACAATTTTAATAAATATTTAATGGTATATGGAGATTAATTATTAATGAATTAAGTATATGATTGTATATATATTATATATATATATATATAAATATAAGGAGTAAAAGTTCAAAGGGTCAAATTTGTCTTTTGAGATTAAAATTAAGATTTAATTTCTCTAAAATTTGGAATGGAATTTAAAATTAAATAGAGAGAAGAAAGAAATCTAGTTTGAATAAGTTTTAAGGGAATCACTCCTAAAATGTTTGGTTCCCTCTAAAATGGGATGTTGTTTAAAATTTTGAAACTCTGAGGCAGGTTTATACAGCTCTCAACTTCCCATTTTCCCTGTGGTCATATAACATAAATTTTAAATATTTTCCTGAATTTTATAATCAACTTGCTTTTCGTAAGTAATCATTGTTTTCGATCTCCTGTCCGTTTCTAGTTTTTTTTTTATCTTCTAACAGCTTCAATACTTTTATTGCTTTGAGACTCGTGTATGATTATTAAATTTTCATCGAACCTTATTAATCTGTTATCACTACTGTTGCATGTAGAATTTTATTTATTTTTTTTAAATAATTACAATACCTTGAAGTAGACCTGTATATTTTATGCATCAGTCCAATTACAAGTACCTGTTACTTCTTCTTTTGTCAAGTACCAGGGTTAATTCGATCAAGTACCAATACAACAACCAGTTGTATTACAAGTACAAGCACCTGATTATTTTAAGTACCAGTAAAATCACAAGTACCATTACCTGATACTCAATAATTTGTCAAGTACAAGTACTACTTATATTTCCATCAAGTACCAATATAACAGCCAGTACTATTACAAGTACCAGCACCTGATATTTATTAATTTGTCAAGTATCAGTATTACTCAAATTTTAAAAATTACAAATCTTAAGTAGAAGTAAAAGAATCAATTTAAAATACTTGTAATTACAAGAAAGTAATTCAATTTTGAGATTAATTACTTTTGTAATTATTTTTGATACTTGGTATTTTTGAGTAATTTAGTATCAAGAAATACTTAGATTTCAAGAATTCAATTATTTTCTTGAATATCGAAATCTAAATAATACTGCGGTACTTGAAAAAGTAATGAGTACTTAACTTACAACTGTACTTAAGTACGATTTTACTCAGAATTATTCAGATCTGTTTCGAAGTGATAGTTTAATTGAAGAACTTAGAATTACGTGGAGTGAATGTGATAGTGATATATTAAAGTATCTCAAAATTTTGTATTCCCACTTGAATTAGCCCCTAAACCAGAATTAAAACAGTATCAAGTCATTTCAAATATTCCATACCTTAAAAGAATTTAACTTTATTATTTCTTTTAACCGGAAATTGTATATTGAAAACTTTTATATACTTTTAATAAACTTCGATTGAAAAATGTCTATCATCATTCAAATTGAATGATGACAAGTTTTTCAAACCTATAATTTAATATATTTTATATGTAGGTTTGGCTTTTTTATAATATTCTTTCACTTAAGGTGCCTACCGCCTAGTATACATATGTAATATGTTTTAATGTATTTTATATTAATATTAATGTATATATACATATATATATGTTAATTTCCAAAAATATTTTTCTCTAGTATTCTGTCATTCTTTTTATTTCCTAGGTTGTTTTTCATCAACTGACATTTAATATGTTATGTTTGTTTAAACGTATCAATCAAAAATATGTCACGAAAGAAAAACTTATTTTTCTTATTTTTTTTTTTTTTTCTTTTTCCAATATTTTTTTTTATTCAAGAAAATTTGCTTTTTTCTTTTTCTCATTTTCTTTTCACTTATGCTTTAAGGAAAAGTTTAGAACTTTTAAATAATTTGACCCAAAATATTTTACCATAACCAATTTAAGGAAATCGAAGAATCGTAGATTTTATATTTTTCAAAAAATTACACAAAGTTTGAAGAAACTGAAGACGCCTTCGAAGAAACTGAAGATGCTTTTAGGGCTTTAAAAGAATGCAATGGAAAGAGAAACATTATGATTAGCTCATTTAACCACGACCTGGCAACAATAGGTGGTTGGAGAAACATAAACAGGGACTAAATAGAACACTCCCAAAACTCAAAATCTAAGTCAGAAGTCAGAAGAAGTTTAAGAAGTAAAATCAGAAAAAGTTGTTGCTTCAACCCTCTGGCTTTATTGAGAAATTCGACTGGATGCGATTAATTCAAAACTGCTGTTAAATAGAAGCGTTTTGAAAACACCTAGAAGCGCTGTCAAAATTTTCAATTGCACAGTTTTTTCTTGAAAATATTTCCCCAAAATCTATAGAACATAAATTTGACGCTAGGTGGAGTATAGAAATCTGGTATTTGTTATCTGCGGGGAAATTCTTCATTATATTCCTCATTCCCTTATACTCCCATATCAAAAATTGTATCATTATCTTACGAAACCTTGTAAGTGACACTTCTTCAATTGACCTGAAATCAATGCTGCATTACTTTGGAAAATTTTCAACGGAGGACTACAAAAGCCTTTAAAGATCAAATTTTACGTAATAGAAACTTCTAATTTTTTTAAAACTGTCTATGGATATCATTGTGAGAACTGCTAAAATTACTAATATGCATACACCCATTTAGTATCTTTCCCACCTCAAGTATCATGCATTTCTTTTGCAGCTTTTCGAACCCATTCTTTAGGAGGGAAAGTGTCTTCATGTACCTCGAACTCATATGTATATCAAAATTTCCCAGATCTCTCCTTTCCAGATGGACAACCATTCAAGAGATATTCGGGAAGTATCTCGATTGACATAGAGTCCGGGAAGTTTGGGACCACAGAGTTTGGGAGGTTTGGGACCACAGGATTTGGCATGTCTGGGACCATAGAGTTCAGCATATGTTGGCCCATAGAGTTTGGAAAGTTTAATACTATAGAGTTTGATTTGTCAAGAACCATATAGTTTGGTAAGTTTGGAACCATACAGTTTGGGAACAATGTAAATAAACAGTTAGGATAATTACGACTATTACGACTCCATCCGCCTCTTTGGTTTTAATTTAATAAATATTTCTAACCCTTTCTATACACTCTTCCTATCGTTAGGAAGTAACACCGGAAATTAACTAAAATATAACCTATGTATAATTGAAAGAAAAACCACTTTATGATCCTACATATTCCTCCCTAGGTATTTCATAACCTAACTTTTTGAATTATTTTCATAATAAAAACAATGGTTATAAATTAAGTAATCAGAAAAAAAAAAAAAAAAAAAAAAATGATGTATAGCAATATATCATTTTTATTCCCTAGATAAAAGTTAAAATTATGTTTTGATTTCTTATGTAATTTTGTTTTTTTATTTAATAATTTTACAGTTATATTTACTGTTGTACTTTTTTTATTTTTATTTTTATTTCATTAAACACCCCCTGACGAGTTGTTATATGAAAATAATAACAAACATTTTTTTTTTTTTTTTTTTTTTTTATTTATAACATTTATGTTACAACATGCAATTAATATTAAACAATATTCTATATAATATTAAAAATTGTTTCTAATAATAAAAGGAAACATTGTACACACACTAATATAATTATTTACCTGTCTATGTGTGAAAAAGGATATAAAAATTATAAAAATATTGTCAGATTTTTTTATTAAAGTTAATAATAAAAAAAAAAACAACACCAACTTATTAATAAAGTTTTGTAACTAATAATAAGGATGTGGTATTTACAGTGTGTATGTGCGTGTGTAGATATTTTGATACCTTCTTTATACCCGTATGACTATATAGTAAAAGGGTATAATAAATTTACCATTACGTTTGTGACGCAGAGAAGGAGGGGGGGTAGATATAGACTCAAGTGTATGGATCAGATCAGAATCGAAAAATAAATCGATTTAGCTATGTATGTCTGTCCGTCAGTCCGTCCGTCCGTCCGTCAGTCCGTCCGTCCGTCCGTCAGTCCGTCCGTCCGTCATCACGATAACTCAAAAAGTAAATGAGCTAGGATTATGAAATTTTCACAAATTCGTTTTTATGCAAAAAACGGAATCGAGTTTTAAATTTAGCCATTTTGGTCCACGGGTTCGAGTACCTGCCATACAACTTCTAATTTTATATGAGCATTACTCTATACCTATGGAAGCTGCGTGTCTGAAATTTTGCCAAAAGTAGTTTATTGTAATGGCCAAAGTTACTGCAAAATTTGGTTGGTCTAATGCAAAGGGTTCGAGTAGCTGCCATATAACTCCTTCTTTTATATGAGGATTACACTACACCAAATGAAGGTGGGTGTCTGAAATTTTGCCAAAAATAGTTTAGTGTAATGGCCAAAGTTACTGCAAAATTTGGTTGGTCTAATGCAAAGGGTTCGAGTAGCTGCCATATAACTCCTTCTTTTATATGAGCATTACTCTACACCTAATAAAGCTGAATGTTTGAAATTTTGCCAAAAGTAATTAACCGGATAATATAATGTATATGGTACGGTCATGCGGGTATCCCAGAGTTGACACAGTCTACTCTACTACACTCTCCCTAGTTTTTGTTGTTTTTGTTGTTTTTTTTTATTATATTTTAATGGTGTTTGGTTATTGGTATCGCATGACACTTATCAGTTTTTTTTTTGTATTTAATATTAAATAACGGAATTTTTTTATTTTTATCTATAGAATATACAGTGAAAGGTTATGTTAAAATAACGGTATTTACTGTGAAAGTTGGTTTTTAAAAAGGTAGGGTTAAAATTATAATAAAAGAAAAATCAATTACTGTTAGAATGGAATAAAATTTTTTTTGTTAAATTTACTTAGGGTTAAGATATTGTAAGGTCAAAGTTTGTTAAGAGCCTTCAAATTCATAAATAAATTTTAAATTCCTTTCATCCATAAACTGCCATCCGCTGTTTACGTTTCTCGAAATGTTTTCATTAATCGAACCCTGGCTTTTCAAACAAATAAGGCTTTGGTTTTATCATGGCTTTGAAAACTAATAAGGTTTTGGTATTGCATGGCTTTCAAAACTAAAAATATTTTGGAATTGCCACGGCTTTAAAAAATAAAAGGGCTTTGGTATTGGCATTGCTTTCAAAACTAATAAGACTTTGGTATTGACATTGCCTTCAAAACTAAAAAGATTTTGGAATTGCCACGGCTTTAAAAAATAAAAGGGCTTTGGTATTGGCATTGCTTTCAAAACTAATAAGACTTTGGTATTGACATTGCCTTCAAAACTAATAAGGCTTTGGCATTGTCAATGCTTTGACAAATAGTAAGGGGTTGGCATTGCCATGGCATTTAAAAATATAAGGGCTTTGATATTGCTATGGTTTTTAAAAATAATAGTCATGGCATGAAATAGTTTAATTTAAATGTATTAAATTCCAAAAATTAAATTAAGAACGGAAGTTAATCAAAAGAACTTAAATCGTTAAGGTAATTGAAATTACAAGATTTATTTTGTATTCACTGAAGTCCTGGATACCTAATACTTAGGTGATCAGTTTGAAATTCATGGGATACTTTCGGAAAAATTGAGAAATGTTTGAAAACTTTAGTTAATTCCTTTAAGTTAATTGAAACCCTTAGTGATGAAATCTTGAATCGAGTCACCGTAGATCGAGTTTGTTTAACAAATCTAGAAATCTAGCCGATAAGCAATCTGTAGAAATAATGGGATATTTAACTCGTAATTCTTCTGAGTACTTTTTGAATAATTAATGGCAACCAAGTGATTAAGTAATCAGCGGAAATGGTAAAATTTCTGAAAGCTACGAAATAGACCAAATAAAATCCCAAATATAGCCTTAATATAAGCCTTGTGGCCATCCAAGTCGCTAAACAATGATATTAATGTGCTAGTTGGTGTCCGTGCCACTGTTTAGAAGATTTGCCACTTAAACTTACTAACCTCTTATAGATAGAAGTAGGAAATGGATGGTTATTCATTATTTCCATATTCGACTGTTTAATTGTTAATAAAAAACTAATAATATAAATATGAATTTCGAAATTTGTGAATAAAAGCTGGAAATTATCGTTTTCAAGTTTATCTTTTATAGGATACCGCATATTTCAAGAAATAAAAGTTTATAACATAATATTAAAAAATTATTAAAACAAAAAGGTTTTTAAGTGCTGCTCCTCGTGTTAACACTTTTTTTTTTGGGGTTCCACTTGAAAATTATAAATGAAAACCTATAACATATGACAGTTATTAAAGATTTTTAACAGCCTTTAACAGCATTTGGGGTATAAAAACTTTAACATTTGCCTTGAAAGGGCGTCCTTTTTGTGATAATAAAATTCTCATTAATATTTTAATAGTATTTGTGATGATGTTCTACCATTATATAATTGGAGTTATGGAAAAATCGATTAATAAAATTTTATTACTATTCAATACTGTTTTAATAATTTTTTTTCGAATTCATTTAAACATTTAATTGTATTAATAACTTTAATAAAATAAATCGATTCATATATTATGTAATATTTTGATTTTTATTGGGGGAAATAAAATTTATTGTGGTATTAAATAATTTTTTTATAATATTTGTTATTTAAATATTATAAGACTATGGACTACAGGCTGGCAAAATATGAAGTAGAAGTTGCGCTGAATGCAGTAGAAGTTGGATAATGTGAATGAACACTTTAAATACCATACTGATAATTGTAAATGATACAACACTAGAAGCTGTTTCGAAATACATCTATTCGGGGTGCAAAATTACAATCAGGGGCGGAGCCTTATAAGATACTGGAGATAAAAGAAAAAAGATCATTTGCAAGGCTATGGAAGATGTCTTGATCATACCAAATTCCCAGAACTACAAAATTTAAGATTTTTGAAGCGTGCCTTGAATAAGTCTTGTTTGTATGGCAGCGGAAAATGTTGGATCACAGAGAAAATCTATAAATTTGAAGTATTCTTGAATAGGTGTCTGCGCATTAAATATAGGTTATTCTGGCCACAAAAGAATTTCAAGCCTGTGGAAAATGATAAAACAGCAAATCTAGAACTAGTCATCAGGGAAAGATGGTGTGAATGAATTGACCACGCGCTAAGGATCTCGATCGCCAAGGAATCCTTCGAACGGAATACCCAAGGGAGGGAAAATAAAAGTGGGAAAGCTTACAGCCAAATGGAGAAGAATTATAACAAAAGAAGTCCAAGAAGCAGGAAAATGTGGATGCAAATCAAGGCGCTAGCACTAAATAGAAGTAGAAAAAGGAGAAAAAGGTTCAGTTAATGGAAGTTTCTGTTTAAGTAAAACCGGGGAGAGTTTAACAGTTATTAGGCCTATTTAAAAGTCCAAAACAATATTTTGATTAGAGTCCTGTATTTATTATGGGAACTTTGAATGTAATTTTGAATTAACTTTAGGCTTTGACGAATCTTTACCATTGCACTTATAAGCTCTATTTACCATTCTTAATAAGAGTTTCTGTTGCAAAATTTTAAAAATTAAACAATTCCGTTAGATATTAAGACTTATTTATTTCATTTTATTTAAACAAATTCTTTTAAACTTTTACCTGTATTTAGAAATGCAAACATTTTAATTAAATATTTCCTTTTCTTAGGTAATAAATTTCTTTAATTTTATTGTGTTTTCCACCCATTTACTTGTACCAAGTTTAATTTCACGTAAGAATCTTGGCGCTATAAATTTATTAAAAATTCCCCATTTTCTTTAATAAATCAGTGTTAATTAAAAATATGCAATGTAATTTCAAAATTCCATAAGGTATATTTTATTCTTGCAATGAAAGATAATTCTTACATAATATTTTATTTATTGTTTTCTAACAAATAATTTTATAAAATATTTGCATTTGTATTTCTAGGTTTTTCCCCCTTTTAACATTCGGAATTTCTTATTAGTTATGTAAGTTATATGATATGTAAGTTACATAATATGCAAGTGAAAATTAAAACGAAATATTTGACCCCAAAAGAGAATACAATATAATATTACGGTATTAAATATCTTAATCCTCTATTTGCAAATTCTTAAATACAAAATCGTTTCGAGGGGGAGTAAAAAACAAAGAAAGTATAAGTAAATTTACTTCTAAAGCTTTAAGCTGACCCATATTAAACTATTAGATTTTAAATAAAATATATAGGGGAGTATTTGAGCATATAAATTTCACTTAAGAGCATAATATTTAAATTCACTATGTAAATTTCTTGCATTACAAAGCATACAAAAAATTGCATACATTCAGGAGGATGTTTTTATGAAGATTTTAATACTGAAAATAAATCTTTGAACTATCGATAAACTGAACTCAGCAGTTATGGCCACATACAAGAGAATATTTAGACTTTTATAGAATAAAGAAATTTTTTTTTTGTATAATTATTTTCTATATCGTTCTTCCGACTTCGAATAATACAATAATCCCTTCTTCTTTTATAAAATTCAATTTAACCTTAAACCCAGGTTTTAAACTAACCGGACGACCTTTTTGTGAAGGCTTCTTTGTTTCTGAAACCTCTTGTTGTACAAAACCCTTTAGACTTAAAAATCTTTTATTAAATATGAATAGACATATTAAAAAGAGTGCGCCAGTTAAGTTCAATGATTTTAACTCTCACAATAATCCTCCAATCACAACCTAAAGTAGTGCTCTATCGATTCGAATGAGTAGGATCTAAGTAATATATAATATTAATAATATATTAGTTATATAATAATATCCGTTAGAAGAGGATATATAAGTTCTTCTTGTATTCGATTCAGACCAGCCCCCTGAGTGTTTTTTTTAAATAAGTCTTCCTGGATTTAAATTAATTTTATAAAATTATTATTTCATATTAAATTTTCAAAGCAGTTTTTTTATTAAATTTTAAAGTTATTTTTATCTTAATGTACATTTTAATGCATGTATAACAATATTATATCAAATGATAACAATAATGATAAGAGACAGCCATACAATGGGGTGAATAGAGACAGAAAATAAAAAGGGTCAGCACTTTAAATGAAAATCTATATAGTACTCGTATATAAAAGAATCAAGACGTGTTGGAATTTTATTACATTTTATTTATTTACTTATTGTATTTTATAGGTATAGTGTATATACATATACATATATATTATATATATATGTATATATGTTTTGATTTTTGTAAAGATAGACAAAAAGTATTTTTTTAAGAACTTTTTTTCTAGTTTTATTGATTTTTTTTTGGGTCTTTGGTACTTTGGTTGGCTTTTCAAAGTTAAAAAGTTACTTAATTTAATTCTACAAGTGGTTTATATCTTATTTTATTATCAATATATAAAATGAAAAATAATAAGAAAATAAAATGTGGGACCAATGTATTTTCTTTAAATACATAGTATACATATATACATGCAAGAAACATGATTATTGGTTCTGTACATTCTTTTTTGTTTCTAAAAGCTTCTAAAAATTCAATTCTGATTACAGAACCTATCTAAGTTTATGGGAAATAACTAGTAATGTGTGCTTGTATTACAACAGTTTAAACAGTTGATTAACCCGTATTTTTTAGCAATCCTAGAAGAGGTTTTTTATATTTATGTCAGTTATAAACTGAATAAGAATTCTTGCTTATTGATAACTCTCTTGCATCTGTTTCGAACCACGATATAGTTGGCCCTGTCGGACTCCAACCCGCTGTTCCGGTATTGCTTAAAAGCCTCCTCTTTTTTACGAATGGCTTCTTTGCAAGTGCGATTAAACCATGATTTGGATTCTCGTTTAATACTTTTCATGGAGTGAGGAATATACAACCTCATTCCAAGTAAAATTGTTTCACTAATCGCATTTGCAGCGAAGTTGACATTTTTAGCGCGGAAGCACAATGACCAGTCGAATGCTTTGAAAAAATTGTTTAATCCCTCCCAGTTAGCACGACTATATTGCCATACTAATTTTTTGGGAGGAATCCTTCGGCTGGCTAATGTGCTTACCGGGAAGCTTGTGGTTACCAGGCAGTGGTCGGAGCCCCCCAGGGGACAACCAACTGAAACTACATATTTTTCAGGGTGAGTGGTTAAAAACAGATCCAAGAGGTGACCCTCTTGATCAGCTCGGTCGGGGACCCTAGTGGGATTTTGGACAAGTTGAGAAAGATGGAACAGTGTGGAAAATAATTCAACTTGTTTCCCAATTGAGTTTTGACTCAAAGAAGAGTTGCTTGAAAAATGAAGCCAGTCTTTGTTGTGTACATTGAAATCCCCTGCCAGAACAATTTCGGTTTGTGGACATGATTCCAAAATTTCATTGATCTGGTTTGAAAGATTGTCAATTTCCACAGCAGTTTCTTGTTCATTTGAATTGGGTGATCTGTATAAAAAACAGAAATGTATTACATGCTTCTCAACGATAATTTTAACCCAAATATAATGGAAGGTTGGGCTAGAAGGTTTATATTTATCTAGGGTGTTGAAAGCAATGTCATTTTTAATGTAAATCGCGATTCCTCTTTTGGGTACGAAGTGTGAAACAAGTGAGTAGCCAATAATATTAAAATTATCGTTTTGTCCACTGACTTGTGTTTCACCAAGGGCTAAAATTGCTGGTTTTGTGGAGTTAAGATGACATTCTACGGCATGAAAATTAGCTTGTAGGCCACGAATATTACAAAAATGAACTCGAAAATTGGCAATTTTTAATAACAATTAGTAAAAATTGAGAAAAGAGAACAAAAAAAAAAAAAAAACAAAAATCAATATAAATAAAACGTATAAAATTTAAAATTTAATTATATTATTATTTAGGTTAAAAATTGTATGTGTACGATTCATACAACCCGAACAAGTTATCACCGTTTATAAAAACAAAAGTATTGCTAACAATATTTACAAAATACCATCAACAATACCCCTATTTAATTCTGCTATGAGTGAGCAATCGGTTTATAACACCATTCAACAGTTTTTAACTAGACCTTATTGAACTTAGTTACAACCAAAAAACTCACACACAGCAAAATCTACGTGCAAGTAAAAATACGCACGTATATGTAAATAATTAAATTTAAATTAAATAATTAAGTTAGTTGAAAAGAAATGAACTGAAATTTCAGTACTTCCCTTTCTTTTATGATTAAAAATATAAAAAAAAAAAAAAAATGATTAAAAATGAGTAAATTTACGTATACCATCAAAAATTAAAACAATACAATTTAAAAATAAAAACAATACGGTGACATACTATTGATGGTATTAATTAATGAGCGAATTTAGAATATTATCATCCGAGGGAGAGGGAATGAAATGGATATATTTTAATTGATTTGTTTACAACTAGTAGATGAAGAGTAATCTTCAATAAAAAAAAAAAAAACAGTATTAAATTTAATGTAAACAAAACCAAATCACGTGCCGGTATAAAATTGAATGTAAAATTAAAATTGAAACTTAAAAACAAAATTTGAAAATTAGAATAATATTAGAAAAAATTTTATTTTTAACACAAAAATAATAAAATAGATTTATATCAAATTAAATTAAAATTAAAATTAGTGCTGTGAAATAGTGAGTTAAGTAAAAAATTTTTAAATTGTATAAAACAAAAATAAAAATAAAAAATAGAAATTATATATATAAGTAAAGAAAAAATATACTTAACTTGCCGCCATTGGAGATGCAGCCATATTAGCAAATTCACAACACTTATTTATTTTCTTCTAAAGTTATATTTAATTTTAAAACAAAATAAAAAAACTTAATTTATTTTTTATTCTTTTTTTTTTTTCAAACACAAAAAAATATAAATAAAAAAGAAGTGAAATTAAAAAAACAAATATTTTGTGCTAAATTTTTTTTCTTTTTATTAAAACCGTGATAACCTGTTGAAGGTTGATTCTATAACTCATATATGAGCATCCGATCTACATTAAAATTTGAATTTAAATTATATATGAGCATCCAATCTACATTAAAATTTGAATTTAAATTATCAAGGGTAAGAATTGCATACTTTTAGGATTACATACTGAAAGTTTAAATCTATTAGTTTAAAGCTTTAACAACCTAAGGAAATACCGTTAATCTTAGTTTGTCAGAATTAATAATATGCAAGGTAAAATAGGAACTTTGTCTAAGTCCTGGGGCCTATTGCACCCGCATTGCATTTCTTCAGTTTTCTTCCTCCTCCAAGCAAACTCTCTTAATGGTTGCTCAGCACCGAAGATGGAGTGCCTAAATCCATTATTTTCAAAAAATGTTAAAGAGCTAACCAAAATTTTTTAAGTGATATCCTGCAGCCATATGACGATATTAAAACATCGCACGACTGATAGGTCTAGTCACTAAACAAAAGATCTAGAGCTCTTCAATATTTTTCAAATTAAATAATACTTATATAAGGGTGTTAATATTGAAATCTCTATATAATTCATAAAAACATCGTAAACAACGCTTCAGCATATCTAGAAGTGTTTTAGTGCCTATTGTGAGAGTCCCTTTTGAACCAAAAAAAAATCAATGTTGCAAGGTTCTAGATGGTTACATAGCCAACTCTATCAAATGTCATTCATCGTCAGTTTCTTTATAGTTCTTTAGCTTATCATGCAGTGCTTCAACTCTTGTTACGAAGTGGTTTCACGCATTTGCTAGGAACAATTTGATGTATACAATAACTTTTAATGGTAATAAAATTGAATTTAATGGAAAATAGGAAAACTTCAATATTTTCTTTAACATACTCCTACATACTTAAATATACAAACTTATAAATGCTTTTATTTCAATTTTTTTTAAAAAAAGGTTATAAATTTGTTAAAAGTAAAAGAAACTATAAAATTTTTTGTCAAAACTAATTGAAATAAAATGTATTACAAATTATTTTATTTTTTATAAATTCATTGTTCTTTATTACAGAATAATTTATAATTAGTTTTAAGTTTAAGGGTAAAGTTTCTAATACCAAAGTTTATGTGACACTACTTCATTAGAATACTAAAATTTAATAACTTAATATGTTAAAAGTGCACCAATACTTATCACTTATTAAATAATCAAAAAAATTGTTTTATTTTGGTAAGTCTATAATTTTTACTAATCAAAATCCCTTTAAATTAAAAGAATAGTGGTATAGTGGTTTTCAAGCAACAAAAACTTATCAACAAAATTATTATTTGATTAGTGATAAGTGGTTGGTGCAATAGAGCCCTAAAATTATTATTATTATATTATTACTTTAAACTATTATGTCTTCAGCCTTAAAATAACGGTATTTCCTTAAGTCGTTAAAAATACCTTAAAATTTTAAACATTTAATCCTAAAAGTATGCAATTTACGATATTATATTTTAAATTCATGTTTTAACGAGTTTATTCGAAAAAAACATTCTCTTCAATTTGTTAAATTAACATTTATAACTAACATTAATATAAAACCCCCTTATAGAATTACTAAACAAATCTTATTCTATATATTGTATACAGTACTAAGTATCATTATATTCCGAATAAATCTTAATTTAATTTTCATTTTTTTTTTCTCATTTATAATTTATTTATTTTTCTCTTTTTATCTTATATTCTATATTGTTACTTACTTAAAATCAAATTACCTACTTGTGAATAAATTTTCATAAAGTACAATAATAACAGCAATAGAATGAAAAACAAGTGAGGGGAAAAAACCAAGGGTTTTTAAAAAGCACATTTTTAAAATTATATACGGTTTCTTACTGAGTATTTTATCATGTATTTTTATAAAAATATATATTATGATAATATTATAATTTTGTTATTTCATTAATAATTAATTATATGACTAATAGTGAATTACTTAGAATATAACCCCAATGCACTCAAGAAAACCTGTTAATAAGTGCAAAATATAATGTTGGAGCTTCAATGTTAACGTTTAATTTTGGAAAAACTTATAATGTTATTGTTTTTAATAAGTTATTGTTGTTTAATAAGTTATTGTTTTATAAGAATATAAAAGTTATAATTTTGAAGACCTAGTAGCCCTTCAATTGGGAAGGTTCCCAAATTTTTGCTTAGCAAACTTATGATGGATCTGCCCACCCCCTCCTGTCTTCACCCTTCCATTTTTTTCGGTTCTAGGAAATCAATTTTGAACTCCAACAAAATTTGGAATTTTACCTAGAATATTATTATCAAACCAAAAATGGTTAAGACAAAGAACAATTTCTTCAATTTAAAGAAGCCCTTTCAAATTTAAGAAAAACCTTTAACGTATGTTGAAATATGATGCTGCAGCTATAAATTTTGCATATTTGTAAAAAAAAATTTGAACAGGTGTTAAAGTTACAGGTGGTTGAAAATAGCAAAATTTCAATTTTCGAGCCCTTATAGCTCCTAAACAGGGGGCGTGACAAAAAAATTTTGTTAACCGACTCCTACTAATTTTGGAGGACCTAACTTCTCCCAAAATTTCAAGACCCTAGGTTGAACCGTTTAGTAGATATATGGGGCCAAAAATTTTGCAAAAGTTGAGTTTAGCTTAATGGTAAATTTTAGTACCGTATGGTAACCCTATACATTTTAGCCTTATATTTTTGTAAAGCTTATAAAACCAGCTATCCTTTGCCGTTTTCAGATTGAAAATACACTTAACAAAACTCATGTTATAATAATTTAAAAATAGGGCTTTTTCCAACTTTGAAGGGCTGTAGCTCCGTAACGGGTGGGGCTACAGAAAAAAATTTTTCTACGAAATTATTTTTTTTGTAATATCTACCCGTGGTTAAAATTTCTTTACTCTATTTCAAACGGTGTAAAAGTTTTTGTAAACATACGGACGGACGGACAAAGTCAAAATTAAGAAAAACCTTTGACACTTATTGAAACCTTCGTTTTGGAGCTTTCAATTTTGTATACAAATAAAAAAAAATTTTAACTGGTATTCAAGTTATAGGTGTTTAAAAGCTAAATTTTTAGCAAAATTTCAATTTTCGACCCCTTACAGCTCCTAAAGAGGGGGCGTGACAAAAAAAATTTGTTAACTGACTCTTACTTATTTCTAAGGATCTAACTTCTCCCAAAATTTCAAGTTTTTAGATTTAGCCGTTCCGAAGTTATGAGGGACCAAAAATTTTGTAAAACTTAGTTTTGAATAACGGTAAATTTTAGTACCGTATGGTAACCCTATACAATTGGTTTTTAAAAATTTGTAAAGCTTATAAGAACAGCTGTCTGTTACCGTTTTCAGGTTGGAAATATACCTTATAGAACTCTAATTATAACTGTTTAAATATGGGGCTTTTTTCGACTTTGTGGGGCTGTAGCTCCGTAACGGGGAGGGCTACAAAAAAAAGTTTTAACATTAAATTATTTTTATTGCAAAACCTACCCATTTCTGATATTTTTTAGTCAATCGTAGGTAAAAAGGGACGGACGGACGGACGGACAGAGTGAAGCTATATAGGCACATTTTTACAAAATTTTTTGAAAATGTGCTAAAAAGAACAACACCTACAACAGAATAATTATTATCATAATAAATAGGATAAAAATAAAGAAAGTGAACAAACAATCTTTATTTGCTGTTATGCTTCTTAAAATGAAAAATATGGATTTAGATTGCCGTTTTTTTCAGGTTTTTTAACTGTTATATACAAGCAAATTCAGTATCTGCCTCTCTATTAATTCTTCCCGTCGGCCTCAACTTCCCCTCCATTACCTATTTAAATTGTAGTGTCACTTTTATATACCTATAAGTAGTATTCCCATTTGTCTTAAAAGTAAATTAAATTTATTAGTTTTTCTTTCCGTGTAAATTTTTTGGAAAATTCTATAGTTGAATTTTCAGAAAACTCGGAAAAATTCTTGTAATAATAATGGGAAAAAATGTTTTTGTAAATAGAAAAACATTTCACGTTTTTAGCACGTTGTATATTTTCAGTGAATTTTATTTTAACGCGCACCTACGCATAACTGAAATACCTTGAGATACCTAATATTTTATGCAAGGTCTATATATATTGTTTTTTGTAGGGTAGTTGAATCTATTTTGAGAATTTCTAATAGTTGACAGTTAGATCAAATAATCGATTTTTGAATAAAAAATATATTTAATTGCCAATAATGGAATTAGTTACCCTATGTTATTTCATCATTTAGATTATTTATACACCTATTTTGAAAATATTTAAAAAGAAAAACTAAAAGAAAAATTTTAAGGAAGAAAATTTATTATACTTGAATTAATAAAGGAATTTTCTTTTGAAAGTTGTGCAAAAAATTTTATACTTTAATTCTAAAGAAATTTTCTCTTTAAGAATCGGCAAAAAATAAAGAAAATTTTTTGAGTTTCTATTATAATATAGTATTGACAGGATGTTCAGATTGATTCATTTCAATTTGGAGTGTTATTAAGGATTACTGTTATCATTTTAAAGACATAATAACTTATATACCTATGTGTATATGTTATATATTAATAATTAGCCTATCTTTCAATTTAGAAGTAAAATTTAATCATTAGAAATGTTGGAAATCCTCTTAATTTTTGGAGACTAAATTGTTGATATCCAAACAATCAACAATTAGTCTAAAAAAATTTTAGAAAAAAGAACGTGTCTTAGATATTTAGAAAAAGGAAATACCGTTATTTTAAGTTGAAATCTAAAATATCTATTAATTATGTACTAATATTCTAGAAAAGCGGTATAATATTGATTTATTAACAAGCTCTAAAACGTCTCTGAGCATATTTATAATAAATGTAGATTTTAGCAATCAAATATTGAAAAATCGTAGCTTCCATCCTCAAACTCTCATTAAACCAGTTAAATAAATCCTTATTTTAAGGATCCATTTGTTTGCAATTCCATATATGATGTTTAAAAAACACAAATATTACAAAAAGTTACTGAACCTTGTTTTTTGGCAAGCATTGCTCCCCAAATTTTTTCAACCTTAGTTCTCGAATCAAGTTTCACGCATTATGAATTGTTTCGGTTTTTTTATAATATTGATTTTTTTTTTATAAGTTAGGTATAAAATGTACCGCAACAGGGCGTAAAATAATAACTGACGACTTCTGATCAAAATTGATTTTAAAATTCGAAATTTTATGTAATCAAATATTGAACTAATTAACATTTTACTAACATATGTCAGTCATATACGTTTCCCGAAGGTTTAAGATCATTTTCCTGATTTCTTCAAACTGTTAAACATGGTAGCTGACGTGTTAAAGCACCTCGAAATAACATATTTAAAGACTTTTATTTTCTAGATTTTTTTATTAAACAAATTGGTTTTCAAATAAAATGTCTACCTTTTCTTTAAGGAAAACATTATGCCTTCCAAATGTTGTTGAAATTAATTTTCTTCGTAATTTTAAGTGAAAACTTCAGAACAATACGTAAATTACTAGGAATTTTAATATAAAATATAAAAGTTTAATGGTTTAGTTCCTAAGAATTAATTAAGGACATTTTTATATGGTATCACATTTCCTTGTAAATTATTTCTAATTATTTCCCCGCTACATTTTTTCCAATCTTGTAACATTCTTTATACAACTACTAAATCCCTTGATGCTAATTATTTAATTAAAGGTGTTCTTCCTTTTAAATACATCTTATTTAAAAATATTTTACAGAATTCCATTACTGAAACCAATAAAAACCCCAAAAAAAAAACTTTAATTTCCATTTTAACAGCTTTAAAATTAAGGTAAAAAAATGTTTTAATTTAAAAAAAAAAATTAAATTTTCCATTCAAAAAAAAAAAAAACCGAAAGAAAAGGGATGAAAAAGAAAACCTATAAATATTTTCCTGAAAGTTAACTATAATTCAAAGAAAAATAAAATAAAAGTAATGATCCAAATGGTGTCTAAGTCTTAGATGGTGTCCCGAGAAACATGGTGTGAAAAAAGAAAAAAAAAAAATAAAAAAAATATTTTCATGGTCATTTTCATTCCTTTTTAGATATCGAATGGTTCGGAATCGGTATTTCTTCAATAGTGGTAATGGTTAAAATATATAGTTGTATGTATTTGTAAATATGTCATTATTATTTGAAAAGGATTTTATCATCCAGACTTTTGAACGTTCAAATAAATTAGCCTTAAAGAATTAATAATAAAATATAAAGAAAAAAAAAACAAAAACAACAAGAAGACAAAAAATTTTGTAAAAGGAAATGAAGATTTTAATAAATTATTTGAAAGGACCCTCCTGTTTACTAATAAATTCAAGAAAAAAAAAAACAGTATCGGACAAATGTTTATTCATTAAATATGTATTTAAGTTTTTAAATTGTATTCGTCAACCAAAGGAAGTTAGCTTCCAATTTATTTCGAAAACAGGAAATACCGTTATTTCATTTTTAAATATAAAGTACTGATTAATTCTATTCTAATAGTCTAGAAAAAAAATGTAATCCTGATTTAATAACAAACTCCAAAATTTTTCCAAAATCTATTTTATACCCTACATCTAAAAATGGTATAGGCTCAGCTTCACCTTCTGAGTCGATTTACCGCTGTTCGTCCGTAAATACGATAACTTAAAAAATAATAATGCTATCTGGATAAAATTTACACTGCAGATTACCATTGACAAAAGTACGGTGTGATTGAAAATAGAGAGTCCGATAGCGGACTGGGAGTTCGGATTTGATCGAATTGAGAACAAACGAGCATAATTCCGAAACCAATGAAGATTTAATCTTCAAATATGGTACGAGTGTCCTTCTTCCTGTTTCGTTTGTGTCTCTGAAATTAAGATTCAATTTTAGTGCTTGTTCGAGTATCTTTCATACATCTCTCAAGATCTGAGAAGTACACCTTCGCAATTGATAAAGATAACAACTTGAAATTTAAAAAAGTTTTGCACTGTTTTCTTTGTTTCTGAAATTTGAAAGTTATGAAAGTAGTGCTTTGGAAAGATACCACACGCCTCTTTAGACTTAACCAGCAAATCATCAGAAATAAAACAGTTTGAAAATTTAAATTTAATAAACTGTAGTTCTGTGCTGTTTGCTTAATGTTCCTGAGGTCGGTGGAAGTGGGTGTATGTAACTGTCAATTCAATTTGTCAGGTCTATAGTATTATTAAGTCGGTTGCATCCACTTTCTGTTGTTCCATAATTGTTTAGTCTACACTTTTTTAGCAATAACACACTTGCAAATGTGTTTTGAATTATATTTTTGTTCGATTATAAAATTTCGGTCGGAACTATTTTAATTTCAAATATTTTATTTTTAAATTCTTCTTTGGTTTTTCCAGTCCCTTCTTTAGTTCTTCCTTTTTTTCCCCAAAACTAATGAAAATGTTGGTAAAATGAAATTTAAACACTAATTAAGGAGTGTGAGACATTTGATAATATCTGCAATGTTGGTTATATATTATTATATAAAAATTTTAAGAATTTTGGAAAGGGGAAGAAGTCGGAAAAGTAGTTGTAAGGAAAAACACTTTTATTTTTTGTAATTTAATATAATATTAAAAAAAAAAAATGATTTTATATTGTAAATGGTCTGTCGCCTGTGTTAAATAATTTGTATAACAAATGAACATTCAATTGTAAAAAGGAAATAGGATTTTCTTCAATTGCTTGTCTCAGTTACCTACTGAGGAAGCAGCAGAAAAGTATACATACAAAAAAAGATATTTAAATGTCATAACATAAATTTAATGGGAAAATGAGTGGCAAAGGTATTCTTAAATGATAACGTATTTTAGAAAAAATTAATTTAAATTTACATCTTATATATGCATACAGGTATACCTACAGCATTTCAAATTAGTTTTAAATTTTTTTTGATTTAATTTCTGATCCCTGATTCCACTTTTAATTTAATTTTTTGAAATGAATGAAGTGATGTATCTTAAGATATTTTTAATTTCAACTCAAAAGTCTTTTAATCCAATTAAAGATTTTCCTTAGAAATTTTCTTTCATTTGGATCAAATCTTATCACAAAAACCAGAAACTTATCAAACAAATTAGATTTTAATACGAAAATTAAAAACTGTGTGTGTTAAAAGATTTGTTTGAACTTTAATCATAAAAAAAAGGGTGAAAATTAAATCTTTTGTTTGTTTGAGATTATTTTGTACTGTAAACAACACAGGAGAATTCTTATGTGCATTCATTTAAAAGATTGAATTCAAACAAAGGCATAAAATAAGATGCCATGATTTGAATAAGGTAGAAACACACAAAAATCTAAAAGATGAACAAGTATATCATATTTATTTGATATAAGGTGGTATAGAGTAGTGTTTGTTTTTCAAAGACGCAAGCAGTTTTCTTCAAAGGAACACAAATTTATCCAATTTCCAAATAATACGTATATGTTTGTATACATATAAAATTAAAAATTTACGTGTTTTGACACTCTTTATTTCAGCTTTTCTGTTTTCTTTTTTATTTATTTTCCTATAAGAATTATCAGATTAAAAAAATACCTGCCAAGTTATATTTTCTCCTAGTGAAAATTTCCTAGTCACTTTTAAAATGTGAAGAGTTAAGACAACTCAAGACTATTAGGAATTTCATCGAATTCGAAAGTCAACAATTTTTTTCTTTTAAAAAATTTAACTAAAAAAACAAAGACAGGGTTAGTAATAATAAAACAGAGTTTTAATAAAATGTTACCTAAAAGTATGCAAGAGTTTTCAAATCCTAACTATTAAAAAGAAATGGCGGGTGTGAAGAAATACTTTAATTTGACCAATAGATTTAACTTAATTTAATAAAAAAAAAACTTTAATGAAATTATACCCAAAAATATGCAATATATTTTAAATTTAATCGAAGTTTTCCTAAAAGTATGCAATTGTGTAAGTTTTATAGAATGAAAAGTAATGTAAAAAGTCAACAAACACCTTGTAGTTTAAAAGTAAATACATTAAACTACAATTAAATGAAAATAGTATTAATATTGCAAAAAGTAGGATATTGTTCAAATTTTCCCTATAAGTATGCAATTTTTACTTAAAATTAACGTTTTGAAAAATAGGCTTTATAAGTTACATAATCATGCAGTTTTTAATAAAGATTTTTCATAGCTACTTTTTGGGCCACATTTAGCACCAAGAAGAACACTGAAACATGGGCCAGTAAGGATATTTAGTCTTATACTAAGCATCTTATGAATATTCAATATTCTTAATTTCTATTAACAATTGAACATACTTTTTAGAATTTCAACACACCTATTATTTTTGAAACACACCCAGCATCCTTGAGTATGAATAAAAAAAAAGGCAAAAAAAGGAATCAATTTTATTGTATTTTGTATGGAAATGAAAAATAAATTTTCCAAAAAAAATTTTTTGTGAAAATTGTGTATGATAAATATTCAAATGATTTTTTGTGTTTTGTTTTTGCATTTTCATTTTCTAAATTTGTTTATCTGAATAAAGCAAACAGTTAGAAAAAAAAACGAAAGAATAAATATATTTTCTCTTGATAAGTACATATTTTTCATTTTTCCTATATGGAATTTTCCAATAAGTTCATTTTACTACAAAAATTAATGTACTTACATAAAAGTAAGCTTATACATCAAAGTACATATGCATATTTTTGCAAAGGCTTTTTTGTAAAATTTTACAAAATACAAAAATATATGTAAAAAATTGGAATTGCTTATTGATAGATGCTTATGACAACTTATGTACTATGAAATTCAAAACAGTATCTTTGAGTTTTCAGAAAAAAAAAGTTCTTTCATTTTGTGTTATTTCTTGTGTTAAAAATTTGTAAAACTGAAAAAAAAAACTTATAATAAAACAAAAGTACAAATATTTAATATCACATTTTTCCTTGAACTTCAATGATTTTTCATGTAATTTGTTTTTTTTAATTTTAGTTACTGGAAAAATTGAAAAGTTCAAGGAAAATATTGGTGTAACAAATCGCAAAATATGTTGTACTTAGTTATTATTTCTTGGGTTTTAGCTAATCAGTCAAAGAACATGTGATCTAAAGAAGCTAAGCCACAAGGAAACTTTAGTTTACTTTAGCTGCAGTATCAATCTAATAATTTCATTTTATTAAATCTTTTATTACTCGGTGGTTGCAGTTGCTTTTAGTTATGATTACGAAATATAAATGATGTATTTTCCATCATTTGACACTGTACCTCTATCAGCAATTAATTTAAAGTTGTTTTTTAAGTGGATGAAGCCACTCTCTGGAATTCGAATGTTTTATATTCTAATACGATATAAGCTACTGGTGCTAAATATGACCTCATCAAAGATTGAATCCAAGACATCCAGATTAAAAAGTCGTTGTCTTAACCCCAACATTATTGACTCCACATGGTTTTTTATAACTACTTGATTTTACATTCACAATTTTAGTTAAAATATAAATTTTGCCGACGAATTTTTGATGAGCATTGGAGACAAATTTCCTCAAGATAATTTAAACGGAGTTCTTTGTGAAAACCAATCAATATTTAATTACTAAGCGCTCTAATTGATGCTTGCTTAGTCTTTTAAAAATTCTGCCGTTTAACATTTGGAATATTATCATTCCTATCAAAGTTGTGTCCCTAGTTCTGTAAATTGTTACATACCATAATAGCTACACCTCTACAGAAACTTTTCTTTCAACCTTCGTAAATTGTTTTTTCTTTTTCTACTTTGCGTACTCAGATAAAAGTCGAGTACAGAACAGAAATAAAAATAAAAATAACAAAATCTGAAAAGAATTTTCAATGTTTTCAACATATGATTCTCATATATAGAATTAAAATCTATAAGATAGTAATACTTGGCGCCATTGAAGGAAAAAAAAAACATTTTTCTTTCTCTTTTTCTTAAAAAAAAATTGAAATAAGATAAATTTTTTTTTTCTTTTCACTTTTTTTCTTATTTTCTTTTCTTTAAAAGAATTATAAAAAAAAAAATTGAAATAAAAAAGGGTATAATAAGAAAATGAGATAAAAAATTAAATTTGTTTTAAAAATGTTTTTTTTTTAAATCATCATTTCTCTGGTAATGGTGGTAGATTTTTTGTTGTAAATAATTGTGTTTGTAGTGGTACTGAACTATAATATATAATAATAAATTCAGAACAAACTAAGTGTATGAAATTCGTTGAATTATTCAGTTTTCCAAAATAAATAGATTTTTTTTTATATTTGTCTCTCCATATTCAGTAGAACGGAATTAGAAGTCCTGGTAACAAAAAATGAATGCTATTTGGAATCCTGGTTACCGAGAGTAAATAAACATATTATGCAAGTGCACTAGAATGCAAAATAGTAAGTCATAAAACATAGCCTAATTAAGATACACGAATTGTGCTAAGTGTTACGAAAATCGGTCTGCCTCAATCAACTTTTGTAAAAATCAGGATTTTTAAAATCTAGTCTTCTTTAAAAATCTGGGTTTTTCTATTAGAAGTATTCTGAAACCTGGATTGTAAGCTTTTTACCGATTATTGTGCAGAAGTTAGTTTCAGGCGATCTTTAAATAGGTACGTACTTAATGAGTTGAGTGAAAGCTTTTAAAATCAAGTAATTTACATGCACAGATCAAAAAGTTCGAAATTGCTCTAATTTTGATTTTTGGAAGAAAAGATTCAGAGTGTAAAATAATTATTAATAAATAATGAATGAAAAATCTTATATATCTCTATTATTTTGCATCCCATTGTAGAAACTCAGACAGATTTTTCATCAGAAATAAACAAAAAAAAAACCGGAAGAAAAAATAAAATTTATAGAAATAGAAATGGAAATATAGAGGAACTTCACTAAAATAAGATGAATCATCTTCTATTCAAAATGTGAACTGAACTGAACGGACATTGAAGAAAGTTTGTAAATTTTATTTCCATTTTTTTTTTTTTTTCCTTTAAGAAAAAAACTGAATTTTATAAAATGAAAAGAAAAGTGAAAAAATATTATTTATGATGCAGACACTAGTCTGATGTGCATTCAATTTTTTATACATAATACAATATTATAATCAGTCGTACCAACAAACCGAAAACAATCAAGTGCATTTATTTCAAATCTACACAGAGAATGTTAGGAATTTTTCTAACGGTAATAAAATGTAAATAAAAAATGAGAAAGATAGACGGTGAAAGCAGATGGAGAGCAGAGGGAAAACTGGAAGGAAAATGAAAAGTGAGCAAATATACAGAATAAGAGAATAGAGCAAAAGATGATCGATGAATAGATAATCACTACAAATCTGTACACTTTAAATCAAATTAAGAAGAAAAAAATTATGATGTCGGTTCGGAAAGGTTTTAATGAAAAAAATTATGATAAATTATAAGTCATAAAATTTTTATAGAATTCCCAAGTTCATTTTTGTTTTTTCTAAAAAATGAGATGTAAAAAAAACCATCAAATCCGGAAATTTCTAATTTGTTTAGAGTTAAACTTGAAATGAATAATTAAGTGTTTTGTCAGTTTATTTTCCTCTGCCCTCATTAGATTTCGTCCGGTAGTATTTATTGAAGAATGCCTAATATTTCTACTATCTCATATTTAGTTGCCTAAATAGTTTTAAAATATCCAAGATAATCGAAAAAATCTATAAAGTTTCATACAAATAATTTTGAAGATTTTAAAGCCATGATCCCATTAAGTGATACGGATCTTCTAAAGCTACTTTTCAATATTTCAGACGTTTATAATATTTAAATCTTATTCCCCTCTTTTCTGTAGATTTTTTCTTATATTCGTCTTAAAGTGTTCTAATAGTTCAGTTCTTCTTGTTAAGTCTTTGATGACTAGGACCTTCTTTTTTAAATAAAAGAAGCGTTTGTCTTCATGATATTGGGTTGAAAATCGACATTTTAAGTGAATTCCTTTCAGAAATTACAAATACTTCAGCTCTGTCGTATAATTGAAGACTTATGATGAGTTGTTTAAAACTTTGGAGACTTTTTTCAATTATTCTGGAGACTTTTTAAAAATTGAAATTCTGGATTTCCATCGCATAAAAATTTTTTGAATTCTTTGTTTAAGTTTTGAAAACTTATTTTTAGAGATTCAAAATATTTAAAAGGGCCTAGGAACTTTGAATAGATTTTTAATAAACTAGATAAGAACTTGATTACTACATCTGGGAATTTTTAAGTACTGGTACCAATCAAAGGACAGATACTAGAAACTACCCAATAAAAGTACTCAATAAAATTAAACAAATTTAATCAATAAAAATACTAGTCCCGAAACAAGAAAAAATAGAAGTTTGAGTGAAACTTTTTGTACTGATACCAGCCAGTATTTTGCAGTATAATTTTAACTGATAATATTTGAAAATATTCAAAAAGTACCTGATTTTAAAGTACCTGAAGGACTAGGTGGCACTAGTAAGTACTGATTAATACTTGTGAATACTGGTTGATGTTAGATTAAACTTTTTCAGCTCCATAACAGTTCTAGTAAGTATTATTTGAATTTTTCTGAAAATTTTTTCCCAGCATCGGTACTGGTACTTGTAGTTTGTTTATTTAAGTACCAATATACTTGAAACTCACTAGCTTTGACTATTTCAAAGTACAATGGAATCATATAATAGAAAAATAATTCAATTTCATCTTTCAACTATATAATTTTTCAATTAAAATCCAAAAGTTCATAATTGTAATGAATAATCTCTCTTAAACAATAAAATCTATTCAATTATTATTTTTCAAGATTTTTTTTTTTTTTAATTTGAATTCTTTCTATTTTTAATTAATTTTATTTGTTCCGCTTATACTTTAAATAATAATTTTCTTATCATCAATCTTTCATTTCTTTTTTAACTTTTCTTTAAGTACTCATTCATTTCATTCCCGCTTCTTCTTCCCCTCACTTACTCTTACTCTTCCTCTTAAGTATTATTATTTATCACTTAGCTCTTATCATTTTCAAGTTCTTTTTAATTTGTAATTTGAATTTTTTAACACTTTCAAAGAATTTATTTTGGTATATAACTTATCTGTGTATATGATGATAAGTTTAATAATTTTTAATTACTTTCACTTTAAATGTAATCACTCTTCTGTACTTATTCTTCTATAATTAAAAAATACAAGCATGTGTACTCGTATATAAATAAAATCTAGTTTTATTTAAATATTTACTAGTATAATCTGAATTAATCTTTAAATACATGTTTTTTGTATATGTATATATGTACATAACTAATGTTATATATACAAATTATAAATCAAGTATAAATTCTTTATATGTTTAAGGCAAATGGACTTTTAATTGATGTCTCCCATGTTAGTTTAAGAGTTGTTTTGCTTTTTTATTAATAGAACATCAAAACAATTAAACTACATTCAATTCAGATAAAAAATTTATATATATATATATAAAAGCATTTAAGTATGTATATATTTAATTTAACTATACAGTATCTCATCAGTATCTTATAGATACATGTTAAATACGTACAATACATGGATTATTAAAATTGAGTTCTATTGAATTCTATATACTTATATATTAATTGACATGGGGTTCAACTCATTTTAATTGAAATCAATTTAAATCGATTTACATATAGAGAATATAAGACACGATTATTGATGTGTATTAGTGTGTAATGGGACTTAAATACATATACAAACATTTATAAATAACATATTTACGCAAATTGATGAATTAAATCAATATAATTTATTAAAACATCAATATGTATAGAGGCTGGAGTTGAAGGGGCATTTGTACAGTCAAATAAATTATTTTTCAGGAGCAATGAAATAAGTCCCTGTGAAATAAGATCCCAAGGTGTATTAATTCTAATATTAATTGCGTAATAAATTGAGGCTGGCGTTGACGGAGCTTTTGTATAGACAAAGAAATGATTTTTGAGAAGCCATGAAATAAAGCCATGCGAAGTAAGACCTCGAGGTGTTAATTCTCGTATTAATTGCAAAAAAAATTGAGGCTAGAGTTGAAGAAGCGTTTGTATAGGTAAAGAAATGGTTTTTGAGAAGCTATGGCTGCGAAGTAAGACTGCAGGGTGTTAATTCTCATATTAATTCTGAAATACATTGAGTCTGAGTTTGAAGGAGCATTTGAATAGGCAAAGAAATGTTTTTTGATGAGCCATGAAATAAGGACTTGTGAAATTAGATTCCGGGGTGTTAATTCTCATTTGAGAAATTAAGCCCTAAGGATTACATTTCTTATTTAATGGTAAATAAAACGCTATGATCTGATTTTGCTCTCAATTTAGTCTCAGACTTCTTGAGAAATAAAGCCCCGGAGTGTTAATTCTAATCTATAGATAATATTGTAAAGAGAATTTAAAGCTAGATTCAATTATAGTGTTGATATTCTCCTTTTCTTGAATTCTGCACAATCTCAGCTACGCATATATAAATAATCTGGAAAAAGAGGACCTTGATTTCGAATACGATTACAAAATTTCCAAAAAATTAATAAACAAAGGAATAAGAAATATGACTGCAGGATGTTATTTATCTTTCAGTTCAAGCATCGAGTTTCTTATAAACAATACCTCGGGCCTTATTTTCTTTAACAGCCGAAAATAACATCTCTGGATCTTCTTTTCGAGCGCCTAATTTCGCAGGGCCATATTTCAAGGCACCAATTTTCAAAATATAAATTCCATTACAAAAATCATCAAATTTTAAAGTCACTTTAATTTATAGTAGGAACATTATTTATTAAATGATATTCTAAAGAATAACCAGTAAAAAAGATAACAGGAATTTTGGAGAGATTAATGAAATTTATTAACATAGCCTAAAATAAAAAAAACTGTGGCGGTCATCCATTTTGATAATCAAATTCAATGTCATGTTACACATAATTAACTTGAATGGAACTCTTTTTGAATGGAGTTTATTAAGAGAAAAATTCAATTTAGTTTATAGGGAACATTCTGGATTTTTTATTAGGAAGGGGATGGGATCTTAAGAAGATATGAACATGAATGAAAAATATAATTAAATGTTTGTTAATTAATGTCAATTGAAATTAAAGCAGCAAACCAGCGGGCAATTAATGACTCTTAGTCTAGTATTATCTTATGGGTTTAAACAAATGAATAGAATAGAATAAATATTTATTTGTAATTAAAATGAAGATTAAATATTCAGACATTGAATTTGTATATAGCAGAATGAATTGTTATCATTTCTATTGTAATTTAAAGAACAATTAGAATTGTAGATTAAATGTATTCAAATGATTAAATTCTATTTACAAATCCAAAAGTTAAATAAGATAAACTCATATTTTATTCATCAGATCATTAGACGTGTTGAATAAATCCTGTTGAATCCAAATTGAGTCTAAGGTTCCCAATAACTTCCTAACCAATTTCAATAATATTAGGAGAAAATCTTTTTAACTTTATTACACTTGATTAGTTTTTCAACTTTCTTCATGTATGAGACCTTCTTTTTTTTCTTCCTCAGAAAGGATAAATTTTAGGTGAAGAGCTAATATCAAAAGTACTTCAATGAAAAATGACGATGCTGAGGATGTTGAAGGGGAATGTGGAAAAAGACTGATGTTGATTGTTATAAAGGGGGGCTACAGTAAGGAAAAAGTACTATATGATTTTAATTAATTCATAAATCTCTTCAATGGACTTTGGGCGTAGTAATGTATCTACTATTAAGAAGATTATTTTATTCGACCTTATACCTATTGAATTTTTTTCAATATTGAATGCATCTTGAGCCTGTTAAACTTTTTCGGAACTCTGAATTTTTTTACCTACTAACTGACTTACTAAAAGTGGTGATTGAACCTGATTGACTAGACTCAAGATTCATAACTAATTAATAAAGTAATTTCGCGGCTACCTTTTCCTATACACGAGCTAGATGAGGGTTACACAAGTTATAGTAAATGTTAGTGTCTTCACAGATTATATGGCAGGTAAAAGACAAATACAAAAGAATTACAAAAATTACAGGAATTACAGTTATTTTAATTTGACTATGTGAGGGTTACACAAGCTATAGTAAATTAATACTAAATCTTTGCAGATTATATGTCGGGTAAAAGACAAATACAAAAGATTTACAGGAATTACAGTTATTTTAATTTCTTTAATATAATAAGGAATTTGATTAAGATGAGATAAGTAATTGAATTGGAGTAGTGGAATTTCGTTATTTATCATCTCTCTTCGGTTTTATTTTGACAAACTTCTATTTCCCTTTATCTTCAAAACTCCGTTCATATCAACATATACCTTTATACGTATAGTCGACAAGTACAAATCAATAATAAACATCGACTTTACCTTTATAAAGTTTTTAATTGTAAGTTTTTTTTGTTTTTAAAAGAATTTCAACTTTTAATTAAACAACAGCAAACAATTAATCAAGCCAGTTTGTCGATTGTTTAAAAAAAGTTTTCGATTTTTATTTTATTTTTCCTATAAGTATATATATATATATATATACATATATATGTATATAAACCTGCACAATCAATATATTTTAATATTGGATTCGAAATACAAATAACACTCTAAAAATACAAAAAAAAATTGAAGTTTTTTCACCTAACTTTACTCATACCTCCCAAAAAAATTGTAAACTGGTATTCGTAGGTATTTTGCATTTTGTATAGGAGTAGGTTGAGATTTTTTTTCTATTTTGTAGCACTACACTTTTCCTGTCACTTGATTTTTCCAATTTTGCAGATATTTTATATTGAAAATGGGTTTTTTTCTAGTTTGTGAATTTTTTTTGAATCAGTGGATGAAAATTGGAAAAAAAAAATTCGGTCGGCTGGTGACAAGTAAAAAAAAAAATATTATTCACCCACATTTAAATTAAAAATCGATAATATTAAAAAAAAATTGCAAAATATGTACAACCACTACAAAATACAAAAAATCAAATAAACGTTGGATGATATTAAATTTTATAATGAATACAAAAAAATTAGTGATGAAAAATATCGAGGGCTTCGGAAATAGCACATTTTCAATATGTGCAATAAGAAGTTTTCGGGTAAAGAGTCAGTTAAATTCTCTGATGCCGATTCTTAAAGATCTGGATTAAATCTTTTCATAAAATGTCCAGGGTTACAGGAATTTGAAATGTGACTTCCATTTCACTTCATTTCGCAATTTAAAGCTGTCCTCAAAATTTTCAAGTTACATGTGCTTAAAAATAGCGATTTTTCTGTTTTTTACATCTTTGCAGCTGATAAGCGGAGGATAATAGATTTCCAAAGATCCATCTTTTTCTAAAGTGTCAACGCTTCAAGAGTTATGTTTTGTACTTCAAAATTTTTAATTTTTCTTAGAATTTTCAGATTTTTAACCCCTTGCAGCTGTTTAAGCAATGGACGATCCGTAACTATTTTCATAAATGGCTCAAACCTATTTCCGAATCCAAATCTTTAAAAATTCTAAATTTTGAACTTAAACCGTTTGGAATACATATAGTCCTAGTTTGCAAAGGTTATAAAAGCATCTGTTTTTTGGTTCGATCTAGATTGAAGATATACTTATTTTTTTGATCTGGGGTTCCGCAACGTACTTGCTTAAAGCTAAATTTAAAAGAAGTTTTGTAAGCATTCGGACAGATAAACAGGCGGATGATCTAAGTAAAAACAAACCAAATACATGCAATTTTTTTAACAATTTTTTTTTGGAAAATATGATAGAAATGGAATAAAACAGCAACGAATGGTGGCCAAATACAATTTTTAATTTGTCTTTTTTTAATAATTTTTCAAATGCATTTTAAGTTTGAATTGAATAAAAATCGTGGTAAAAAATCAATTCAACGTATAGTTATAGTGTTTATATCTAAATATATACAGATATTGTGTTTTGAAATGTGACTGGGTTTTTTGATTTTTATATATGTATGTACATATATAAAAACAAATTACAGGTTCATTTCAAATTTTAATAAAATTATATACCACTATTTTGTCTATAAAGCACCAGTTTGTTTCGCTGAAATTATACTTTGTATATAGCGAGGCGTTCTTGATTTTAAGTTGTATCACATTTGTTTTATTTCATTTTTTAAATGTTAAAGTTATACGAACAACACTTTTTTTATGTTGGTATTGGTTTTTTAACAAAATAAAAAAGATATAATAATATTTATTATATATGTATGGTTATAATAAATAATATAATTGGTTTATTTTTGGTATATAATTCTTTATTACCAATTCAAATCGAATTTGATCAATTGCTACTGAATTGAACGATTGATTTGTGTAATGTGAATGTGAAATTGTTCTAAGTACAAAATTGATGATTTTATTTTTAGTTAGGGTTTTTTGTATTGATTTCAGTTTACCTAAAGAACGTTTACAACGGTTTCTTTATAGTTACTAGAATACATTATGTGGTCGAAACTCAATAGTTGACAGTCTCTATTAAACCTTTATGAATTATGTTCATTAACATGTTGTATGATTGGGCTAGTTAATATTTAACAGAATAAGTAATTGAACTTAAAAATAACTTATTTAGTTCATTATATGAGGGTAGCAGTACATGTTCGGAATAGTATTCGAAATTAAAGTCTCCATTTTGGAAATAAATGCTTTTTATTACAAAAATCAACAAAATAGATGTCAAATTATTCCATTAAAAAAACTTTTATGATGACGACAAAAAAACTACCATACATGTTCGGCAAAGTATTCGGAATAAAAGTAATTGGTAACAATGTTTTATATTACATAAAATGTTCTTACTGAAATATTAGAAAGTTCTTTAAAGGAAACTTCTGAAAATGATGACAACAGAGAACAAAACTTGTTCGGAAATATATTCCGAATTAAAGTACTCATTTGGAAACTAATATTGTTTTAATACAATAAGTTACAAGTACATTGTAATAACTCACCAAAAACGTCCTAATATGCCTTAAAGCACTAAATGTTTATGTTATTCACTTAAGTATTTAAGGAATTCTTTTCATTAAATAAATTTAATATTAAATTCCATTCCTTCAGAATATTTCAAAAAATTAAAATTTTTATTAAAAACTTCACTTTTTTTAATCAGAATTATTCTCTAAACATTTTTTAAAGAATAAGAATCTGGCCCAATTTAAGAATTTCTGCATTTAATAAAATAAAACAAAAAAATTTTTAAATAAATTCTTATTAAATTCCCCTTTAAAAACATAATTTTAAATTAAATTAAAATTCTTTTAAAAAGAAATTAATTTAAGATCTTCTAAGAAATATAAAAAAACAAATCTTCATCTTTCTAAAGTAAAAATTATTTTAAAGCAAATCTTGACCTACTCTTTTTTTTTGTTTTATCATTCAAAATTTTGTTCCCTAAAACCTAAGAATCTATTCTTTAAAAAAACACAAAAAAGGTTTACAATATAAAAGTGGGTACATATTTAATTTTAATGCCTTACCCCTGCCCGCCTGTCTTAATGCTTATAAATTTTTATTTTATGAAAAATATTTTTATTTAATAAAGAAATATTTTATGTCTTCGCTTTGAAAATCATAGAAGCCCTCACACCATAGAAGCTCATCCTATCAATTCCAAAATAATGAAAATAAATTTGAAGGGTGAACTATGGAGTAAATTTTTTTTAAATCTTATCAGAATCCTTGATATATAGGTAATCTACTGTTAATACTTTCAGACGCTTTCAATATCAATCGTAGCGTTTGGATGTTTGTATATATATGTAATATATATATATAGATTTCTATTCTAAGAATTAAGAAATTTTTTTGTAAAAGACGCGAAAAGATATTGTTGAATTGAATTAAATTATGATTCATATTTCAAAATTTTAATAAATTTTATTTTGTTTTGGTTTTTCGTGATGAACATGTGCAGGAGAATTCTCAGCAAAAATTCTTTTAGTGAAAGGAACAAGAATGAGAAATATTTCAATTTATTATAGGAAAGCATCAGCTCAATTTATTTCAATTATTAAATTCTTTTTTTTCTTAAATCTTCTTCTCACATACATAAACAATCTATACAATGTTAATAAATATCCGTGGATTCAAATCTATAGATATGATTTATTTTGTTTTATTTTCTTTCTGTTAATGGGGTAGGGAATTTTTTAATTTTGGAGGAGATCAGATTTGGGAAAATATTTTTTTTTATCAAAAACAATTTTTCATTAAATTCAGTTTAATATGAAAAATACTATACTTTTTTGTATACTTATGAAAAGTTTTTGTATCAATTATAACAGTAAATCCTTCCTTTTCTCTTTTCCCTGTCATTGATAACGGTAAATCCTCCTTTTTCTCTTTTTCCTAACATTTATAACGGTAAAACCTCATTTTCTATCATTTATAACAGTAAATCTTCCTTTTCCTAGCATTTATAACGGTTAATCCCCTTTTCTCCTTTTCCTTTCATTTATAACGGTAAATCCTCCTTTTTCTTCTGTTCCCTAACATTTATAACGGTAAATGTCCTTTCTATCTCTTGTCTCCTCAGAATATCGAAGGAAAGTATTTTATGACAAGTCATTAAAAGAATTAAACATATTTTTCTGGGAAAATGGAGATAATATTGGAAATTCTGAAAAAAAAAATATCGTAGTTATAGATGAGTATTTCATCAATTTTCTATTTTCCTACTCCTTACATCCTTTCGTCAACACTGTGTTGAAGGGAGTGTTTAAAAAAGTAAAAAAAAGAAAATTTAATGACTGAATTTGATAACGATTTGATAACGATTTATATCAATAAGTTCCAAAAAAAAAAAAGCTGAGCAGTAAGTAATAATCGATAAAATATACTTAGATAATGTATTCGAATCATCATAATGTAAATGAATGATATTATGAAAAACAAATTTGAATAAATGGTAATGGTCATTGGTAATGACCGGCGCCGCATAATTTTAAGGAAAAGTGGTAATGATATTCAAATAATTTTTAAGTGCCTCATGATTTTCTATTGATTGAAATTACTGATGATTTGAAATTATTACAGAAAAAAATATCATTTTAAAACTTCTTTTAACATAATATTTGTAATAAATATTATTTTTTTTTTTTTATAATTTAATGTATCGTAAAAACCCCCTTTGGGATCTTGATAGAATAATTTCGTAATATTGTGAAGTGTGATATAAAAATTATTTTATTATATTTTAGTTTTTTGATTGCATGAGATAATAAAAATGGCGTGTTAGACAACCATTTAAAAATGATTATCATGATAGAAATTAAATATTAGATGATGATTCGTGCTCGTGCTCGTGCTCTTATACAGTTGTCTAAACTTCATTATCACGAAAAAAACCTAAACAGATATAAAAAAAACAGGTAATTGTTTTAATTTGACAATAAGTTTAATTTAATTTAACTGGAAATGTTATTCCTAAAAGAGTTGTGTATTGGGTTTTTTTTTTTTTTGGGAATTTGAACGATTGATTATAAATTTATTATGACTGTGTTGTCGTTTATTTTGCTTTTTCTAATATTCCTAAATTTTGAGTAATGAGTGTTTTGTAGTACTTGCAGTGGAAAATAATTTTAATGGTTTTGAAGCATAGAGTAAAGATTTTGTTAGAGTTCTTTTCTACGGATCTCGGGCTTATTTTGGTTTTATGGATTTATCAAATGTCTATTAAGAAAATAACTGATTTCAAATTTGAAGTACAAATCATTTACATAATCTCAGCAATAGCATATTGGATGATCCCGTAATTGAGGCAAGCTTTACACTCTTCTAAGGACGCGGTATCACTTTAATATTTTCTTATAGGTATCTTATGGCTTCAAGCGCCTTTTCTCATACTCTGGCTAAGACGGGTTATCGAGGAAACTTCTAAAATATTTCGTCTTCGATAAAATCTGGTCCCATCAAGTATTTTGCTATTTTGTGGGTTCAGAGTAAAATCTGTAATACATTGCTCTAATCAATTTTTAAGTACCATTATGGGGCTTCAAGAGTCTTTTTCTACAATGTGGTTAGGATGAAATATAGAAGTTTGTTTATTGTGGAAACCACTGAAATGTTTCGTCTCTCATGGAAATCCAATCCGCTTGTTATACTTAAGAAATCCTTCCCCAATTTTTCTCCCCCAAGCCTTCCCTAGACTTAATCAAATAGTGAAACAAAAGGAGCTATCAATAATAAAATGAAGATGAACAAAATGGATTAATGAAAGTTATTTAGTTTAGAATAATTAGTTATCTACCATGCAGTGATTTTAGGTGAGGTTAGAGACCTACGACCTACTTCGATGATCTAATAGTTACTATTATAACTTTTCTACATTTTGCAATAAATTATTATAATAAATTATAAATATAACGGATGATAGGTTCAAGATACCAAAAAAAAAAAACCGCTATTTGATATCAATATATTGCACAAACCAAATTTTAAATTCATGTTTTTTTATAAAGAAAATCCAACTTTCTATAAATCATTCCCAATTTTTTTTTAATCCCTTCAAAAAATTCAGGATAACATGCATGTTTAAATTTTTTGAAAAAAAAGGACAATACATCCAATTTGTTTTCATCAAAAAATATTATCCTAGAATTCATCATTCCTAAATATTATAATATATGTATAATACATATAAGTAAAATTATTACCGCACTCAAAAACAGCATTGCAGCTCTTGGACTCTAAAAATTATTATTCTGGTTCTGTTAAGTACCAGAAAAAAAACCGAAACGAAAAAATAAATAAATTTTTCAAGTGTCTGTCAGGTTTTTTTTTATTACTTTTTTTTTAATTTTTTTTCCTTTTTAAAAATAATTCGAATACATAAAATATTCCTTGGTAAGGATAACAACCCATAAATAAGAAATATTTTTATAATTTTTTTTTGAAAATATAAAAAACAAATTCCCTGTCCGGTCACAAAATACTAGACTTTAACTTGAACTGAAAATTTAACGGAATCAAAAAGTACAGAAAAAATCATAAAAAAATACAAAAAAAATAGAAATAAATTCCAGAAAAAAGGGGTTAACATTAAAGTGTTTACCTACATTCAATCTTAAATTACAAAAAAAAACAAAAAAATGAAAAAAAAAATAAAAACTTTTTAGAATGTTTTTATGTGGAACTTTTTTTTTCAATTCTATTTATTCGCTTGTCAGTACATTTACGTGCTTTTATTTATAGGGTACATAATATTTATGAAAAAATTAAACTTATCATGAAATAAAAATTCTTCAATGTTTTAAAGTAAGTTTTCCGTGTTGTGTTTTGAGGTTTAACAGTTATTAGACGCGGAAGACATTGAATGATAGGTAATACTAAGCTTAAGGCATGTACTTTTCCTTCACAATTAGAGTTAACTAACCTTTATTGTTCAAAATCATAGAATAAAACATTTAAAGTCAGTGTTCTCTGTTCTATGAGCTTTTACCGTTATTTCACTTATTTTGAGTGTAATTCATATTATTTTTTGAATTTGAACTCGGAAGACGTTCGAGACGAGTTATTCCAATTATTTGGCACACAATCTTATATTTTTTTAGTTTTAAGTGTAATGTCTGTGGGTAAAAACTTTACAATATATTGGATGCAATAGAAAATGATGTTCTAATGGAACTTTCTCAAATATAATAAAGTGAAACTATTTTTTTTTTCCAGGCGTGAAAACCGCCATAATTTAATGTTAGTAGAAAATAATTACTATCAAAATATCAAGAAGATGGCGTGATGACATTGAACAAATGCAATATTAGTAGTTTGGCTCTGGAAGGAGTTTTGATTCAACTTAGGCAACTCTATTCCGCCTAAATTTGATATACAATACTTAGTTAAAATATTTTATCCGTTTTTCTTGCTCCTCAGTTATTATGCAGGGGAAGTAGTAAGAGCGTTTATACCATTGTTCTTGCTACGGTTTAAATAAGGTTTAGAAAATAAAATACTAACATTACCGAGATGAGGCGGTTTTGTGAGTTCTTCAAAGATATAATGAAGAACTTTAATTCGACTTAGTCAACTTATTCTCCCAAAATTATATAATCAATACTTAATTAAAATACATTATCCCTTCCATTCACTTTGTTATCCTCGGTCCTAAACTATTAGAAGGCGGAAGCAGTATGAGGGTTTATCCCACTGTTCTGATTACAGTAAGTACTCTTTACTTTATATTCTGGCAACAAATAGCACTGTCCTGGCTACAGATTTTCACACAGGTTTGAACATATTTTATCTTTGTTCCGACTCCAGCGAGAGTTTAGGGAGTAAAAATTTACAATGTCAAGGAGGTTACAATCTGTACAAAATTCCAGTCTGTAAAGATCTAATTTACAAAAAAACTGTTAAATGGTCACCATAAAAATCAATACCTGGTAACCTATCTTCTTAATAAAAAAAATAAAACCATAAGTATAGTTTTAATGGACTCTCCTTGAAATTTATTTAAAACAGTGAAAATAAAAAACTTAAACTCTTCAAATAAATGAAGAAGCCCTCTTATATGAAAAAAACCATTTACATTTTGGTATAAATACCTATATGTAATAAAGGTAGAAATTTTCAATGAATGCGTTCATATTTCATTCTTATTTTTTTTGTACACATTTTACAGTTTTTAAAAAGTTCAATTTAAAATGTACATAGAATAATATACCACATATACTCCTCTTTTCCATTTACGGAACTTTCCTTGCTGGAACAGGAACTTAAGTAAGCTTATATATGGAAAACAAAACAGAAACGAGTAATGATTAAATTAGGTATAAAATCAAAACTGAAACTGATAGAAATAACAAAACCAACAACAACAAAGGATGGGTAAAAAAAAAGGGGAAAATTAATAAGGACGGAAATGAATATATTCGGTTTGGTGATGTGGGATGATTGTTTGTGGTAATTTTGTTTTATTTTGTGTTTTTTAAAAAAAATTTTACGTGAAGAGGGAGTGTAATTCTGTTATTTGATTCATTCATTTTGAGTTTTTTTTCTAAGTATTTTAAAAATTTAAGGTAAGGTAAAAAGATTGGCATTTCAAAATGTTTTCTTGATTTTTATGCATATGGATTACGTTTCTTTATGAAATAACAGCTGAGAACATGAAAATGTTCTCAAGTAGATTCTTCTAAATCCAAAGAAGTCCTCAAATGTTGAATTTTAATCAAATGTTAGTTTTAACATATTTTTTGCAACTTAAACCAATGTAAGGAAGAGTCAAAGTCAATGACACTTTAATTAAAGAAAATTGTGTATATTGGCTCTTAAAGTCAATGCACATTTAAATGTATTACGATCTCCATCTGCTCTAGATTCAAAACGTTTCAAGTGACCTTCTGTGGAAATATAAACAATATATTTGCATTTGTAATTCAAAAAAAAGCTTTGATCTTTTCTTAGATATTGTACAATGTATAAATTTAAATATTGTGTTCATTAAATAAACAATATTTTGTTTATTTTTCAACTTGATTACATTTTTAAGAGTCATTTAAGGTAATATTGTATATTTTGCTTTTAAAGTGCTCATGAAATATTTTCCACCGTAAAAAAAAAAAATCATTACAAATGCAAAAATGTTTTTTTTTTTCATTGTTTGAAGAGTAAAGTATACAAGTAATAAAATTCCTTTTTTCAAGGACGAAAAATAAGTTTTGTGTTGTTTTTGTTTTATTTTTGGAATTACTAAGTAATGTATACTTTAAATGAGTGAATACTTATAACTTTTAAAGTAAAATGCTTTTATCCTTAAGCAAATGTTTACATTAACCGTTTAAAGAGTCTATGTTGAACCTATAACCTTCATAGCAAATAACATTGTTCCTGTAGGTGACAATGCCCTTCTTTTACAGTGTTTTTTTTTGTATTCTATGACTCTTTAAGGGATTGATTATTTTAAAATGAATGTCAAACTAGGTTTAATATAGGACTGAGTTCATAGTCAAAGATATCTTCAGATTTTTTGGGACAAAGGAAGTATAGTTTGGCGCAGATTCTTCAAATGGATTGGGATCTTAATTTTACACAAATATTCATTGCAGCATCTAGGAATAATTGTAATGCAATTAAGTAATTAAATAGTTGCTTTTATATCAAAAAATAGTAAATCGCTGAAATCTGCAGAAGAATTTCAAACATTCATCAACTAAAATGTGATGGACCCTTTAGAAGTATAACAGGGAAGCCTTACTTAAACATAATCCGAAATTAGATAAGAACCAGAACATCACAAAGATTTAAACTGACATTTTTAAGTTTACAAAAAATTTATAGACTTGCCAAATCGATCGTATAATTGAAGTTATATTATGCCTATAAATTTACTATTAGAAATAACGGTAAAACCTGCTTTAATAGAGTTATATTGTCTTCCGAATCTGCAATTTCTTCAAATGAAATTAGGCCCTTATTTTACTGTAGTAAACAATCAATATACAATCTAGGACTAAATTCCTTATATATTAGATTAAAAAAGTATCTTTAATCTTTGAAATCTCTGTATGAAGAGCAGTCAACTCTTTTATGGTAATCGAACCTTTTTGAATTGTAACCAGTAAAACTCCGAAGAGAATCCAAAATTAGTTAAGAACTAAGAAATTACATAATTTATATCTGGCAGGCTCAAGTCTACATTTTAAACTTACTAAATCTAAGGTATATTTGAATTTATGTTATATCTAATAAATTATTCACAGGAATAACGGTAGAACCTGCTTTAGTAGAATTATATTGACTTGAAAGCCTTTTAGGCTTCCTTCTCTCACTTTATTATGTTAATTTGTAGCAATTTAAAAAAATAACTGTTTTTTATTGGCTTTTAAATTTAAATCCGGCAAAAAACCTTAGTTAAATTATATTAAGTGGTTAGATTAATTCTAATAATAAATCTACTGCCAACAGCATTACGAATGTTTTTGAATACCACATTTCACCTTTAAATTAGATTTTTTTCAAGGACTACAAAAATGTTAAATTTATTTAAATTTTTTCTATCAAATTTAGTATATTTTGTATTACTAATATATTATATATATAAATATATAGTCATGTTAACATCAGATAAAAAATGTGTTTGAATGTATTTGTTATAAGTTACGCAAATAAAACCATAAAGATTGAGGTTTTTAGATAAAAGGTAGACAATACCTATACTAAAGGAAGCCTGGAATGGAATACCAAGTACAAAAAAATAAAGAAGAAACTGAAAAACAAACCTAAAAAATGATGATTGAAAAACCGAAATACAAATTTTACAAAAAACATGAAAACCACAACATTATCTCCAGACTAAACAAATTTTTCCAGTACAAATATGAACGGTTTGAGAGTAAAAAAAGGAATACGACAAACATAAAAAGAAGAGATAATATAGAAAATTTGATGTTATTTTGGAAGATTCGGTCATCCTATATAATAAGGACCTTCAGAGTTTTTTTGTATACAATAGAAAGGTTAAATTTGTTTTTATAACTAAATATTCGTCTAATACAGAAGAGGTACTGAAAAAACCATGATATGAAAGAGTTTATATATTTAGATTGAATTGACTGGTTTGATGGTCTCTTTCTTTCTATTTTCAATTTCTCAGTCTTTTGTTGATTTTTTTTTTTTTTTTTTGATTTTTGTTTAATTTTTTTTTTAATGTTTATTTTAAACTTGTTATATATAATGTATATCCATTACATAAAGTGATTTAACCGACATATGCCAGTTAAATATTGCAGTTAATATTGTGTTTGAATACTTGGGAGAAAAAATTTATTTTTTTTAAATATATTTGGGGGTAAATATTGAGTAGATTAAATTACATAAATATAATTGGGATATTATTTTCTATGGCTGTTTTTGGATTTTTTTTTTGCTTTCGGCTTTAGAAATTAAATAAAGGACGGGACGTAACTGGGTGGGAGTATTTAGAAGGAAATTAAATTTTGATTCATAGGATTATGTTATGTTATTGTTGAAATCGGGCTAAAAGTTTGATATAATCGCTCTTTAAACAAACATATGAATAATATTTTAAGTATAGGGTGTATTCATAATGATGTGGTATCATTTGAATATTTAGGTAAAATGTTTTTCAATTAAGTTTAATTTGAAGCATGCCTTAAAACAAGATTTCAGTATAAAATTTAAAGTGAAAGCTGAAATTTAAGATGAAATATGATCTATACTGTACTGTACTGTAAAGTAGTTGTGATTGTATGGGATAGGATAAGGATGAAGAAAATTAGGGTAAGAAGCATTAAAGTGGTAAATTCGAGAAGAATCGGTTAAGATTCTTTTTAAATTGGGCAAATTATAAATAGTAAAATCGCTAATTTTTTGAACAAATAAATTGATTGATCATACCCCTGAAACTGGGCCATGAATACCCCACCGACGTTTCAATACAAAAAATGTATTTAGATTTTGAATATTCAAACAATTCTTTATGACTCAGTATTGCTCCTTTCAATAGAGTTTATTATAAAAAAAAAAAAATTAACAATTTACCCTATGTCATTTCGCATCTGGAAGATCCTTACAATCTTTATAATAGAAATATATTAAGAGGCTGTTAGTACATAGACAAGCCTTTCAAAACTTTTTATTACTCTTGAAAAACGTCTAGAATCATAGAGATATTACTTAACAATGTAACCCCAAATACTTGTACATACATATATAGAAAATTGTATAAACTTAAAGGGCCAATTTCAAAAACAGGGGTACACGAGTTATTTTACTTGGAAATCTTCTTACAATAAAGTTTTAAAATTAAACAAGTTTATATATTATAATAACATTTGGCATTATGTCCAGTGGCCAACTCTTCTATATATCCTACAGACCTTATTATTAGATTTTGTTTATTAGAATTAGAATAAGACTGATTTATTTGCAGCTTGTGCTAAAAATGAGTTGTATTTAACTCTAAACCCTCTTTCAGTACAGGATTGGCATTAATAAATCCAGCATCAATTTTACTAAGAAGATGATTCGTATATATATATATATATAAATTTATTAATAAAAATAATTTTAAGATTTAATTAAATATAAAATTCTATTAATTTTTAAATTAATAACTTATTCTAAAAAAATATTACCTTTCATTTTCTGTTCGATTAACTAATCATTTTTTAAATTTCTTAATCCATAATAATTTATTTTAAGTATATATTTGTTTAATTTCTGAATTTTGTGTACCTATATTAATTAAAAATTCAAGCAATTGAAGTGTATTTATTAAAAAAACTTTCCAGGAAATCAAAATATAACTTTTATTAAAATTTTTAATTTGTAAATTTATTTATTAAAGTACACAATTTCTATATGCATTTATTATTATTATTTATTTAATTTCTAATCACATATTTTATATATTAGTAAATACATATTAATATTTAATATATTAATTTATTTTATATATATTTATTATATTTTTAGAATTTAACAAATTTTCCAGGATAAATAAATTTTTATACATTTAACAAAGAATAAATCAAAGTAAGAACTTATAATTTTATTTTGAAAATAATCTTTTTTTTTTAAAAAAATTCATCACAGAAGAACTGATTTATATGAAAATAATTTTTAAGATAAAATATTTAAAATATTTATAGAATTTATTAAAATTATTATTAGTTATATAGAAATTCTATAATTTATTAGGCAATTATAGTTTTTGATTAAAAAGTATTTTATCTTGTAGGTACATACTTGCAATTTAAATCGAAGTAAATTTAATAAATTTTAAATCTTAATTAAGTTTAAAAATATATTTTTTTATTAAAATTTTTAAAATATAAATTAAAATGATTTTTAAAATAGAATTTAGAATTTTTGAAAACATTTATCACATAGATACTAGTTTTTAATAAATTTGCAACTCGATTGCAAAAAAAAACGTTCAATAAAGCACATATCAAATTAATTTTCTCACTGTTTGACAATTAAATTTTTTTTTTTTAAACTGACAATTTTGTAGCTGTCAACAAAAGTTTTAAAAAAAATTTCACAAATACACTAACAACAATTATTAACTTATCTTTTAAATTTAAATTAAGAAATCAAAAAAAAAAAACAATTGAATTACAGTGTTGCCGATATTAAATTTTTTGAGCATTTCATTTTTCAACTGTCGAGGTGTCGATTATAGTGTTATATAAAATTGAATTTAAATATTTACTGTTATTATTATTGAAATGTTATTCATTTTAATTTTATTTATACGTGTATATACTATATATATATTTAAATTGATTAATTAAATTAAATTTTTTTAATATTAGATATTTATTTAAATTTAAACTGGGCTATAAAAATAAAATACCGAATTTTGGATATTTATTTATTGAATATAATTGAATATGTATATGTATATAAAGTTACAAAATAAATTTTATAAAACTAAATTTATTTACATACTTATGTATAATATATATATATATTTGTGTCGCCAAACATATTTGGAATGTTTTATTACGTCAAATTCGAGACATAAGGAAGAATATAAATAAAATTTGCAAAAAAAAGTGTGGATAGTATGAGTAAGTAGATAGTAAAATAACTACATATTATACATAAATAGCTACTAAAATACTATTATTCTATTTGGAAAAAAAAGGACACTATTTTGTCTATTACAAGACATAAGAAAGAATATAAATAAAATTTGGGAAAAAAAAGTGTGAGTAGTAGATTAAGTAGATAGTAAAATAACTACATATTATACATAACTAAATACTTAAATACTATTATTCTATTTGGGAAAAAAGGACACTATTGTGTCTAATCCGAGACATAAGGAAGAATAGAAATAAAATTTACAAAAAAAAAGTGTGAGTAGTAGATTAAGTAGATAGTTAACTACATATTAAACATAACTATTATTCTATTACTCATATATAGTAAAAAACAATACGAATTGGTCCATTATAAAAATAAATATTTAATATTTTGTTTTCTTCCTTTTACTTTTCATATAAAAATGAATTTTCTAAAAAAAAATAACAATAAACAAACCAAAAAAAAAGGACAAAATATAACGGAATTAACCATTACAAACAAATAAAAATAATAATATATATGTTAGAATATACATATTATATATTGAATTATTATTTTGAATTTAGGATGTATGTAAAACTATTTTATATTACATACATTACTTATACTTAAATATATATATATTTATTGATATCCTTTTTTTCGTATTTTCCTTCTCTTTTTATTTTTATTTTTCTATCTCTTTCTAGTATTTACTAAAAAGGCAATAATAATAAATATAATAAATAAAAATAAAAATAGTAAAACTACTACTATATGAGAAAAAAAAGTTAGAAGTAATAAAATTTTACGTGTACAATTCCAAATTTAATTTCGGTTTTTTTTTTATACAAATTTTTAAAATATATATATATGTATGTATGTATTATACTATATTTTATTATATGACAAAATTAAATGTATGTATATATATATTTCACATATTACGACATTATTTAAAATTAAGTAAGTAGTAATTTAAAAATTTAATAATCAATATTATACATGTTATTTAATGATTCACTTCAAATTTAATTTTAAAAGTAATGTGTGTTTAAAACCAATTTTTAAAAAACTTCAATTACTGTTTTTTTTTTTTTATTTTCTAAAATTCTAACTGTAAAAATTTAATAAAAAATTTTTTAAAAACTACTACATTAATAACAATTTTAAAAATAATAATTAAAAAAAAAATCCGTCACTACAATCCTACAGGAAGGAATAAATTCTACTAAAAAAATATAAAAAAATTTCATATTATTAATTCTGTTATTTTCTGTTATTATTTACCGCAAAATTTCAATATGTCTGTAGTACAGTACATATATTTAACATATATTTTTTATGTTATTAAAATACATTTGTATGTAAATAAAAATTTTTTTTATTTCCATTTTTATTTTATATTTTCTTTCTCTTTTGTTTTTTTTTTGACAATTTGTTCTCTTTCTCTTTTTAACATTTGGAAAATGGAAATATATAAAAAATAAGAACAGTTAAAATGAAATTAAAAGTGAATTAAATAAATGGTGCATATTGCTCTGTACTGTTATTTGTATTATATTATGATGTTATTTTTAGTTTATAAATGTGTGGTGAATTCTGTAAAAAAATGTTTAATGTTTGTATGTGTACTAAACTGACTACTGTGCATGTGTACTTTTGAATAAAAAAACTTAAGAGTAAGATTTGAGAGATTCAAAAATATTTAAGAGTTAAATTTAGTTTAGTATAAAATTTTATACAAAATCTGTTATTTGTTGAATACTGAGAACTGACTGTTCTGTTACTGTTATGTTAAATTGTTTTAAGATTTCAATTACATAATAATAGTTTTACATTTTGAATTAAATAAATTTAATATGATTGTAGGTATGTTAATAATTATTTTTTAACATTATATACTGTTATATTGTACGAGTGGTGAATAAAGGAAAATCGAAAAAAAATATAATATTTTTAGACCAGTTATCACTTAGCAAATTAATTAATATACAAGAGAATTGCAGTATTATATAGTAAAAAAAAATAACAGCAACAGCTGTTTTATAACTAAATAATGTTAGATTGGAAATTTTTTTTATAGGTACATAAGGATATATATATAATATACATATTTAGATATATATTATAATAAATACATTTATTATAAAATCAATGAGGTAATATAGGAAAATTTCAATAAAAATATTTTTGTATTTGAAGATAAAATAAAATTAAATTAAAAAATGATTTTTAAAAATTGTAGACTTAATCTTGGATTGAACGTTTTAAATCGAATGTAAGCATGTTTTGAAATCGCGTTATTTGAAATTCGCATAAAAGGGGAATTATTTGTATTAGTTATTTGTGAGGGTCACTATGGGTCCATCTTACTCTGAAGCTTTAAAATACATTTTAAAAATGTTTACTTACATAACTTAAATAAAGGTGAAGTCTCAAGAATAGTTTGGAACCATTGGAAGCTTTTATAATAAAAATCTTGAATATTAATAATTGGAACTTTCTATTATCTTTTTAAAATAATAGAAAACTTTCGACATAATAGAATCTTACATATCTCTAACTAGATAAATCTGAAATCTGACAGATATCTAGATCTAATACCTTGCTTTCAAATGCAATTCATTATGTAGTTATTTTTCAAGAAAAAAAAAATTTCTTAATAGAATGGTTTAACTTATTCAACTTCAATATTTCCACAGGTTTCCATAGCAACATTTTTAAATTCTCAGAATTTCTATGCTCGTGTTCAAAATATTTGAACTGCACTGTTAAAACTTAGTTTTCTATAAAATTGTATCTAATTTTTTGAACACCACTGTTCATAGTTTGACAAATATTAAATTTGTATTTTAATTTTCATTAAAAATTTTAATAACAATCTGATTTAATTCAATACATTCACAATAGCATTGATATTATTCACAATAGAACTCGTGAGATAAAAAAAATATCATAAGAATGAGTATAAATTTTTACTATATAAATTCGATTTTATCCTTTTGACATTTCCTTTTTTTTTTTCAAAAAAAAAAAATATACACAATAATAACAAGAAAATACAGTTATATTATATACAATAAGGAAAAATAATAAAAAAGACCGTTATAATATTGCGCATGTCAAAAAAAATAATATTTTTTTCTTTTACCATTGTTGAAACTGTCAATTTCTTCTTATATTAAAATTTCAAAAAAAAAAAAAACATGTTGAAAAGTTTTTATTCTACACTATAAAATATATATATATATATATTTATATACATTCAATATTGACATAAAGACCAAGCAATTATTACGAAAAAATAACATTCATATGATACATACATACATACTAACAGATGTTAAATATAAATAAAATAACATCAAATACCGTTATATATGAACTTATATTTCTTTTTAAGTTTTTATTTACTTTTTCTTATGAATTTACCACCACATATAAAAACAGAAAAGTCAAATAGAATGTGAGTGTTGAAAAAGTGTTTTTCTATCCTCACCTCTTTCTCAACCCAGTACCACCCTCTTTGTGAGTTTTTAACATTGTGAATTGAGGATGATGTAAGGAAATGAAAAAAAAATTGGTTTTTATTTTTGCGAAACGCAACAAATGGTTGTTATGCTTTTTTAAAGGAAATTGTATATACATAATAACCTAACTGTAAATGTAATATAATATAACGGTTATTTTGTTCTTTTTTTTTTTTAAATTTATTACATGAATATGCGTATATAATATAATAGTAAAAATTGTAACAGGATTTAAAGTAAAAACAACAGAAGTTTACCAAAATACAAATATACATAGTAATACACAAAATTTAACAAAATATACAAAATTGTAAAATTTAATTAAATATTTTAATGTGGTGGAATTGTGAAAGTTTTAAAAGTCAGTTTTGACTTTTTGTTTCTTTTTTCTATTTAAGACAATTTTGGCACACATGTAAAGGATTAAATTTGTTATGTTAAAAATGAAATAAAAAAACAAGGATCAAGAAATAATCCTTTCGGAATTATGTATAGTTTGTAATGGTATTTGTATATTCTATTTATATAATATATGTATAGTTTAATAATATATGATGGAATTGGAATTAATATATTGTATTTTTAATTTGTAAGAAATAAAAATTAAAAAAAAAAAAATATTTCACCTAAAAGTATGCTATTTTTTTAAAGGAGACTTAAATTGCTTTTAGAGAAGTTGAAAGATATTTGGTTTATAAAATTATAATCAATCTATGTATAGGGATATAAAAGGATGGGAAATAAGATTAAAATTCAAAAGGTTTGGTGTACCACTATCTATAGATCTACAGAGATAGCTCTATAGTTCCTAGAGGTTAGTATAAGATCTCATTGATAAAAGATAATTGATAAAAGTTAAAAAAAAATAAGATTATAATTGAAAAAGGTTTGTTCTACCACTATCTATAGATCTATGGAGATTTTTCTTTAATTTTTGGAGTTTAGTATCAGTCCTCTTTTGCGTTGATAAAAGTTTGAGAAATGAAAACTATAATTCAGAAAGTGTGATCTAACACTATCTATAGATCTTTAGACATATTCGTATAATTACTAGAGGTTAGTCTAAGTCCCCATTTGGAAGGGTCTTAGAGTTTTAATTGTAGAAAGTAATGAATAATAAACAAAGGCATATCTATTGGACCTAGTTAATCTATATTGTGACTAGAGTTATAATTGAAGTTGAATGACTGATTGAATGATTGAATGATGATTGAATTATAATGACTTTAATTTATATAATATTTGGAAATAAATTTTAAACATAAAAATTTCATTTATGTTCAGTTCTAACTTTTTTTTTAATGCACGCTCACTACACGCTTCGAACGAGAGAAAGAAAGATGAATATTTAAGAAGAATTTACAATTTCTTAAAATTGCAGTATGGAACATTAATGATAGAAGGGAAAACATTAGATGGACACATGTTCCAGATCATAGCAGTTCTCGCAACACATGAGTTTCCATATCAAATCATTTTGTAGTTTCCGCAGTGTAGAAGTAAAAACTCTAGTATGATTTTTGAATTATTTAAGAAGAGGCATAATTGACGTGAGTTCAATAGAGCAAGTATCATTATCTACAAGATATTATATGCGAAGCAGAGAAATCGCTTCAATATTTCGGCGACCTTAAGTGGAGTAGATGTTACTTTTTCGATGGAGTTGCGTATTAAACGTAGGCCGCAGTTTGGAATTTTGTCGAAATAACTTACAGCGTTTGGGCTGCTCTATCTCAAATGCGAGAGTTGTACTCCATCTTAAACTAAATATAGTCCTTATAGATATAAGACATATATCCTAAGGAGACAAATATGTTTTATAATCGAACAGAAAAGCCAGATATTTTGAAGCTTTCTTAGTTATATCAAAAATATCTGCACAGCATTTTTTGATTAAGCTGCAAACCTAAAAATGCTTACATTTTGTGATCCCTGAATATTTCCACCTTATAATCCCAAAATTGGGTTAAACTGGTTTCTTTTGAAGGAAGTCAGGCAGTTTTGAGTTTTTGAGGTATAAATAGCGATTAATTTGGTACGTAGTTCGTGTGAGGTTAAATTAAATATTTTCAAGTCCAAATTCTGAAACTTTAAAAAATTTCTGAAAGTTTAAGAAATGGGTCTAAATAAAATAAACTTGTTTATAACATGTAGCTCCTTTATAAAGTAACTCACTCAAATCTTAATTTTTAGTTTTATTTTCTAAATCTTGATTGAGTACTTTAAATAATAAAAAAAAAATATTTTCAATAATCACTTGAAACTATATTATCTCATCATATTGATTTGCATTACACCTTGTTGCAGATTTCAATTAATTAAAACCTGTTGCATATATGCTAATCTAAATGTTGTATGTAATTATGTAAATTTATTCATGGGTGTTTCTACTTTTTTTTTTTAACTTCTTAAAAGATTCTTACACACATTTTTTTTTATTTTGATTTATTCTTTATAAATTGGTTCTTACAACATCTTTCGGTTCTTACAACATCTTTTGATTCTTGCAACACAGTTTTTTTTTTTTAAAATCGTAGGTTCTTAAAAGACGTTGTAGTAAAACCTACAAAGAATATTCCAAAAAAAAAAATGAACAATTTTCATTCATAAAATAGAAAAAAAATTTCAAGTATTATTGATTCTGAGTAGTAGAAGAGGTGGTGAACAAATTTGATTTTTAATATAGTCAAGATGGGAATTTGTTTACATAGAATTTAATTCAATTGGATTTCAAGAGTTTTTCAAATTTATAATTCATTATTGGATGTTTTTTTTTTTTTTTATTGGATTTGAAACGAATTATAAAAATTTTTAAATATAAATATTTAATAATAATTAAATTACAAAATTATATTATTAAAATTAATAATAAAATAATTTGTAATTATTATGAAGGATTTTGAAAATTAATAATCGTTATTATAGTTAAACTAATATTATTTTATATTTACTGTTATTTTAATCCTTTTTAAAATCTAAAATCCTTTTTTTTTTTATATTTATTACAGAGTATATATGTATGTATTTAAAATTTACTACATTCATAGGGTATAATTATATTATTTATTTTAAAAATATCCCTTCGGTATAATAATTTTCTAAAGGATGAAATCAATTTTTTTTTACCGTTATTTAAGTAACAGGATGTCAGGAGTCAGGAGTTTTTTAATTAAAATTTTTATTTTTTAAATGAAATCTTATTTTTAGAATTTATGTGAGAGGAGTAATATGGAAATTATATCACTTAATAATTGAAGACTATTTTAAGAATCTTGTGTACATATATCCAATACTTCGAATCCTTTAATTTTGAATCTGGGTTTTTCATTCGTACTCTGGGGCTTCTAAGTTTTCAGCCGGTTTTAATTGAATCCGTGCCTTTTTTTTAAGGACTGGAGACAGCAAAATTGTACATCTGAATGACACATAGCTTTGCAAGAATGTATCGATGAGCCTTATGGTAATTCGACTTTAGCAGAACTTTGTAGTATTATACATTAATTAGTAATTGATTCAAGTTATAATAGGTTTAAATTTTATGCTCATATAATTTTTGACCAAAAGGAATTTGTCCAAATGTTTATTATCGTTTAACTACTGGATGGGGCTCCGTTGTAAATCTGAAACAGGACAACCGAACTCCTTTTAGTTTGTCAAATATTTGATCTAATTTATCTTTGATCAATACGGCTCAGAGTACGATAACGCGTATTTGATCGATTGATAGAAGTATTTTTTTGAAATATTCCGAATTTTGCACAAAGATGACCTGAACTAAAAGGGGGTCTCAAAAAACATTGGTTTTCATTTAAAAAAATCTCTAAAATGGCGGTACAATACCATGGGATGCAACTTTTCTGAAACAAGTTTTTTTTTAAATTAGAAACTATGTCTCATGGTTCCAGCTACCATTATTTTAGAAACTTTTTATATTAGTATACAACTACTTGAATCTATAACTGCACAATCCTTTAAATTTTTCTTACTTCTTCCAAAGTGCCAAGATTTTTAAGAAATTCCAAGATAGCAGTATTTTTCAAGTGAACAAATCTATAAACTGACGATCAAAGTACTAAATTTTTTAGAGAACTTATTTAAAATTTTTAAATTTCAAAATTCCCATATGTAAAACAATTTCCAACAGAATTACTACCATATATATTCGCAAAATTTATTATTATTATTTTGTGGTAAAATATAACTAACCATTATATTTTCATGGAAAAAGAGGTATTTGGGTCACAAAAATTATGAATTTATGAAATTCTTGTGGAATTATTAATCTAACAAATTATTTTTTAATTATCAGTAAGTATGCGTCCATTTATATTTCATGTGTGGTTACTTTATAATTATAAAAATTTATTCTAAAATTTTAAAATATAAAAATTACTATTTTATAATTCCATTTTGGTAGTTTTTAAACATTTTTATAAATTATAACTATTATTTGGAATATTCAACTGAAAAGAAATCCCATTGAATTTTAAACGGACTTCAATTATGTTCTTAATGTATTTGTAATATTATTCAATCATTTAATTATAATCGTGGTTCAATTTTAATACTTTAAGTTTAAGTAAGTAACATTGTAATTTTAAAATATTTCATAATTTAATTTTGAAAATTATTAAAATTGAGATAAAAATTTGCATTAAAACTATTATACAACTTGAAAATATTTTTGAAATAACATTTCTCACCATAAAATTTTTGATATCATACACCATAACATGACATAACATTTTTTTTTAACATTTTACAGGCAATGCATTTTGTAATATAAAATTCACCACTTTCAAAATATTAAAATATTTGTCACAGATTTTTCAAACTAAATTCACCATATTCTTAGGTACTATTCTGTTATACACTAATAGTACTAACTATTATACAATTTTTTCAACAAATTAATAATTTGACTGTTGAATTTCAGGAAAAAAGTGTTATACTTTTTGTAATATAACATTTTCTTCGTTTAATCTTTTTTCTTAATTTAATATTCTTCGTTTAGCAATGTCACGAACCAGTGAAATATGGTTAAATATTAATAAGTTTCATATAAATTAATTTTTAAATATTATTTTACGCAAGAAATCCGATAGAGGGATTATTTTAATGTTACCAAGAAATAGGTGAAAAAAATTTCATTTTAAAATTTTCAGATGGAAAGTTATTTGAAGCTCTACCAGTATTAAATAAGTTAAGTCCCATACATTTTCATTATTATCATTTGTAATCAATTACTCCAATTTTTAGAATTCTCTATTATATAGAATGGAACATTTATTTGCTTGTAGCTTATAGACTCCTAAGCTGTTCAGTTGATTGTCGTAAATGTGTATATAAAGGTTTTTGGGTACGGGATTTGTTTCTGGGCTAACAATTTTTCTTTAAATTAGATAAGGTTTGATCAATTGACTTTAAATTTGGTATACGTGCGCTGCTTGATAATGGAGTTGACTCTAATAAAAAATTTCGAATTTTGTAAATCATATTGGCAGGACGAATAATATGAAAAAAATTTTTTTTGACTTCCCTTAACCTGTTGCGGTAAATTTAGCATTGTGTAATTTCGGTGTCAATTTTTTCAATTTCATCAACTACAATTAAAAACTCATTGAGAGGAGCACTATCGCGCCCGGTTATTACCAATAGTACAATAAAGTATTTTAAGGAGAAAATTAGGACTAAAAGGCTTTAAAACAACATAGTATTTGTAGAAAACCCCTTTAATTTTTTGAAAAAATCGATTAAACTCTTTAAATTCCCCAATTTCCTGAAATATTCCGTACAACTTTAAAAGTTTCACAAAAAATCTTAAGATATTTTGATTTTAGAGTTATATCACCACTTTTAAATTATTAATGGCATACAAAATCAAATAATGTTTTATTTGTAAACAATTGAATATATATACAAACATTTATTATAAATCTTGCAAAAAAAAAAAAGGACACCATATGCATGCAAAATAGCATTAAAAATTACTTCAATATAAGGGCTGCAAAGATATTGTTTTATATATTATGTACTTATTTACATATTTAAAATGCAATAATTTCCCACCCACAATTTCACATACAGATAAGGATATAAGATAAAGGATTATATTGAACCCTTTTCACTTACATTATAATATATAATACATATTATTATACAATTTAATATGTAAAACACAGTATTTGTATCTTTAAGATTCATTTTGCGCTAACGAAGCGAATTCAATATGATATCACCACAAAATAAAAATAAAAAATCCATCTTTATAAGTTTTAAAATTAAAAAATTTCCATCCCATTGGCATGGATGGAGGCCAAACAAATAACCAAACAAAAACAAAAGTCTAGAAAAAATAAGTTCAAAATATCTTAAGTTTGATCGTTGAACTATTATTTAAAAAAAACAGCCTTCATATTATTATTTATTACATTAACATATATTCACGAGGCATTCTTTTGACATTATTAAAAAAAATAAAAATGTGTCCCTTTTTTCACAAAAGTGTTTTTTGTCTCCATACAGAATGGAAGGGTTTTCTAATCAACAAAAAAAAAAAGGATAACTCAGATAAAGCCTATTGTATATAATTTGCAGTTTATACCACGTTTTTTGTGTGGTAGAACAGATAAGAATTTAACAAAAAAAGCAAACCATCCACTGATTCAAAGATCTTGTATGAATGTCTTGTTTTTCTGCTACAAATTTCTACTTCCATTGTATAACGGTAAATCCTCACTTTTATTCATATCTCCTTGCCTTTCATTTCTTTAATAATTATATAACTGTAAATGCCCACTTGTACTAGAATCTCCTTGCTTCTCTAGCTTCAAATTCTTAATATTTTTGCATAACTGTAAATCCCCACTTTTATCATCATCTCCTTGCTTCTCTAGCTACAAATTCCTTCCATATTATTATATAACGGTAAATCCCCATCTAACTTAAAACTAAAACTAATGTTTTTTGTTTTAAGCTTCATTATTTCATTCAATATCTAATAATTTGGTGGGACTACAGATGTTACCTACTTCCATTTAAATTATAAGGGAGGAAATATAGAAAAAAAAACAAAACAATAAACAAAAACAGGAATGGGGTAAAAAAAAACCATACACCATCATATTTATATGTTGGATTTTCGAATTGGTTTTGAATATGTTATCCTTTTTTTGTATTTTTGCGGACTGGAGTTTCAAGCAAAAAAAACTCTCGAAATAGCTGCGGCAAAAAATGAATTCCATTTTTTTTAGGATATGAAATGAAGAAGAACGAATGGAGGGTTATTGAACCGAAAAAAAAACAAATTTAAAGTTAAACAAAAACAGGAACACAATATTAAAAAGGGAATGAGAAATACCAGGACAAAATATTTGTATAAATTGGTAAAAACTTTAAAAAATTTTGAATCCTATATATGTCCCAACCTTGAGACTAAAAATTTTTAAAGGATAGAATATTGTTTTGAAATAAAAATTTTTTGTATAAATTTAAAATTATTGTAAAATGAGGTTAAAGTATTTATATTTTATTAGTAGGAAAATTAAGTCCTTTCTGTTTCAGTGTAAATGTTAAGTATTAAGTATTGTATTTATTTTTAAAAATTTGTATGTTAATTAATTCAGTATTAGAATGTTGGGTATATAAGCTTTTAATAATTTTCTGGGGCTAAATTGAATAATAAATTCAAAATTTTAATATTACCCAAAAACCCAAAATTCAATTGTTTGACAATTTTATGTCATTAAATGAAAATTATCAGTAAATATGACCTTATTTCTGAGAAAAAAGGTAGTTAATAAGAGTGGTAGATATTACACGTGGTTAAATTTAAAATTTAAAAGTAAATTACCATTATTTAAATGGAAATTTAAAAAAGATTTGACTCTTTTTTATTGATTTTGAGAAAAAAAGCCAGAGGTTATTTGTAGATATATGTAGGTCTGACTTCTATAGATATCATGTAGGTCTGACTTTTACAGGTATGTTGGTCTGACTTATATTGTAGGCTTAAGTACAATAGAATATTATTCCTTTAAATCATAACGAATGTATATTATTTTTAAATCTGTATAGATTGTCTTTACTTATGAAGCCTAAAATAGACACACTGAAAAACCTTAGAACTTTTGTAATTTAAACTTATTTAATTAATTACAGTGCCTGAAAATTCCCTTAAGGGAAGTTTCCTGAATAGGAGCTATTTTTTTTATGAAATTCAATCATATTTGACACAGGTTTCTCCTGTGTCAATCATATTCAATCATATTACTTTTTAATTCTAATTAGCGCCTGAAAATATGCAATCGATAAATTCAGATATTAATATAATTTTTCTTGTCTGTCTATTTAGATCGGAGAGACCAAATGAATTGATGAATTCTAATGGAACCAATTAATTCTCTGACGGGATTTCAACGTTTCTTAAAAATACTTAGCTCTTTAATTGTACTACAGTTTGAAGAAATGATTTAGCTCCTAGCTCCACAGAAAGTCTATAATTCCTAATTACAATTAATTGTTCCATTCAATAGTTCTTAAATTAAAATAATTCTTAGCTAAAAGCTAAATACATAAATATAATATCAAAAACAGATTTTAAAGTAACAAAATTAAATTTTTCTTGTAAACAACAATCAATTCAACCACAATTTATCTTCAAATATTGAAGACAAATAAATATCAATATGAATCAAAGTATATTAAGTAGTCTATAAACTTGTTGTTCTGATTTTATCAAAAAAAAAAAAAAAACAGCTTCCATCACTTATTTCAAAAAAACAATCTATAAATAATAAACAGATATAAAAATCAAGAAAAACAATGTAATAAAAAATAAGGAATGAAAAAAATCCTAGAAATTCAAAGAAAATAATAATTCAAGTATTAAATAAATGCCTTGACAAGGATTCAATCAAATTTTAATGTTACTTCACACGATCAAAAGCACAAAACAAAAAATAAAGAAAAAAAAACATTAAAACGGGATGCAAAACTCAATTGCTCCAGGACAACCAAATTTTCAATAAAAATTTGATTTTATTCTTCTATTGTTTTGGAAGTGGTGAATATTTGCTTTAAGAAAGATTTTGAAGTGATTTAACATAGAGTTAAAAAAAAATAATTCAAGTATTTTAAGCAAATATTTATAAATTGTAATAATTTTAACAATTTTATTAGATTCTACCAAGGGTTTTGTTTAAATCTACTGATAAGGCTTCAAAATCCACCTAAAAATAATGAAGAATGCACAAAAATTAAGTTAATTAAAGATTGTCATGGAATTATAACGGCATTTCCTCGTCTTCAATATTGACTGCAGAAACAGAGTTCAGTGATTACAAAGTATCAAAATTTTGATTGCCTAAGATTTATGAACAAATGTTTCAATCAATATTTATAACTCACTGATGTTTTTGTAAGACATTCTAATTAGAAGTGTAAGTAATCAATATAACATTTGATTGAGCAGTCTAGTGGTGTCTGGAGCTCGAAATACTTCTGTTATTTTATTAATTATGTTGGATAGTCTTCATTGCTAAGAAAAAAGATAGTTTAGATTTTTCAGTGTTTCGTTCTATATATTCGTTATATATCCCAAAATTGGATACATAATTAAGCCAATGTTAAAAAGTTTCTGGAAATCTCCTACCAATAGGAAAGGAAGTATCATGGAAACAATTTTTAAAATAATTTAATTATATTTTGCTATTACTAAATCATTTTTCAAAATATTCTTTCCATCATTGTTACCTCTAAAAAATATTGCAAAAAATTTTACTATTCTTTCAGATCTTAAAGTCAATCTGATTGGCTTCAATTTTGATGAAGGAATTTGCAAAGTAAGAATGAGTAAACTTTTTATTCTATTATTATTATTATTACTTTTACTATGCCTTATTTTTCTTCCTCACTTCCTCCACTTTCTCAAGCATTCCTCCCAGCAGTTTTTCTATTTACTTTTGCAAAAACATCGAACTGAAGGATATTTTATTACCCTAAAGGCTTGATAATATTGATGAAACATTTATTTCATCTATTCAATAATTTTTAAGGAGCATTTATTTTTGAAACGATATATAATATATATTTTTTATATTTTTCAAACTTTGAGTATAGGATATTGATTTTTACAAGGACTATTAATAAAAAACAGTTACAATAACAAAAATAAGGATACAAAAAAGGATAAAAGGAAAGAGATGAACTTTTACTATGAACATTTTTTGTTTGTTTCTTCCTGTACTCGTAGATAAAAAACAAAAACCAGTTTAAAAAAAATAAACCCAAATACCGTTACACTTAATATTATATTTTATCAGATAACGGTTCATATATGAACCGTTAAAATAAAAAAAAACTGTGTATATAAAAATGTAGTATATAATAATGGATAAATTATATACTCATATATTGAAACTGATATAATATATAAAGTTGAATAAAGTTTATAATCAAAGTAAAAGTAAATGGAGAGTGAGTTCACAAAAAAAAATAACGAAGTTCGGGTAACCGAAAAATATTTTCAATCCGTCATTCCCTTCCCTTGTATATCACTTTATTTTAAACTCGCTACTTTTTTTTAGCATCCTTTTATTCCTTTTTAAGTTTCATTCTTCCTTTCCTTCCCATTTATTTTTCTGTGATTTGTTTTTACTTTAAGTGAGTTTAAATTTTTCACTTATCATTAAAGCTAGCTACTTTCACATATTCACATATGTATATATATATATATGTATTTGATAAAGTAAATCAATACTCAATACAAATATATATTAACTTTTGGCGTTATAAGAATGAATTATTATTTAATCAAATTATATTGACATTTTTCAACTTCCTCCTTCCTTTTTTTTCAGGTCTTCAGGTTGTTGTTTTGAAGCTCAATAAGGTTCAAACAAATAAGTTTAATAAATGTTTTATAATAAGTATTTGATTTGCATACAATTTCCAAACAATTGATACAAATTTTTGATTATTTAATTTAAGAAAGAAAGAAAAAATAAAAGGAAAACGAAAAATTGCATATATTTAGGGTGAGTGATAGAAAATATTATTTGATATGTTTTTTTTGGGGAAATATGTATGCCAATAAGTTATCAAATATGGTTTCACCTGATTTTTTTTGTTAGTATGGAATATATTATATTAAGTGAGAATATGTTCACTTTATTGATTTTACAAGATTTTTTCAGGGGAGAGGGACGTTGTTGGAGTGTTTTTGGTAAATGTTTAAATGGATCTGAGACTTTTAAACAAACATAAATTTTTATTATTATAAATAACTCTCAGAAAAATATTATAGTATATAACATATATTTTTATATTGCGGGTTATGGAGTGTGAAGTTTAATACAAGAAAGACTAAGATAACACGTAGGTAATCAAAGCTCTAAATCTATTCCTAATAAATATAACTTCACTAAAGCAATTCTACGTTTAACTTTGCTATAGGAAAGATTTAACCACAAATGTAATAATGGGAGAGCCAAGTGGTGTTCGAAGATTAAAATATTGCTTCTCATACCACTGGTCTTCCATGAGATTTTATTTTTAATGAGAGTTGATGGAAGCATCGAAAGCCATTTACGGGGTTCATCTGAGTCTGAGTTGGACTTTAACCACCCTTTTTTTAAAATCGAACTGGAAATGGATTTTAATTTCCTATATATATAGGAAATACCGTTTAATTTTTAGGATCGAAATCGAGAAAGGAAATTGAGGGCAGAATTAGGATTAAATTGAATAAAGGGAAAAATTTTCAGGTATATCATAAAGATGGATATTAATGTTCTTTTAGAACTTTCTTAGATCGTACATATATAAATTGTCAGCTTTGGAAAAGACATGACTATATGGTAACTAAATTTAGAATTTTAGTAGTCAATAAATCGTGCTAATGCCATCTCATTAAAGTTAGGGATTAAAATTTAATAGTAATTTCTAAGTCATTTCACGTCTTTAATATTTTTATTAATACCACATGGAATGCGTATTTAAACATCACTTTTTCTTCATATTTAATCACTTTTAATATTCCTCTAAACCCCATATGAGCCCATTTTTTTAGCACCCTTACAATCAATTTCCCAAATTTCAAAATAAAGTAAAAGTGCCTTTGAAATCAATCCCCTTGCAGTAGTAGAATGTTCTTCAAATATAATTTATTTCTATTTAATTTAGAAATATTATTAATACTTTTATTCTAAGGTTTTTGACATTTAATTTCGTCCTTTTTCTACAACTTTTATAATTCAAGATGCATTTTAGTGTCGCGATTTCCTTGAAAATTTCATTCTATATGAATCATTGTATAGCATATCTAATCCTTCGAACAACTTGGCTAACATAATGAATAAAAGATTCAAATAAACTAAATTTAGAAGTAATAACAGTTAAAATATACAAAAAAAAAAAATAAAAATGTTTTTTTTTATTTCCGAAACACCATCATGAATTAATTTTTCAGATCAACGTGATGATTAAAGAGCATTCCAGTACCCCACCCCAATTTTTAAGAATATTTATATGAAAAGTTAAAAATACCCATCTGGATTTTAGAAAATGGCCAATAAAACTTTGAGAGTAATAAAAGCGGGGAGTGGGATTTAAAGGGGAAAATTGACGATTTTTTCAAGTAAGGAGTAACCAAATGGCTAGTAAATTGTATTTTCTTTAGTTTTTTTTGTAGAATAACAGCAGGAAAGTAGTTTTTGTTGGAATTTTTTTTTAATTTTTTGCATATTATAAATTTATTATCCTTGTGAGATAGTCACAGGATCAAGCTTTTGTAATGTACATACCATCAAAGAAAAAATAACATCATTCTATTGTCAATATTAAAGTTTTACCCTTACTAAGAATAAAAATATTAGTATGTATAATAAATACATTAAAAATGTAGGGTTACCATAGTTTTTCGGAAGATATTCGGAATTTTAAAATTTTTTTTGAAATAATTTATTTGGAAATGTAAGATTTTCACTTAGCAATTCAATTTGTTTATTTATTAAACTATATGCACATTGAGCGTCATAAGACGCAATTTGTATTTTGGTGCTCCACTAAGAAAACATTTTTAACAGAAGGTATAAACGGTAACTCGGTAAATTTTGCGTCATAAGATGTAATTTTAGTACTCGGGTATTTCATTTTAAATATCATTTATAAGTATATACCTTTTGTATTGGACGTTTGTATATACCTATTTAACGTCATAAGCCGCAATTTGTGATTTGAAATTCACTAGACTCAGTTTTTATATCAAGAGAAGTGTTAACGATTAAACTTTACACTACAGGACGTAACTAATATTCTGCAAGTATTTACAATCTAGTTTTATATAAGAATAGACATATCGCTATGTACTTCCCTACCATTCTTTGAAGTTGGCAATCTTAAAACGACAAATAGTATATTGAATGCTACAGCGATACAAAGGAAAGGAGGAATGGGATTAAAAAATACACAAATAATTGTAGTTCCAACTTTATTTTAGTTATTTTTTAACACTTTTTTTACCCTCGTTTTTCGACACGGGGATTAACATCCATATCAAATTTGGAGTGTTATGAATTTATTAAAACTTTTAGAATATAAATATTAAAAACAATAAGAATATTAACAAAAAAATAACAATAAGAAAATTAATGGAAAAAATATCCATTTTTATGAGAAAAGTGATTTTGAATTACTTATAAAAATGAGCAAGAGTTGTTTTAAAAATAAAATTGAACCCCTTAGTAAAAGTTTTATTATGATGAAATGACGATGCATTAAAGCAATGCATCTTTTATTCTTTGGATCAACAACTCTTTGAATTTTTTTTCAAAAAAATTATAAAGTTTGAAATTTTTATCACATGTATTTGAATAAAATCTGGAAATCTGGGATTAAGAACTAAAAAATTATAATAAAAAAATTAATGCAGAGCGAAAAATAGTAAAATGGTAGTTATTAAAAATGTTTTAATTTTTTTATTAATAATTTTTGTTCTTCCAAACGTTGAATAAATTTTTAATCTTAATTAGACACTTCAAGTTCAATTTATATAATATATAAGCTCTTAATATTTTTCCTACAAGTGCTTGGATTTATAATACCTTAAATAAAATTAAAATATACAATAACAAAGTTAAGAAACTCAATGGATTCGTCGAAAGCTAGAAGGCGTACTGACAGAAGAAGTGAGGGCTGCATCCTCAAATAAAGTCTAATAAATGCCTGGACTTATAATCCAAATTAAAATTCTCCGAATTAATTTACTTTCAAACTTAACTGACAAACGAAACAGCAGGAGGTAGAAGCAGTAGAAGTTTTAATGGTAGTTAAACCAATAAGCAGTAGTGGAAGCAGTATGGTATCAATCGTCGAAGTGCATGTTAAATTCAACACATTTGTAACCATTTTCAATAAAAAGGATCCGAATATTCTTACCATTGTATACAGTTCATAATTCGCCCCTTCAAATGCCCCTTTAAATGGGAAGGTAACCGAAGCAGTGAGGGTTCAACCCAAAGAGCTTTAATAAGAACGATAATACATTTGTGACTCTCTGTATTTATCAAGTTCCACCAAACTTATTATTAGTGCGAATATATTATGTAAATAACTGTTTTAAAACTTATGCAAGGATTCAAATTTAATCCTTAAGGATAAAGTAATAAATATTTTTTAAGAGACAAAGAGCCTTTGCATAGTTAATGTACTGCTTACCCATTAAAATTGATTAATTTGTAAACACATACTCCCCATAACACAAAAAAAGCAGCTTATGTTCACAATTTTTTAAAATTAAATTAAAATCACCATCATATGTGATTAATTTTCGAAAAAACAATAAAAACAAAAATTTATACTTAAAATTTTTATTTCCATTCTATAAATTCTAAAAAAATTGTAGACACATACCTAGTAATTCCCCAAGGTGAAGAGCTTTTCTTTTGTTGTTTTTTTTTTCCAAAAAAACAATTCACAATTGAAATAAAAGTATTCTATCTTGTCTGGAATGTTGTTAAAACACAGGTACCTAGTTATTAAATTTTATCCGCAATAATATTTTAACACATACCTCCTAAATATTATAAATAATGAAATAACCCAACACTATTTACTTCAACATATTCCATACATATTGCTATAACATTTAAGGGATACCGGAATTTTAAGAAAAACTCTTTTATGTATGGAACTTTAACAAACAAACAATAAAGGATCGGGAACAAATGATGGATTTTTTAAGTTGCAGACAAAATATTATCACGATTCTATACAATGGGTTTTTTTTTTGCTTTTTGGTTACTACAAAATACTGCCATAAACTTTTGCGTAAATTTGAGGATAATAATAGTATATTATATTGGGTCCTCATGTAGGTTTATTTGTAGTTGTAAAAATTTATAAATGTCCTTTGAATTCTTTTTTTTTAGATTTTGGTTCTATTTATAAATTAAAGCGTTAACATGGTCTAAGTAAAGAAAAAAAATAAACCGAGGAACCTTTAGTAACGTAAGAGGTAAACATATATTATATGAGTTATGGTTTTAGATCGGTAGATAGGTAGTACTGTACTTTGTTCCTCTAAAGCTCAATGTACCTACGTTAAGAATTGAAGAATATAATAAAAGTGTGATAAAATGTGAAAACAATATGTTGAGTACATATTATATCTGATATTTTGATCCTATTGTTCTTCATTAAAAAAAATCGCAAAGTATATAATGGATAAGAATCACCGTTATTGTGGTAACAGGATTTACAATTATAGCGGGGGATGAAGTAGTTTGACTGTTAGTTGAAAGAGTTCCTTAAATTAATGGAGTTCTAGAATTGTCAGTAGAATTAACTAATTGTGCGAAGACAATCGATGCAAATATTTTTTCCAATCCAAACGCAAGTGATCATTCAAGACGCTTGTTAGAATGCTTGTTTATTATGGTGCAAGTGCTAAAGAATACAAAAAGGTGAATCGATTACAATGAATTGGAAACTTAATTTAGGAATACCAGCTGAAATATAGGAATACCGTGTTAAATCAATGTCTTACATTAAATATCTATCAAACATTTGAACCCTTCATAGAATTATTTTTCTTCAAACTTTGAAAGACCTTATCAGGTTTTCCAAATGGGCCTAAACTTAATTTTTTTGCAGCAAAACTCATGGACAGCACTAGATGTAACAAGAGATACTAGGCACAGAAGCATTATTACAGAGTTTTACTAGCGGGAGTTGTTACAAGCAGTGTCAAATAGATTGACCAAAGTCAATAGAAACAAGGGCCAGATATTACCAAATAACAGCCGTATATTTCCAATGACAGTCTGTCAGACTTTTAGATATTTTAAGACTTTCTTAAAAACAAATTAAACAATGGATTGTTAAAACAAACTGTTTAAAAAAAAAAATTTAAGGAATGTTGTCGATAGCTTCAACAAACATATTGTGCATCGTATTGTTTAGAGTCTTCATCGGTTTTTTTTTTTTCACTTTCAATTCTTGTTGAAAAGAGTTTCACTCCAGTATTTCTTCATTTTTTTTATGAATTTTTTCTTCTTTTTTTATGCAATTTATTCCTCTAAATCAAGTTAAAGAAACGTTGGTTAGCGTGCTTAAAGTTCATCGTTTAGTAAATAGGGATAAAAGGATAATAGTAATCTAATATATTATTATAATAAAATTCTTTTTAAAAAACGACAAGCAAGCAACAAAAAAAAAAACGAAGTAAAGTCGTTTGTTGTCGTTGTCTTTAGATTTTTATCATTATTAAGTATAAAATAAAAAATAAAAAATCTCAGTTTTAGAAATGGTGTAAAGAGTTATGGCGTCTTGAATAACTCAACTGGAATGATAATTGTACTATAAGTAATTTAATATATTTAGTTCTTATTTTTCTTTTTTTGGTTTACATTAAATTTATTAAGATAATTCATCGTTTATCTCCATAGAATGGATTTAATAAGCATTTATTAATTAACTTTTAAATAGATAAGTATGTAATGCTTAGAAAAAGATTTGCACTAAAGATTTAATAAGAATTAAATGAGGAAGTTGACATGTTGCACATTGGAAAAGAATAATTGAAAGTTTATTTAAAATTTAAAACTTTAGATATTAATTTTAGATTATTAAAAGTCATCATAACCAAATGATAAAGTCGTCTGGAGTAATGAACTTTTGAACTTTAATGGGATTAGCATTGTTTAAATTAGAAGAAATTGGATTGGATGTATTAGGATTCTTGATGCATTGTGTTTAATAAAAACTCGTCTAATACTACTTCAGATGAGTATTAAAGGAGTTCCAATGATGACTATTTAATATTAATTCTAAATGCTCTTTACTCGTGACGCTTTAGCTGGTTTCAGTACCACTAGGCTGTCGGCCACTTATATTTTCCAAGTTCTATCCTTTAAATAATGAAGATCTATGAGGGTTGGTATATATTTTACTGGAATGTCTATAAAAGCACTTGAAACATTTTACTTGCACGGCAGCTCGAATTTACAGTAACAATTATAAGATTGCAGACAAAAATATACAGAATCGTCTAAGGACGAATTTCTTGGAGAAAAAAAATTTCAATTTCGCATAGGAATGCAGAAACACATACAGATTTAGAAACGTAGGTACAAATGTAAATATAGGTTTAGGATAAAATTTAAAACTTTTTCCAGCCAAGTTCAAAAAATGATTGGATATTGGAAATCATCCTTAGAAAGGCTTTGGCCTTTGTATCAAAAAATCCCCCATTCGACTATAGAATCTGGGTTCCGAAGAAGCGTTGTTAATTTTCAACAAATAACTCTTGAAACCTGTTTTACTCGTGCGAATCCACTAAGCAAGTTAGTTTTTGGTATCCAAAAGACCTACAAACCGAATATAGAGCTTGGATTCAGAAACATTGCTTTTTTCCAACAAAAGCCTTTCAAAAATTCCTTTGACTTATACGGATTAGCTATCAATTAGAAGAGATAAGTCTATTTAAAACCTCCGCTGACAAATACCTTTTCAATGATTCATTTCTTTAAAATTTCCTCATAAGTATCTGTCCTATCACTTTATTTTGTATAATTAGAAAAAAAGTCTAAAATAAAATTTTTTATTCTATTTTAATTTGCAAAGTCAATCACATATTCTTAGTGTTTTTAGTACTTTATTTCATTTAACATATAATTCATTTATCTTAATTGCACATTGGTTTCAAAACAAATTCCAAAATTGAAATCAGAATCTCTGGAACCATACACGATTTTAATTCCAATTAAACCATTTGAACTTTCAATATAAGAGAAAAAGAAATTTAATTACTTCAAAATATGCAAAAAAAAAAATAAACATAAAAATCAAATTTTCTTTTCACTTTTACTTATAGTCACCATATTTACGTGTTTCCATGCTTTTTAAAATTCCCTTTGAGATTAGAACGCACTTTGAGAACGTACGTAAAATCAAAGTATAATAAATGGTTCCAAACAAGAATATGAATCACCTAATAACAATTTCTTTTGTATATTTTAAAATTGGAAACAAACGACAACATAAGCAACAAAAATAAACAACAAAAAAGAAAATACAAAAAAAAATATTTCGAAATGATTCATGCATCCTTTGTCAGACCTATTCAATGATTATTAATTTTTTTTAAGAATGAATTTTTTTCCAAACTTCCATTTTTAAGGGGGAAACAATTTGTTATTAGATTTGTTATTGTACTATCTGTTTTTTGGGGACTTCCTTTTCTAACAAAAGTTTTTGTTTTTATTTTCACCTGAATTTTGATTTATTTACAGGTAAAAAAAAAATATTTTCAACACAATCAATTTTAAAAGTTTTAAATCAATTTTGACTCACCTTTCTTCAATTGTTGTTGGTAATTGTCGTCCCCGCATTATATTCAAAAAATGTTTACTACTATGACTTTGATGTTGATGATGATGATGTTGATTATGATGTTGATGATTATGATGATTATGTACACCACCAATACTACCTTCTGACAGATAACCATTATCAATATCAGAATATCGTATTGTTCTTGATGATGATGACTGATGATTGGATGTATGAGGTGGTGGCGGTTGTATGCGTCTTAATGAATCACCATCAC